>CM060950.1:279300398-279390398 GCA_030765055.1 Mantis religiosa | reverse complement strand
AATACAGTAGGTACGGGAATTGGCGATCCCGGGATCCTGAGCCAAATCTCTCGATTTTGTACACCTGAGTGGTGAGAGAGCCAACGCCAAACGCCCAAACAAGGTCCACGTCTGTGTTTGACCCTAATCTAAGTTAAAAATAGTACATTAAACCAAATTAAGAGTATAGCCAAAGCAAGGTGAGAGAGAAGCCTGAGTGGAGCCAGAGCAAAGCGAGAGAAAAGCCAGAGCGAAGCCAGAGCGCAGCCGGAGCCAAGCCAGAACCATGACAAAGTTAAGGCGCAGAACGAAGTTAGTGTGAGACCGGAGCGGGACCGGAGCGGGGCCAGAACCTAGCAAGTGCCAAGCCAGAACGAAGACAGATCCAAGCAAGAGTATAGTTAAGGAATGGTAGAGTGAAGCCAGAGCGAAGCCAGAACGAAACCAGAGCCAAGCCAGTGCGGGACCGTAGCGGGGACCGGATCTCATTCAGACCTAAGCCAGAGCGTAGCCACAGCGGAACTTGAGCGGAGCCAGAGCCAAGTCAGTGCGGGACCGTAGCGGGGACCGGAGCCTAGCCAGAACTAAGCCAGAGTGGAGCCAGAGCGTAGCCAGAGCGGAACTTGAGCGGAGCCAGAGACAAGCCAGAGCAGGACCGGAGTGTTGACCGGGGCCTAGCCTGTTATGGTGGAGCGTGAGAGAAGCCAGTACGGAACCAGAGTATAGAGAGAGCAGAGCTAGAGCAGAAAAATGGCAAAGTCTGAATGAAGCCACAGCAAAGCAAAAGCGGAGCTGGAGGAAAACTAGAGCAAAGCTAATGTAAAGCCAAAGCAAAGCCAAAGTGGAGCTAGAGCAAAGTGAAGGCAAAGCCACAGCATAGTCAAAGGAAAGTTAAAGATAAGTTAAGTGAAAGGAAGAATTGTAAAGTGAAATACAGTTTTTGAAAGGGCGCTAATGACCATCGAGTTGAGGGCCCCTAAATTTTAATCACCATCGTCGTCGTCATCATCATCATCATCATCATCATCATCATCATCATCATCATCATCAAGTACTCATTTGAACAGCATTTCATTCATCGTCCGATATGACTTAACTTTGGAGGTTTTCCTTGATACAGGAAAGCGTATCTATCGCCGTAAAGAAACGGAACTAAGGAAGTGTACTGTGGCGCCACTGAGGAATCCTTGCAAATTAGTGCTGGGCTACATCCATCAAAGGTAATGCCGGGTTGGTATGACAGCTCGCAGCAGGGGCAGGCTGAAAAGAATTTTTCTTAACTTAATTTTGAGGAAGCTCATTATTGGGTATACCGCAATGCCCCAATTTCCTGGGGAACGATGTCGACTTTAACCGCCAATATTAAGCGACTGACCTCCAGAACGTCCTCGCAAAGAAAACAAAATTATAGGTGGCGTGTCAGGCACTCGATGGATGAATTCCTCTTGAGTAAAAATGCATAGAATTTGTATAGGTAGAAATGACTTTTTCTAAAATTAACATTCTTCATTCTTCGTAATATAGGTAAAGGTAAAACATAGGTTTGAGCCCAGTCGCCACACGTACCACTCTCGTAAAATACGAGACACATGCTATTAAGTGAACGTAGTGGAAAATATTTATTACTGCTTCTATCAGAAAGGAAATAGCAGGAGAAAAGTGACAGTCGCTTTCGATATTGTTGTTCAGTTTACCCCTCAAAAGTAACGAATGAGGTGTATGCCACAATAAATTTGTCCATAAGAAAAAAGCACATCATTGCGCGCTGCTTTCGTTGCTGAAAAATAAGCATTTTATTATTAGACATGAATAATCTCTGCAAAGAGTCGAATTACCTACTTGCAGATGGACAAACTTGAATTAACTTGGTCTAGCCCAATTGCTCTGTATTTCAAGGTATTTAACAGTACAAAGTATAAATTTGGTGTGATGATGCCGATCTGTTTATTCACAATGACGGTAGTTCCTCAGAATTATATAACCACTCAGTGATGTACTTGATCATCCAGTTAGTCATTTAAGAGGTGCAGCTCCGTACAAAAAATTTTTGAACCAAAATAACTCGAGTGTTTGCTTATTGTCACTCTTCACCTGTTGTGTATCCAGTGGCGAGGCGAAACTTTCAAAGTTAGGGAAGCTCCAAACAATAATTTTCATTAAAATTAGAGGGAATAATGACTCAAAGAACTAAGATTAGTCTTCAGTGCTCTATTGTATAGTCACACGTAGGTCCAGTAGCGAGGTGTGACTCTCCAAGCGAGGGAAGCTCCAAATACTAAGACTACTCCTTAGTGCTCTATTGTACAGACACACGTAGGTCCAGTAGCGAGGCGTGACTTTCAAAGCAAGGGAAGCTCCAAATAATAATTTTCATTACCATAAAGAGGGAATAATGACACAAAGAACTAAGGCTGCTTTTTAGTACTCTTTCTATTGTACAGTCACACGTAGGTCCAGTAGCGAGGCGTGACTTTAAAAGCAAGGGAACCTCCAAATAATAATTTTCATTAACATAAAGAGGAAATAATGACACAAAGAACTAAGGCTACTTTTTAGTACTCTTTCTATTGTACAGTCACACGTAGGTCCAGTGTCGGGATGTGACTTTCAAAGAGAGGAAAGCTCCAAATAATAATTTTCATTAACTTAAGAAAGAATAATGACTCAAAAACTAAGGCTAGTCTTTAGTACCCTTTCTATTGTAAAGTCACACGTAGGTCCAGTGTCGGGGTGTGGCTTTCAAAGTGAGGGAAGCTCCAAATAAGAGTCTTCATTAAAGTAAGATAATAATGACTCAAAGAATCAAGGCTACTCTTCAGTACTCTTTCTATTGTACAGTCACACTTAGGCTCTGTTCACACTACAAGCCTCCCCTCTCCACTCAGACGTTCTAATTTGTCCTACAGCTAGCCCACACCGCGTGAAATGTTAGCCTAAAGTGGGCAATTATCACACTTTTACTAATAACTTAAAACTTCACAAGAATTTCCTATTTGTTCACCACTAAATACCAATCTACTTAGAATACTATATCTATTGCTATTGAAATATACTTAGTGGTGCGTAGAAGCGCCACATAAAACAAAAAATAAACTTTTCTTCATACACTACAGAAATTTCGGGTGTAAAATTGGTCAGTGCTTCCTAACTATCGAAGAGTCGTGATTCATTCCGGAAACCGACGAAGTATGGTACTCAGAGTTATGAATGCGTAAATACAGTAATGAATGAGCTCGCGTAACTGGTCACTCAATTCCAAGCAACTGTCAAATTGTCCGAGGCACCGCGGATGTTGGTGAGTAAATTTTGAAAATGTATCTAGAGAAAATATATTGTTTGGCATGAATTATCTCTTTTTAAATTGACATTTTGGGAAAGCGACGCCTACAGCGCTTCATTGCACTCTCTCCCATTGTATCTACCCATACTATATTGGAGTGAAATGCGTTTATACAGCTTAGAGTTAACCAAACATTCCTCTTACAGGATAAGAGAAGCTTCGGAAAAGAATCTTTATTAACTCGACCGAGGTTCGTATTCGGGACAAATTTTTTTTTGATGGAATTCAACGCTTCTAAAGTTGTGATTTTCTTGCTCGTGCAACAGATATTTGGTCGACACTGTACACACTTTACCGCCATATAATACAATTGTAACGTCGCTCTTAGAGGCACCATATGTTACAAGAGATAAGCCACCGAGGCGTCTGTTCTTGCTCCAATTAGATTTGATTTACTGCAGTTTATATTCCTTATCCCATTGCTACTTTCTACCTCACTTGGCCTTTGTTAAAACTTATGTAAAATGGAAACACAAAGCTTTCGTAAATTTTGACCAAATTTATAAATAAGTTCGGTCTAGCACGCTTAGTCTCGTATTTAATCGATACTAATCGAATATCTGATACGAAATGTGTGGTGGGGGCTTCGAAGAGGAGAGAATATGGTTAAGAGAAACCGCTGTGAATATGTCTGCCGGATAATTGGGATAGTATGTGTATATGAAGTAATTTGCATATGTTAATCAAGCTTCCTCATGCTCATCTGGTATCTACAGGTGACAGTCAAATGTTTTAAAACTGGTTGTCTAGATGACGACTTTGAAAATGCGTTCTCTCTCATGTTCAAAAGATAAACTGAGTAACCAGAAGTTTAAGCATTTGAAAATTCAAACGAAAAACAAGAAACATCTCAGAGAAAAGTTTAATGGCTATAAAAGAACTATAATGAAGATATCTTCAAGACTATCAGAGAAAATCCAAAATACACAGCTTATATGTGAAGAACATATATTAAACTTCTGGTATTTTGATTGTAAATAAGAACAAGAAGGTATCTAGATAGTACGTTGAAATAGGAGACATTATATAATTCTTCGGCTTGACTCTTTGCTAGAAGGGAAGTGTATTTCCTTTAATAATACACGATTAATTAAAATTCATTTTATACAACAGGAAAATATACTCTTATTTACGTCATTCAGAAAGAATACTGTTGCACATCCTTCATTCCATATTAAAATTACTGGATATGTTATTGCTAGCCTTGAAGTATAAATGCAATCAGTGGAAAATAAATTACATTCTTGCAAGACTGAAGAGATCGACATCTGTTCAAAGTTGATCGATAAATCGAGTAAAAGAACTTATAAAAAGAAACTGAAATCATTAGAATAAAATTATTTTAAATACATTTCAATATTATTCAGCACTAAAATTTAAAAAAATCATTTAAACGATTAAGAAACGAAAATATTGAATTTTTTATCAGTAAGTGGAAAATTCGTGTACAGGACGCTTCTTGAAAGTAAATCAATGCATTGTTATTTATATCTGAGCTATGTTTAAGTTTTCAAGTCTCTTGCTGAACCTGAAACTGAAAAATGTATAGTGAACAAAAAGATTTTAAAGTAAATCTTAAGAAACTGCTTCAAACAAATGAATGTTGTAATCTTTGAGTTAGGGAGACAAAGAAAAATCACGCCGTATTGCATGTTTTGTTTATTTCTTTCCGTTGCTATGGTTACCACAATTTTGTTGAATAATCTTCTAATGGTATGGGACCTGCAAACCGTGAGTCTAAATGTGTGAATACAGCTGTTACGGAAGTGTTTAATTTAACGTTTTTACGCAGTTTTTAATTATGAAGCAGAACTTTAGACATCGGTCAATCAATTCAGGTTTTCCAAGATGTAGTTAGTTTCCGGGCATATACAACACCTTCACAACTTTGCTGTCTCACAAGAATTTGATAATATTGCAAGGTTATCCGATGTTTTTAAAACATCATACTGCACTCTTTACCAAAATGACTTTGATTTTCTTTCCGTAAATATTAAACATGTCCTTCGCCGTGACGTAGTGGGCTAAGGCATCATATCCTCGTTCCCTGCCACGGAATAAGGCCCGGGTTCGATCCCACTCCTGGGGGTGCGGATTTTAAGTCCAGGGTATAGGACTGGTATCCCCGGTGATGCCCCACTTGTGACATTGGTACAACAGACCAAGTTTGGACCTCCGTGCAGAACTAAAATGGAATTACACTAAGTTTTGCCTCTTCTTGTGTACGAGGAGCAAATGCAAGGCTGTTGGCGTCAGTGATGCAGGCACTTGACCTCAAGAGGAAACCAAATTTGTGTGGGGAAATGGCTTATTAGCTGGCAGTCATGCAAGCGTGGTAACATTTGCATTTCTTTATATTACCAACCACATTGCGAAGGAAGTGAATTTGCTTCTTGGAATTCGTTAAAGAGCTGTATACGACATGCACGCAAGAGTCCTCACGAGATGAGCTGAGATGGGTTAAGGTGTCAGCAACACTGGATTTATTTGCACAGATTACTACACTCCCCACACATTTCCTTTCATATTTTAAACAAATTGTATCTACATTGCTGTCTACCACTTACGTTTGACCAGCTATGCAAAGAAAACGCCATACAGAATGAAAGATGCATGTTTGGTAACATCAACTTTAGCTGCATGCAGTTAAATCAACAGTATTGGAACCCATCGTGCACAAACACGTCTCATGTGTAATATTTCTGTCACCAACTTGTTGGTGGCACCCAATGAAATGTTCAGTATTTCAGAAAGTGACCATAAGGTATTTCGTCGATCCTCTCTCACAATGGCAGCAGCAGTGTTGATGTTCTCTTCTGTAGGAGCAGTAACTGGAGCACCGTGTCCACCTTCCTTTGCAATTGTTTGTCTTACCTCTTTAAACAGTTTCAATGAATGCAATAAGAATATGCAAATATAAGCTAGAAATGACAACCTAGTGGTTAGAAAGAGTGTATGAAGCACTAGGGCAATACAAAATGCTGCATTCAGTGGAGATCTGGGGGGCTCAGGGGTAAACAAAACGGTGGACCAAAGCTGCAGAAGGTTTTGTAAATAGCTATTAGGCTTACCAAGATCAGCACCTAGGGAAGTAGCTTTAGTAGAATTAGGAAAGACAAGAAGAAATGGAATAATCATGGAAAGAATAATAAAATTTTGAAATAGGTGTTTGGCCAAAGAATAAGAGGAAATTATGAAATTATGCATGAAACAGCAAAAACATTAGGGAACTCAAATAGTTGGTGGGCGGAGATAGGAGGAATTATGGAAAATATAGGAGATTAGGAGAAAGGAATACAATGATTTGCCTATCACTTAAAGTCTACTGTATTCTCTTGTAACTACAATAAGATACCGTTTATCTTGAAGTAGATAGACCAATAAGTATTTGTACAAGAGTAGAGAAAGTCATGCATATAAACCTTTGACTATCACTTAAAGTCGGCTGTATTCCCTTGTAGCTACAATAAGATAATGTTTATCTTGAAGTAGATAGAGCAATAAGTGTTTGTACAAGAGTAGAGAAAAAGTCATGTATATAAAACATTTGACTGTCACTTAAGGTCTACTGTATTCCCTTGTAACTATAATAAGTAATGCTTATCTTAAAGTAGATAGAGCAATAAGTGTTTGTAAAAGAGTAGAGAAAAAGTCATGTATATAAAACATTTGACTATCATTGTGGAAATTAATTTCCATTAATTTGACTATCACTCAAAGTCTACTGTATTCCCTTGCAACTACAATAAGATAATGTTTATCTTGAAGTAGATAGAGCAATAAGTATTATTACAAGAGTAGGGAAAGTCATGCAAATAATACATTTGATTATCACTTAAAGTCTACTGTATTCCCTTGCAACTACAATAAGATAATATTTATCTTGAAGTAGATAGAGCAATAAGTATTATTACAAGAGTAGGGAAAGTCATGTAAATAATACATTTGATTATCACTTAAAGTCTATTGTATTCCCTTGCAACTACAATAAGATAATGTTTATCTTGAAGTAGATAGAGCAATAAGTATTATTACAAGAGTAGGGAAAGTCATGCAAATAATACATTTGATTATCACTTAAAGTCTACTGTATTCCCTTGCAACTACAATAAGATAATATTTATCTTGAAGTAGATAGAGCAATAAGTATTATTACAAGAGTAGGGAAAGTCATGCAAATAATACATTTGATTATCACTTAAAGTCTACTGTATTCCCTTGCAACTACAATAAGATAATGTTTATCTTGAAGTAGATAGAGCAATAAGTGTTTGTACAAGAGTAGAGAAAGTCAATATATAAAACATTTGACTATCACTTAAAGTCTACTGTATTCCCTTGTAACTACAATAAGATAATGTTTATCTTGAAGTGCATGGAGCAAAAAGTGTTTGTACAGAGATATCTGTAAGATGTTACGTTGCTGTACAACACTCTGACATACATCTGGCATTTTTCTATATTTGCAGATAGCCCATCGTTAGCTATAAGCCGTGGGCCTGGCTTTGGTTTTCCGCTACGAGAGGGCATTCCAGTCTCTCTAAAGTGCGACGTGGACTCCAATCCGCCCGCCAGTCCAGTCTGGGTCAAAGGTAAGTGATTCCATCTTCCATCTGTATTTTACAGAAAGGCTTATAGCAATTTGGAGTATTCTTTAAACAAATGTTTTGAATTATCTAAAATTATATCGTGAAACCATAAATTACGCTTGAAGGTAAAGAAAAGCTTTTGTACACTTAGAGATGTTTAAAATTTGAAAACTGCTAAATGTTTGTGCAGTAACATATATAAGTGATTGTGAATATTAGTGGAAAACAAGAGACACAGGGATAAAAGCCCATATTGTATAATTAATTATTGAATGATTACTATAGGGACGGAATAAACTTCTGTCTCAGCGAGGAGGATGTGTTCCAAGGAATGCTGTTTAAAGTTATATTTTTCAGTTAGCTGCTGTTTGTGAAGTAAATAACAATATTAAAGGAATAGCCGTATTTGTATTTCATTCATTTAAAAGACAAAAATCATTACTCCGAGAGCAGATACAGGAGATTAATCTTTTGTTGTAGCCGACTGCAGCTAAGCTGAGGGAAAGAAGTTATACTAGGGTGGGTCAAAGAGTAATGCTTCGTATTTTTGTCCCTTAAATAGGTAAGTAGTGTGAAAACTTAGAATTTAGCGCAATTCCGCAAACCTTCTTTTGCTGTAGTAGTAACTTCCTAAGTCAACAGGTGGCAGCACTGCATCCTCTTCCAAAGTGGCTGACATCGTCATTCGTATTAGACAGCGTTCTGTGATTGAATTTTTGACTGCGGAAGGTGAAACGCCAATTGGCATTCACGAAAGGCTAAAAAATGTATATGGTGATGCAACGGTGGATGTCAGCACTGTTAGACGATGGGTTCGTCGCTGTAACGAAGCTGAAGGGCAAACACCATTGGCAGATGAAAAACGAAGCGGCAGGCCGGTGACTGCAGTGACTCCATGCAACATTCATTGAGTCGATGACATCATTCGTGGTGATCGCCGGATAACAACAGGTGAATTGTGTCGCATTACCTCCCTCAGTAAAGGCAGTGTGATGGCGATTATTCAACAACTGTGTTACTCAAAAGTTTGTTCACGTTGGGTGCCAAGAATGTTAACCGCCCAAAACAAAGTAACAAGGAAATCAATGGCCTCCGAACACTTGCAGCGCTTCAGTTTGTAGGGAGAGGAGTTTCTGAAAAAAATTGTTACCAGAGACGAAACGTGTGCTAATTTTTTTTTAACCTGAATCAAAGATACAGTCCATGGAATGTTATCACACAACGTCACGGAAGAAAAAAGAAATTCAAAACTCGGCGGTCGGCAGGGAAAGTTATGGCGACAGTGTTTTGGGATGCAGAGGGTGTGGTTATGATTGATACTTTGGAGCAGTGATGCACAATAAATTCTGTTCAATACGTCAGAACTCGTAAAAAGCTGAAAGTACGTCTTCGCCGAGTTCGCCCAACAAAAACTATGGCGGATGTTCTTCTTTTGCGTGACAATGCAAGACCACACACCAGCCGTGACACCATTGCAGACATTGAGAAATTGGGATGGCAAGTTTTACCTCAGTGACCTGGCACCATCAGACCTCCATCTGATCGGGCCACTAATGGAAGCTCATCGTGGGATTCATTTTGAAGATGAGGAGGCTGTGAAAACGTCCGTGCGTCAATGGCTTAGGAAGCAAGATCGTGTGTTTTACCACACTGGAATACATGCCCTAGTATATTGGATTAAATTTTCTTGGCAATTAAAAGAGAAAAAAATAGGAGGCCTTACGTTTTGACCCACCCTCGTATGTCTTTATCGAACTGTTGTACACTACAAATTACTCAATTACGCACACAACCTGGCGCAAACGTAAAATAGAGGTTTTGTATATTTGGATCATTCAGAAATTAGCGCTAACATAGATGACATTTATTTAAAGATTTATTTAATTCAAATTACAAAAAGCAGAACCAAAATTCTAAATTTTCTGTATAGGCTTAAGTTATAAATTTGAACAGTGTAGCTAGAAATTCCAATCATGACCGTATTGGCGCTGTAGGAGAAGCAGATTCTGTGCTGTAGTTATCAAAACTAGAGTGCACTTGGAATTCAATGTGTTTATCGCCGTCAGATTAGTAAGCAGCCACCTTAGCATTAGCAGATTTGCAGTGGCATCGTAAATTCGAAGGAAATGGTTACATCTACAAACGGAAAAGTACACCTTACCAGGTACATTGAGTGAAAATGTTGAGCATTATTCGTAAAGTTTGCGAAAAGGGCCAAAAAACACAGGACGAACAAGGAAAGAGCTTAACATTCCTCAAGCAAATGTATGGCGAGTTCTGAAACACTGTACAAACTGCAGTTATTTCGTCAGGTCCTCCCAGGTCCCCATACCTCTCTCTTTGTGAATTTTATCAGTGGGTAAGTAAAAGACTGTGTTCCCCCATGTCTGACACTCCTGAAAGTCTGCCACATCAAATTGTTGAAGCTGTAAATTCGATAAATAAGAACCAACTGACTCTCGAATGGCAAGAAATGAGCTACCGATTTGATATATGTCGTGTAACATGTGGTGCTCTAATTGAATGCACAAAAAGTGAAAATAGAACTTTTATCTTTCTACAATGGCTTGGATAGTGTTTCTACACTCTTAGTTTGGATGAAATAAGTGTTTGAAACCTGTTCCTTCTTTCTGAATACGTGTACCTTATTTGTCATGTAAAAAAGCAAAAAAAGGGAGCTTGTTAAACGATTTTGAGAAAATCAATTTTATTCGGCAATTTACGTCCTCCAACGTTAAGTCATATCGGACGATGAATGGAATGGGTGAAATAGTGCTCAAGTGAGCCCAGAATCCATTGAGCTTAGAGCTAAGCGACATTCGTCTTTCAGGATAGGCAAAACCTCGGAAAAAGCCTTATCCAGGTAACTCACCCTGACCGAGATACTAACTCTGGACCTCTTGAACGTGAGGCAGACATTCTACCACCACGCTACCGAGGAGAGCAAGAATATCAAAATAGCAATCATTATACACGTAAAGGGTCATTTAGCGATGGAAGTTTGCTTCATAGTATTCCTGTTGTATCTTTGGTAAATTGTAAGTTTATGTAAGAATTTTGGGAGAATTTTTCTTTTGTACGACGTGAGAATAATTTCTAAGTCCAAAGGTGCACGTATACGCATGCGCAAATAGACGACCAGCCGGTATGCGCGTTGCAGCCAACATGAGAAAGATATGTCAAACTTGTCGCCAACCTCTGCAAAAGTGCCCCAGACATAGGTGACGCAGCGGGCCAAACATTCAAGCCCCTCCCTCTGGGAGTTGCTTGGATTGGGTTGGTCTCGAGGGGCCAGTGGTTCCCAATACCCGTGGAAATCGGGTACGTCTCCGGACGGCATTGAGGAAGCCATATATTCCCGCGTACTAGCCTGCAGAGCTAGTAGAAGGTGTGCTAGATCACCAGGCGGCCCCACCGAGATCATATCGGCAGCCTACCCCTTTGGTGTTGGCCCGCGTAAGTGACGTATCCAGTTCCATCCCGTATTGTGTCCTTGGACCAGATGGGGGGCCTTGCTAGTAACCCAGGTCTTGCTCTATGGAAAGCCCCGCGGAGGACGCCGAGCGCCCTTTGGGACAGCTGGGATACTCCCTTTTTTAAAGAGGCCCGGTCTTGATCCTAGGGGTCCAGGACTGATGGGAGTAGACCCTCTGGACTCAACAAGTCCGTGTGCAAATGAACATGGTTTGAGCAGGCTAAGTTATTGCTCGGTCAAATTTTGTTACTCATGCACTGCTTTGTACATAAACATTCCTACTACACGACGATAATGGAGTGCTCCGTAAGAAATACATGTATGAGCTCACGGACTGTATCGGACTGGTTCGGCTACGGCCGCGAAGTGTGCATGATGTCAAATGACATCAAGTATACTGCAGGGGGGAAAATTGGCGTTCCCAGTCACGTCGTTCGAATCGACAAATGCAAAATAGGACGACGCAAGCTTCATCGTGGGCGCGGCGTAGAGGGCAACTGGTTCTTGGCAATGATCGACGTGGAAACGAATGAGGTACGGATGACGATATGCCCCAACAACAGGAGCGATGCAAATACGCTCTACAGTCTAATTGCAGCACCCACGATGAAACTTGTGTCGTCCAATTTGGCATTTATCGATTTGAACGACGTGACTGGAACCGCCAATTTTACCCCCTGCAGTATACTTGGTGTTATTTGACATCATGTACACTTCGCGGCAGTAGCCGAACCAGTCCGATACAGTCCGTGAACTCATACATTTAGTCTGCTAGATAGTGTAATTTCGTGACAAGTAAAACTGTTGGTAGCACTGCTTTCAGTGGAGAAACAAGCATAGTTTGGCTGCACTAAATTCTTCAATATGGCTAGATTACGCAGTAAGTAAATAAATAAACAATTTATACCTTTAAAAGAATGCCCTCCAACACGAAATTGCACTAATAGTGAAGAAGTTATATTAAAAATCATGGTTGTGTGTAAAAATATCAAAAAATGTGAAGGAATTAGAAAAAATCGCCGTCGCATATTAGAAAGAAGAGCCGGATTTTTTTATTATAATTTGTCTAATGTATGTTATACAGACTCACAATTGTTTTTAAAAAATATTTTTTTCGGGGTGCTCAAAACGTACAGTATACGTAAAATATTGTTTTATAATTACTGGGTAAATTTCAATATTTTCTCTTGTCTATAATAGGTAATACAGAATAACTTGGCAGCTGCATAAATGTTAATTAAATAAAGCAAATGTTTTAAGTATATTTAGATGCTGGAGGGGAATTCCTGAACCAACTCGTACAAAAATTAGGAATGTGCAATGCCTTGGAGAAGTATTTCAATCCTGTCAGTCGTCTTGAACATTCCGTGACTTTTAAATTGACCCCAGAGGAAAAATGTCAAGCAAATGAAGTTGGAGCAGCAAGCTAGACTGAGTTAATGGTACCCCTTGGTCTGTCCATTAGTTAATGAAGTGCAGGAAAATGAGATGATGCTCCGTCATACCAGAACCACACAACGATTAACGTCAGCCAGAGGGCCAGTTCCTATCGACGTTCCAGGATCTGCAGCTCCTCTCGCGTTATTGCGTCTTCTGCCAGCTCCTTCCTCTTCAACCTTCATTACACACTTTATTGCAGGATTGTACACTTGATAAAGTGACTGTCATTTTTTAAAACCAGGTCTAATAGCTAAGAAATTCCACACTCCTTGCATGACAGCATCGAAAAATGATTTTCTTCAGACGAAATGCTCTACGCATTCTTCAGTAAATATTCATTAAAATACTTTTTGCAATTACAGCATTGAAACGGCTTATTATAACGGCATAAATTCTGGAAATTACCCTCTCTGAGGCACAAGCGCCAGGAGATGAATAACTTAATTACCATGGCAACAAGAGCTATGACGTCAACACCGGCACGACATAATTTTCTTCAATGTGCCTGTAAGAAAACCTGAAACTGTAACTCTTACAAGTATACCAACATTCAAAAACAAGAATCTGCTCATTAAATTTATTTTATCCTACACTTATCTGTGAAGTTGTACTTTGTAACTAAATTGTCTATTTTGGCAAGGGTTCCACGTTGATGCTACTTTGAAGCTATGATAATGTGTGGCTCAGGGTAAAACAATAAGGCTTCTCACAGGGTATGCGTAGAAGTGTGTGAGAAGGATTTTTTAATGACACTGGAATGCCCGTTTCAAACTTATTTGTTTACTGCTTCTTTTTTCAGAACATCGAAATTGAAGTTGCCGACCAAGGGTTACCAATATCCCTGTTTAGAGTTACTGACGGCAGAATGTTTATTACTCGATAAACTTTATTCGTTTCTCACGTATATATGAACCGACAAATATTCTCTCATTTCTGGTATGCCTGGCCCAAGACAGAACAAGAGGACTGCCCTAATCGCCCTCACGCCTCAGACTGTTTCAATGGCTTGCCAGCCACGAAGTATCTGCATGACCACAGATGCGCGTGGGTGTACATGTGACTTTCACTTTCTCGAAACCCTCTTTTCAAACAAAGATTTCCTCTGTGACCGTTTTGTCATGCCATTATGAATGGTCCAAAGAATACCCTATTCAACAAGATAAATGCCATCCTTTAGAAATCTGCTAAGGACACTGTTTCTTACGTTTCTTTTGTTAAAAAAACTTATTCACCCACAGCTGCTACTCGGCTCAACTGCCCTTGCACGTGTTGTAACAAAGAACCAACATTCCTTTGAAATCCAGCAAGATTCTTTACTTATTGGAATACTTTAATTTTGTTATCAACTTTAATAATATAAATTAACCTACCATACTCACACATTAAATATTAAGAATGCATAAAATTTCAGCTGTGTCAGTAAAATACAATCACTTGACATATATTTAAAGTATAATATTTATTGTAGTTTTCACATTTAGTAATGAAATGCACAGCTACAACTTGTATTCATTCAGTAATTAACAAATATTTCCCTATATGTTCACATTCTACTGACAATACATTCGTCAATGTAGCTTTCTGAAATGAACATCAAATTAACCTAGAAACGACTAGCCAACATCGATTGTCTCATATTGTCTCATTTGCCAACATGACATTAAATTCTCTAACTATTCTCCCGGCAATGGCATTGAATTTTTCGGTCCGGCTGTATCCTTTCATAGTGCGTCCTACACACGGCCAGTGTGAAAGTACAATAAATTTCCATTAATTGTACCTAATAGTGGTTAACTATAAAGCCCGGGCCTTAAAGTACTTACAGCATAGTAAGTCGTCATTAAGGTAGTTGTCTCATGTGTTTACGAGAACTCCTAGTGGTTTACCGGGAGAAACACGAGTCAGTTGTACCTAATAGTGGTCCGAACTATAAAGCCCAGGCCTTAAAGTACTTATAGCATAGTAAGTCGTCATTAAGCTAGCTGTCTCATGTGTTTGTGAGAACTCCTAGTGGTTTACCGGGAGAAACACGAGTCAGTTGGAGAATTTAATGTCATGTTGGCACGTTGGCCATAGTAGCTCAATGTTAAGAGTGGCTGGACGGAAACCAGCAGATCCGTGGTTCAAATACCGGCTATGTTTTAGTCTGGCTCTATCCTTTCATATGTATACATTATTCCATTTTCTAAATAAATAAATTTATATATGTATATATATATATATATATATATATATATATATATATATATATATATATATCTGTGTGTGTGTCTGTGTGTGTGTGTGGGTGGGTGTGTGTGTGTGTGTGTGTGTGTGTGTGTGTGTGTGCTTTTCTCTCTTTTTATTCCCGGAATCTCTAAACTTGAATTTCCGCTGAAATTTTGCTATCGGAGCTTTAGGTGGAATATAATCTTTACTGTAGTTGTTGGAAACAAAAGCAAGTGTTATATTTGTAGATATATTTTTGACAGATGAATCGCGTTACATATCTTTGTTTAAACTGCAGGAGTGGCTATTTTCATTCCCCCCGCTACATAAATACGTTATGAAGATACAGCGTTGTGGTTGACTAATGCGATGTTGGACAGATGCTGGTGAACCAAGAACAGTACCAAGAATTTGTAATTATCCATTCCCCCGTAAACAAATAGCAAGATCCTCCTTTCTGCTTATCCTTTTCCCATTACTGGCCTGCCTCGCTGGCTGGCTCAGCGGGTTGCCTCAGACTTCCGCAAAGCCTGTGCATATTTCATTACCCAGTAGGGGTCCTGTGGCCGCGTTAACTTGTTATTTAAAGTCTGTCTACTCAACGCAAGTGCACGGCGGCCGCTTTTTTGACGAACCCTCAGAATTGTTTTACCACATGGACCATCCTCCGGACGGTCCTCTCTACAAGGTTGCAACATTTTAACATCACCGTCTTTTTCTAGAGTCTCTTTCTCTGTCTAAACAACACGTGCACTTCACATTGTGAAAAGACTGGGTTTTTACGAGAAATTAAATAAGGCACTTGGAAAATATTGTATTCCTATTATAGCCATTGTTACTATAACTACCACTACCACTACCACTACCACCACCACCACCACTACTATTGTTAAATTTTCTACTTAGCATGTAGACCTTTTCGTAATTATTATAATCAGTGCTATTAACTCACATAGATATAAGTGCCTCATTCCGATTCTCCATCACTCTCAGAGTCAGCGGTAATGATGAACCTGCTCTCGTTAGATTGCTGATCCCGACTAATGTATTTTTCCTCTACTTTCTTTACATGCTGCTTACAATTTTTCCACAGTTCTGCATCGATCCCTTCTTCACAGCTTCTCAACAAGTTGCAAACGCTTTCGCTGAGTGAAGGTGTTGCACTTCTCTTGCGCACTTCTCTCTTCAGTTTCGACCACACCATTTCTATGGGGTGGAAACAGCAGTGATACGGCGGCAACCTTAAAACTTCGTGCCCATATTTACGTAATCACGTAATCCTTGCCCACATTTGCCTTTTTAATTTCTGCCAGGACTACAGCTTTAATAGGCAGAGGTTCAGGTATTTCAATATTATGAACCCCCATGTATTCGACTATATCTTTTAAGTTCATCGACATTGTAGGTGTTCTATATTTTAAACGCGAATGATAGCTAGTATTGTCCAAAACAATTACAAATTTTTCATTCCTTGGCAGGTTTGTCATAAGCCTACCATCAAACCACCTTTCAAACACTGCTGCATTCATGTCATCGTGACTGTCGGCCATTGCATCACCAATGTTTTTCGCCGATAAGTAGAGGCAGTCTTTTACCCATCACTCGGCACTCCCAGCATGAAGCACCATAATCCTTTTACCCCTCGACACAGGAGCAGGTAAGGTGCAAGCACACGAACCGTGGTCCCATTCTCTTCTCGATACGTCATGGGTATCGTACCAGGTTTCGTCTAAATATATTATCTTGTGTCCATTACTGCGAAACTTCCTTAGTTTTGACAGGTATATATATATATATATATATATATATATATATATATATATATATATATATATATATATATTGCCCAGCTACAGTTCTGCTGTATTCCATAATAACCCTTCTCTTATTCAAAGTGCGGTATTTGAAACCCAGCTCCTCTAGAAGACCGCGCAAAGTGCAGCGTCCATAAGGAAAATCACAAATTTCTTGCAAATGTGCAACCAATTCATCTAAGATGGGCGCTCTCCCTTTGCATAGAAATTATAAATTTCTCGGCGAATTACATCGCATGTGAAATTATCCACCTTAGAGAAACGTTTTCTTTTGTTTCCACACTTGGTCGGCGTCTTTGATATTCCTTTGGTCACAATTTTTCTAACCGTATTTCTGTGAATACCCAGAATTTTTGCAGTTTCACTACATGACCCCTTACCAAGATTATTTTTCACCACATATTTATAAACGTTCAAAACAAGCGCTTGACTTTGCTTAGAAAGAGTTCCCGTTATAACTTTGTTTTCTGAGGCTTCTCCCCTAACATAACTCGGCCCAGCAACACCTTCCAATTCATTCACAATATTGTCTTCACTTTGATTATTTTACTTGACTGAAATCTATTTACTACTTCATTTGCATTTACCACTGTATTCTCACCCCCTCCCCCACGGTCTCCACATCGTGACACACAACAAATGTTTGCACCTAATAAACAGAACAACTGGAAGTTGGAACTTAGGCAACTGAGACTCCACGTGGAGTAGACATGCAACTGTCACTTTCAGAAAATCGGGGTTGCTATTGGTCCCCAACGTCAGTGTTCCATTTCTGAAGTGTGGAGATAGATTTGTGAGGGTCATTAGTGGGCGGGGACGTCAGGTCCTTTGAGGTCACTTTGAGTGGGAACTGCACACAGGTTAACTAAGCATACTTTACAAGCAGGGGCGGCTCCATTTAAAAATGTTATATCTCTATTACCATAAGTTGGGAATTTCCTGTTCAGATAGTAACTGTGCAGTAGATTAGATGGTCTAATCTTTTGTAACTTAGTAGAAACTGTAATAACGCTTTGCTTGTCTACGAAACTGCTACAGTGGTGTTCTCAGGGTGTACTATGATGTATATTAGCCTTTATATTTATAAAACCATTTTATATGTGATGAAATGCAAATTACCAATACAAACAAATTCAGAAATACACCATCAGAACTCAAGAAATAAAGGTACCTAGCCATCAGCTTTTTAGCAAGTAACTTACCAACTTACGCTGATGCAAAACTGTACAGCAAGCTGCGAGCTGAAGTTAAAATATATGAATGCTGTAAAGCACTTAAAACTGCTTTATAAATTTATTCAACTAAAAATTTATTTTATACATTAGAGGAATTTTCTAATTAATGAGGTAATAATGTATCCAAATTTATATGTGTTTCAAATGGGATGATGTTTGTTCTTGAGCGCTAGTAGGTGAGCAACCAATCGCAGAGCCAGCCTCGGTAGCATGGATGGCAGCGGCTCTGCCTCACGTTCAAGAGGCTCCGAGTTTGAATCTCGGTCAGGGTGCGTTACCTGGATAAGGTTTTTCTTGGTTTTTCCCTTATCCTTCAAGACGAATTTCGGGTAACTCTAAGCTCTAGGGACCCTGGACACATTTAAGCATCATTTCATCCATTCACTCATCGTGCGATATGACTTAACGTTGGAGAACGTAAATTACCAACAAAAATCGGAGTCCTGTGGTGTTATGGTGTGGCATTCCCCTTAGTGGTGTGTGACGAGCGCTAAACTAATCAATCTCAAATAAATACCATTCGAATTAGCACAAAAATTTCGGTTTTGCGAAAACTGATCCATTAAGAATTTAGAGAAATTAGAGTACGAGGGCTTTTCAATAAAGAATGATCACAATTTTTTGACAAAATACCTCTACTCATCCTCATAATTTTGATAGTCCTCAAAATTGTCTCCATTGAATGCGATGCACTTGTCCCAGGGTTTCTGTCAGTCTTCACAGACATGCTGGAAACCATTGTTTGAGAGATCCTTCAAAAAAGCCTCCGTAGCCTTCAACACTGCTTCTGATAATGGATAATGCCTCCCACGAAGGCGTTTCTTCACGTTAGGGAATAGAAAAAAGTCACATGGGACTAAATCCGGACTATAGGGAGGGTGAGGGATGCACTTCACGTTGACTTTTGCAAGATATTCAGCAACAACATTGGCAATATGCGGCCGCGCATTATCGTGGTGCACCATCCAGCCTGCTTCACGGAAATGTGGTGTTTTGCGCCAGATATGGACTTGCAATGTTTTTATGTACACCCTGTAGTATTGCCCATTTGCTGATTTGTGTGCAGATACAACATGCTGATAAACCATTCCATTAATATCAAAGAATGAGATGACCATAACTTTCCAAGCAGAAGCAACCACTTTTGCTTTTGGGGGTTTGATGATGAAGAAGAATACCACACTGAGCTTTGCTGTCTGCTCTCAGGATCAAAATGATGTAGCCAAATTTCATCAGTACTGATGGCCGCGCCGTGGCTCAGTGGTTAGACCGCTTGGCTCTCACCAAGGCGGCCCGGGTTCGATCCCAAGCGACCGCAAAGTGAGATTTGTGGTGGACAACACGGATCTAGGACGGGTTTTCTCCGGGATCTCCGGTTCCCCCGATATCTGATTCCACCGGTGCTCCATCTTCATCTCATATATCATCAGTGTCATCGTCTACGGTACCGTATGTAGTAAAAGCCGACGTTAAACACTACACATTTTCATCAGTAGTGATTACGCTTGAAAGAAACTCCGGTTCTTCCTCTAACATCAAGTTTAACTGCATGCAGACCTGCATGCGAATGTCCTTTTGTTTGGGAATCAACAGTCTTGGAACCCATCGCGCACAAACACGTCTCATGTGTAATGTTTCTGTCACCAACCTGTTGGTAACACCCAATGAAATGTTCAGTATTTAAGAAAGTGATCTTAAGGTAACTGGTCAATCCTCTCGCTCAGTGGCAGCAGCAGTGTTGATGTTTTCTTCCGTAAGAGCATTAATTGGAGTACCGAGTCCACCTTCCTTTTAAATTGATTGTCTCCCCGCTTTAAACATTTTAAAGCACCCTCGAGCTGTGCTATAGGGGAGAACAGACCCTACATAGGCCTTCTGTAACATTGTATAGGTCTCAACTGAACCAAAGCAGAATTTCAAAACCGCATATTGTTCCTCGCGTGTTACCTCCAATGCAGCGGTAGGTTATACTAAACGTGTCTGAACTTGCCTGGCTCTTACAGACGGGAACCAGAAGTACCAACAATGAAACTACCACGGCGTGTTTGTTTCACATTAAGCTAACAGAATATCATAAGATTGAACTTTAGTGCGAAAAATTATGACCGTAAAACAATAATCATCATTATTTATTGAACAGCCCTCGTATCTAACACAATCGCAAAAGCCCATACTTTTGGATCAAATAGTTTTCCTAATACAAATAAATGAAACACTATTATATCATAACAATGCATAACGACGTAGGCATTGTAATAGATATCATTATTGGTTGACATATATGCGTGCACGTATATTTCTAATCACTCAGAACTGAAACGTAGACGTTTTACATGACGTGATAAAAGAATTACTTTGAATAAGCCAAGGTGTTTGTTAAATTCGAGCGAGAACAAACAATACACTTCCTGCTGGCTTGTTGAACGTGACTTGTCACCCTATATGTTTGTTTATGAATCTTACGTAATCTGTATTCACTCTAGAGGGTTCAAAGCAGTATTATTCAGTTTTTCTTCCGTTTACAAACCAGGGAAGGTGTATCAGCCGGATCAGCTTGCAATTGAAATGAGACACGAGGTATTGTAAACCACCTTCCCCCTCACCACTGCCAGAACAATCCAGGTGAGTTAATGTGGGCTCAGATTATTTTGCAAACAGAAATCATACGTTTAAACGTACTGACGCTGAACGATTATTCACCAAGAAATTGAAAAGTTTGCACAAGACTGGTAAAACTGCATGAAACATGCAGATAAACTTAAGAACACTGATTTTGGAAAGAAATAGCACGTGATGAGATTTTGGAGCCTATGATCATAAACTTGCAACACTCAGAGGATGAAGACAATGACAATTACGAATTGTCTCTTAACGGAAGTGACATTCATAGCTATATGGATGCGCCGCTGGCAGCTTCGTTGGACTAAACAAATAGGTAATTCATAAACTATAATAATTTTAAACTATATATTCAAAACATGTGTGTAATATATGAATATCCATATTGCAATTGTGATTTGAACAACTACATTATTATAAAGCTCTGGAAAATTCAGTTTTCATTCCCTTACATCTAGCGCCTCGAACAGTCGCAAGTGTGCGAGAGTGAGAGAAATATAGAAAGACTGCGGGTAACGAGGTGGCAACGGTGAAGGCTCTAACGGACCTGATTCGCTAGAAGCTACAGCTTTTCTTTTCTTTTCTTTCTTTCTTTTTTTTTGTAATGTATGTTCTTCAACGTTAAGTCATATCGGACGATGAATGGAAAGAAGGAAATAATGCCCAAATGAGCCCACAGTCCATGGAGCTTTAGAGGTACCCAACATTCGTCTCTTAGGATAAGGCAAAACCCCGGAAGAAACCTTATCCAGGTAACTCAACCTGACCGAGATTCGAACTCGGGACCTCTTGAACGTGAGGCCCACAGCTCTCCGTAAGCAAAACACATTTTAGTTTGAATGATATCTACGATTGTGGGTCAAAAAGTAATGCCTTCTTCTTTTTTTCCTTAAATAAGTAAGTTATATGAAAACTTTGAATTTGGCGCAATTCCTCAAACCTTCTTCTCCATTCCCCTGCAGTAGTAACTTCCTAAGTCCACTGGTGGCAGCACTGCATCCTCTTGCAAAATGACTGACATCAACATTCGTATTAGACAGCGTTCTGTGTTTGAATTTTTGACGCGGAAGGTGAAAAGCGATTGGCATTCACGAAATGCTAAAAATTGTGTATGGTGATGCAACGGTGGATGTCAGCACTGTTAGACGACGGGTTCGTCGCTGTAACGAAGCGGAAGGGCAAACAACATTGGCAGATGAAAAGTGAAGCGGCAGGCCGGTGACTGCAGTGACTCCATGCAACATTCAGTGAGTCGATGGCATCATTCATGGTGATCGCCGGGTAACAACAGGTGAATTGTCTCGCATTACCTCCCTCAGTAAAGGCATCGTGATGACGATTATTCAACAACTGGGTTACTCAAAAGTTTGTTCACGTTGGGTACCAAGAATGTCAACCTCCCAAAACAAAGAAACAAGGAAAACAATAGCATCCGAACACTTGCAGCGCTTCAATTAAGAGGGAGAGGAGTTTCTGTAAAAAAATTGTTACTGGAAAATTAACGTGGGTTCATTTTTTTGAACCTGAATCAAAGAGGCAGTCAATGGAATGGCATCACACAACGTCACCGAAGAAAAGAAATATCAAAACTCAGCGGTCGGCAGGGAAAGTTATGGCGAAAGTGTTTTCGGATGCAGAGGGTGTGCTTATAACTGATCTTTTAGAGCAGGAATGCTCAATACATTCTGTCAAAAACGTCAGAACTCTAAAAAGGCTAAAAGCACGTCTTCGCCGGATTCGCCCAACAAAAACTATGGCCGATGTTCTTCTTTTGCATGACAATGCGAGATCACATACCAGCCGTTATACCACTGCAGAAATTGAGAAATTGGGATGGCAAGCCTTACCTCACGGCCCTGGCACCATCAGACTTCCATCTGTTCGAGCCATTAAAGGAAGCTCATCGTGGGATTCACTTTGAAGATGAGGAGGCTGTGAAAACGTGCATGCGTTAATGGCTTAGGAAGCAAGACCGTGTGTTTTACCACACTGGAATACATGCCCTAGTTAAAAGGTGGACCAAAGCTGTGGGAAAGGACGGAGATTATATTGAATAGTGACAAATTATTCGGGAATGTTGTAGTTTTCAAGCTATGTAAATTGGATTCAATTTTCTTGACAATTAAAGGAGAACAAAATAGGAGGCCTTACGGTTTGACCCACCCTCGTATGTATGTAAATATCTATGTTTAAATATGTTTCAAATATTTTCATGTCAGACATACCTTGAATTTTCTAGGAATGTCATCTGAAGTCCACTTCATCCTGACGGATTTTTGTGTAAGTGATAAGCTATTACATACAGATTGAAGCTTAATGTTCATAAGTATAGATGTCCTTAAAGGACACAATTCATAGAAAGTTTTGTGGGATTTACCATGTACGAAATATTTCGCGTGTTTTGTTTAAATTTTACAAAACTTTTCTCAAATAGAATGTCGTTATTAATTTACTATATTCCTCTACTGCCATTGTGCTTACAAAAATGTATAATGAAATATATCTGTACAACATTTTATCTCTATTTCGTAAAGATAAAATAATAAGGTGTTTTTATGAATATGGGTTCGAAGAATATAAGGGAGAAGTAATCTTAAATTTACACATCATATTTTAATTTTCTGCAGTGTGGTAACTGTGGTACGACGGGCACGGCCCGCCACTGATTATACAGAACGTTGCTCCTTTAATATAGCCAGCCGTATTTAGAAATTTCCTGTGGTGGGGTTTGTCACAGGCCTTAGTAATATAATACAGTTAGCATTTCTTATGGCGAGGAGCAAAACTTGCTTCATCATCGGCAAGAATTGTGCATCAACACGGTAAACAGCCATTCAGAACTTAAACTTTACCGCAAACGCAGGTCATAAACGTATATAATGATATATAACGTAAGTTCGTGTAAATAGCAGACACTTTTAAACTTGTAATCGGGTTTCAAAAACTGAGGAGTAATAATTCATTACACTGGGCAACAATGAAAATGTTTCAGGCTTAAAAATAGTGAATTTACATACATTTCCATCTTCTGAATTTAAAAATCACCATAAAAATGATATATTAGCTCTTGTTTTGAATATAAAGTGACATTTCATAATTTAGTGTGAAGATTTTAAATTTGGGGGAATTGTTTTTGGGAGTTGGCGCACCTGTCAAACAACAAAACACAATTAGAGAAAAATTTTGGAAATTAAGTGATGCAAAAGTTAAGAAAGGCACTTTTGTCTTACCACAAATAAGAGAACTTGTAAAGGATCCTGCATTTTACCAAATTTTGGAGGGGAAAGAAAGGAAGCTTGGGAAGACTTCAAGGGTGTTGTTCATGAACTTTAGGCAACAAAACAAATGACAACTACAAGCATTTGGCTCCTGCAAAAATACCGTAACCTTGGATACAACATGTCCCTTAAGATCAATTTTCTCCACTCCCACCTTGACTTTTTCCCTCCTAGTTGTGGAGCTGTTAGTGATGAACATGGGGAGAGATTCCATCAGGACATTTCTGTTATGAAACAAAGATGTCTGGGCCGTTGGTATGAAGTAATGCTTGCGGATTACTGTTGGTCTGCGGAACTCCCATCACAAGAGGCAAGCTAAAAGACGACGTATTCAATAGGCCACCACATGATTCCCTTCAGACACGACTACCTGCGAAGTATTTTTTCAGCAATTTAGAACTCTTAGCATGTAATTACCAGTTAAAGAATGAAATGTACTTTTATTGTTGTTAGCATGTATGTAATTAAAATGTATCATTTTCTCTCAATCCGTTAATATGTAATACCTCCACCTTGTGTGTATCATAGAAACTAGAAGTAATAAAAATTTTTCATTGTCATATTTGTTTTTCTCAACGCGAAATTAGTAGGAATTGCCTCATGAAGTGCTCGAAACATTCAAAAATTATTTTTTTCTTGCCCAGTGTTATCTCTTTACCTAATAGTAAGCCAAAAGAATTTGTGATGCATATATCTGCGGTTACACGGGAGGCTTTACCCTGAAATTAGTTCTACTATATACTGTATAATCTCATTTTGAAATATAAAATAAACATTTTGTGTAATTTAACATTTTCGAAGTAGGGACACGGGTAGAACCAGCAATGTGCAGGAGAATCATATGACAGATGTCGGTCACATTACCTAAATAGAAAACATTTATTGTAAATAGGATGAGGGAAGCACAAACATTAGCCACGAAAAGAGGACCAGAAGTTTCTGTAATTGGAAAAAAGCTGAGTGGAATATGTTTAGTAACACGGAAATTAGAAAATAAATGAGAACTGCGAGACAAAATTGTCAGGAAGTGACAACTAAACACAGTGTCAATAGAGCAGGGTAAAGGGAAAAGACGAGCAAGTTAGACGATTTAGGGTAATAAGAAGAAATAATGAACCGCTATGTAAAGTTTAGTAGGAACAAGGGACAAGTCTCCAAAAAGTCAGGATAAGAATAACTTGACTGAGTGAAGCTGATGTGATTTTTTAGATACGTAGGCCATCATGCTGGGCCCTTTGTACTTATGTCCCCAAGTGGGGCACCACCGGGAGAAAGGATGAGGCGAAGGACATAGAGGGCAGCCGACCCAAGGAGACACGACAGCACAGAGGGCAGGGTCTCTGTAGTATACTTGGATAGAGTGTTCCCCCGACAGGCCAGGAAAACGAACTCGCTCCCCTACAGCGGGATGGCAACGAACTCAGTAGCCGAGCCCTAATGGTCCCAGGCAGGCGATCCGAGCCCTAAAGGTCCCTGGCAGGCGATCCGAGCCCTAATGGTCCCAAGGCAGGCGATCCGAACCCCAAAGGTCCCTGGCAGGCGATAGGAGCCCTAATGGTCCCAAGGCAGGCGATCCGAACCCCTAAGGTCCCTAGCAGGCGAACCGAACCCCAAAGGTCCCTGGCAGGCGATCCGAGCCCTAATGGTCCCAAGGCAGGCGATCCGAACCCCAAAGGTCCCTGGCAGGCGATCCGAGCCCTAATGGTCCCAAGGCAGGCGATCCGAACCCCAAAGGTCCCTGGCAGGCGACCCGAGCCCTAATGGTCCCAAGGCAGGAGATCCGAACCCCACTGGTCCTGGCAAGCGATCTGAACCCTAATGGTCCCAAGGCAGGAGAACCCAACCCCAAAGTTCCCTGGCAGGCAACCCGAGCCCTAATGGCCCCAAGGCAGGAGATCCTAACCCCACTGGTCCCTGACAAGCGATCTGAACCCTAATGGTCCCAAGGCAGGAGATCCCAAACCCAAAGGTCCCTGGCAGGCGACCCGAGCCCTAATGGTCCCAAGGCAGGCGATCCGAACCCCAAAGGTCCCTGGCAGGCGATACGAGCCCTAATGGTGCCAAGGCAGGCGATCCGAAGCCCAAAGGTCCTGGCTGGCGGTCTCCAAATGGTCCCAGCGGAGGAGTGGAGAGCGGCAACCGACCTACTGGAGGAGAAAGTAGCTTTCCTCCGAGCATATCATCCTGCCATGCACCGCCGAGACACCCGCCGTCACTTCTACCCTAAAACAGACCACCAGATGAGAGATGATATGAAATGATAATGGAGTTGAAATGGAGGGACAGGAAATTCGGGGGATGTAATTAACCTACCCACCATTTGCCTAGGGACCCGGGAAAACCCGTTAAAAACGCATGGGACAGATAGGTCGGCCACGAGGATCGATCTCGAGCCTCCCAAATGTGGGCCACAAACGAAACAGCCTGAGCCATCCCAATCGGCGAGTGAAGTTACTAATATGAAGTAAAATATAGAGGAAAATTATAGGATTCATTGGGCAAATTCAAAGAAAGGGAAGCTGTTTAAAATTAATAGTAGAAAGTAACAAGCAGGTGTTGTTCTATGACAAAGGGATTGTAGAACGAGGTCTACCCGAAAGTCCGAAGACTCCAGCCTATATCTCCCGGGACCAATGGAATGGGGTGTATTCCATGGGACAATACCTTGAGTCCAGTCCCCTTCCCCATCGAAAAAAAAGCCTCGACGGGTGGAAGTGGATACGCCACATATGCACGTCAACCCCGCAGGGAATACTTACCGTATAAACTCGGTGGGCCCGCCTGGTGATCTAACACACCTTCTAGTAGCCCTGCAGGCTAGTACTTAGGACATTTTAGGCAACTCTCTGCTCCCTCAGGGCGGCCGATCCCTGCAGGAGGCATCCGATCTCCCCTGCAGTGTGTCGGGAACACACTGCACCCTCGAGTCCAACCCAATCTGAACAACTCCCTTTCGAGAGGGGCTCGAAGGTTCAGCCCGAGATTTCTCTGTGATGTTTTTCAAATTGGATGATGTTTGTCTTATAGCGCTGCTACGTCAGCAACCCGTCGGAGTACTGCGGTGTTGTCGTATTGCATTCCCCCTAAGCAGTGTGTGACGAGCGCCAAACTAATCAATCTCTAATAAATACTATTCGCGCTAACATAAGAATTCAGATTTTGCCAAAACTGATCCATGCGGAAGGAGAGGGTAACGTATTTAACATAATAGCAAAATCCCATATATTTAGCTCAAATAGTTTTCCTAATACAAATAAATAAAGTAGATATCATTATATTATAACAATGCATTGGGACATAAGCACTGTGATTAATATCATTATTGGTTGGCATGTATGCGTGAACGTATATTTGAAAATTACTCAGAATTGAAGCGTAAACATTTGACATGACGTTTTTTGTGTAATTTAAGTGCTCCAACGTTAAGTCGCATCGGACGTTGAATAGAATGCGTGAAATGATGCTCAAATGAGCCCAGGGTCCTTGGAGCTTAGAGTTTCCCGACATTCGTATTTCAGGATAAGGGAAAACCCCGGAAAAACTTATCCAGATAACTCACCCTGACCGAGATTCGAACTCGGGACGTCTTGAACGTGAGGCAGACACGCTACCACCACGCTACCGAGGCGGGCTTGACCTGACTTGGTGAAAGATGAATAAGCCAAGGTGTTTTGTTAAATTCGATGAGAGGAAGCGATACATTTCTTGCTAGTCTGACAGAACGTGTCTGGTCATATTATATCTTTGTTTATGGATGGTTCGTAATCTCTATTTACTCTAGAGTTCAAAGCAGGATTATTCAGTTACTCTTCCATGAAAAAGTGTATCAGCTGGATCAATGAGACACGATCCATCTTCCCCCTTACTACTGCTAGAACAATCCAATTGAGTTAATGTAGGCTCAAATTATGTTGCAAACAGATATAATATTTTTAAACTGAACCTCTTATTCCCGAAGAATTTGACAAGGAACAGAACAAGATTGAGTAAACTGCGTGAGACATCAGATAAACTACAAGAAGACGACTTTTGGAAAGAAATAGCACGTAACGAGATTTTGGAACCTATCAGCATAAATTTGCAGTACTCATACGTTGAAGACAATGGCAATGACGAATTATCTCATAACATAAGTAACATTCACAGCTATACAGGTGTACCGCTGGTATTTTCGTTGGATTGGAAAAATAAGTACCTAAATCAAAAACTATAATTAATTTGAAACTAAATATTTAAACCATTTGCGTAATATACGAATATTTATGTTGCAATTCTGATTTCAACAACTGCATTATTATAAAACTTTGGAAAATTCAGTTTGCGTTAACGCCAAGAACACCCGCAAGTGTGCCAGAAAGAGAGGGAGATATAAAAGGAGGGGGGATAACGAGGTGGTAACGCTGACAGCTCTGACACATCTGAATCGCTACAGGCGAGAGCTCTTCCCATACAAAAGACATTATAGCTCTTCGGGCTATTTATTACCCGGGACACTTCAGGTAAACCTCTGTCCCCTACGGGCCGCCGAAGCCTAGACGGAGGTACCCGATCTTCCGCGGGTGTGCGGGAACACACCGCCCCCTATAGTCCAAAGCAATCCGAGCAACTCTCATTCAGGGAGGGGGCTTGAAATTTCGGCCCGAGGTTCCTATAGTAACGTCAGAGGAACCACGAGTGCTAGGGGTCCGCAGCGTCCGCACAACAGCCGCTGAAAAGGATGGATCCCCTCCCATACGGGGGCAAAAGGATTAGTGTTCAACTCAGGAATTGTACAAGATCTGCTCTCATTATTGCTCACTTACCTACCTGCCGCTCGCACGTGGCCGAGAGGTTAAACAGCTCTTTTCTCACCAAAACGACCCCGGTTCGATCCCAGGCGAAACTATAGTGAGATCTTTGGTCAACGACACACCGCTGGGGCGAGTTTTTTCTTGGGGATCCCCGACTACCCCTGCCATGTCATTCCAACAGTGCCCCATTTTCATCTCATATATCAGCAGTGTTTGCATTAATACCTACTTGCCTTCATACCTTTATACAAGAAACTTCTTGGGATGTGTTTGGAATATTTTTGGTATACTTAGAGTGTTTTGGGGGAATCTAGGGGCTTTTGGGGCGTAATTAGGGGATTTTGGGAGGTATTTAGTGGTTTTATAGTGTAATTTAGTGGTATTGGGGACTTATCTCGCGTGCAAAAACTGCTGATTAACGATAGGAATAACAATTGAAAGAATAATTTCGCAACAGTGGCTTGCGTTTGCATTTAGGGGTCTTTTGGAGTGCATTTTCTGCATTTAGGTTGAACTTAAGGGCTTGAGGGAGTTTATTATTATTTGACAATAAGAATAATGGCTATATTTGTGAATGGAGGTAATAGGATAATTTCAAGAATAATAAAGTAAGTTTATATTCTAAAACTCCCTTTTGTTGATCTCATTGTACATTAGCATCATTTTCTTTCTGCCTTTCCTACTTCCTGAATAGCTAGATTCTTTGAAGAATTCGTTTAAATTGTTTAAGTGCCTTTCAATATACGGCAATAGACGTTTTAAATTTCTTATAGCCATAAGATTTAAAGATATTTCATAATCATTTAAACAATTATTTATAAAATGTGCTGAATTTGGAAGAATTACAATACTATTATATGCATAAATTACATTATCACAATACTCTGCAACTGTAAATGTTTGCTCATGTAGTAGATACTCTTCAATACTTTCAATGCTCTTAGATATTATATCCCAATCCGTATTTTTTATATAAACGAAGGAATTAGCACTTTCACACTTTATGAAGAGGGAAGCCATGTCGTAGTACAAGCCGATGTTGACTGTGTGCGCGGGTGATATGGTGACGTCATCAAGCATGTTGACGATTCTGCATTTTCCGGTGGCTGGTCTTGTGATTCTTCAATGGTTGACTGTGTGCGCGGGTGATATGGTGACGTCATCAAGCATGTTGACGATTCTGCATTTTCCGGTGGCTGGTCTTGTGATTCTTCAATGATTAAGAGGAGTAAATGTTCATCACCTGCAAGCCTCATCTCACTATTACGCTTCTGCTTTTTTGGGATATTCTCGCTTCTTCTCTTCCGCCGCACTATGCTTGGTGTTCTATAACATATATTAAAAGGATCGTTAGAGTCATGCTAAAATATGTTTTTTTTTCATTAGCTAAAGAAAAAACAAAACAAACATACATCTATTAGGGAATCCTATAAAGGTTAAAAAATTATCAAGAAAAGTGATACGTACCTTCAGCCTTTGCGTGTTTCCTGAGAACGTCTGCGGTGAACAATCTGGAGTCTTTTGTTTTAGCCAGTTCTCAACCTTCCTGGCATTCTACTCGGGAGCTATATCATTAGGTAGCGAAGCCAGACCTTCATACAAATGTAGAGTATCCCGATTAGCAATTGGATATTCCACTATATCAATGTTATGTCCATCAGGGAATAGGTCTTCTTCACACACTGGAAACTTATGCCCAATCATTCGGAATCTACAATAAATAAAATACGTTTAGGTTACTCTCGCTCGAATAAGCAGGTGAAATAAAATCATAGAAAACATAATTCTCTTATATGTGTGTACTTACTCAAGCGTTCTCTTCCTTCGTTGGTACACTTCACAATAGTCATTGCATAGGAAGTATGACGCCATGCGATCGTGCTCTGATGGATTGATACATAATACTGAATGCGTGTACCCGTCGCATGATTCCGTATCGCATTCCAATATAAGCTTTGCTACAAACACATCAACACCATCGGCACCTGCAACTTGCATGGGTGTTCCTCTAAAAGTATCAAACAATATTACAAATTAGATGTTTGTATTAATGAGGAATGTTATAAATTGTATTACAGAAGGAATACTACTTATTGGTTCCCGCTTTGGTACACCTTACAGTTTTCTGTACACACGGCAAAACTCGTCAACTTATCATGATGTGATGGTTCTTGGCATAAAATTCTATGCATTACGCCATTACACGTTTCGGTGTGGAAATACTTGTAATGACTCGCTTCCAACGCACACTCGCTCCAATTTTCTGAACTATCACCCATTTTCCTCTTTGCTATGCAACTCCCGAATAGCACATGACCACAAAAAGCTTGCTATATTGCTGCCTGTTTGAATGCTTAAACCAGGTAGTGACGTAATATTCGAGCGGTGGGGGAGTCTGCATGAAGAAACCTGCTTTTGCTGAAAAGACAACCTCGCTTTTACAGATCATTTTTATATACAAAATTGTCGGCTTTCTCACAATTGTCTCTAATGAGCTTAACTAAAATACATGTTTCATCGATGCGATTCTTGTTAACTAACCACTGGTTTTTACGAGGGTGGTCTGAAAATTTTCGACCTAATAAATATACAAAACACTTTTTTCAGATTTTTTTATTTTTATTTTTTCACCATATTCTCCCTGTAACTACACATTTTCTCTCCGCGATGCTCCCATCTGTGGAACTCGTCCAAATAGTACTCGGCGTTTTTCTCTGCAAAATAATTGTTCACGAAGGAGATTGCCTCTTCATTTGACGGAAATATCTGCCCTCTGGGCGCAATTTTTAGATAAGGGAACAAAAAGAAATCGCTTGGGGGCTACATCTGGTGAGTAAGTCAAGCAGTTCAAACCACAATTCTTGGATTTTCGCAATTGCAACAGCTTAGGTGTGAGACGGTGCGTTGTCTTGGTGAAACTGGATTTTCTTTTTCTGCAAATTTTACCGTTATTCTGCAAGTTCCGCCTTTAGTTTGTGAATTAATGATGCGTAGTATGCTCCTGCATTGCTGTTTTCCTTTGTGAGTATAATCGATTAAAACAACTTAATGGCTGTCCCAAAAAACAGTCGCCATCACTCTCCCAGCCGAAAGAACAGCGGTTTAGGGTTGCGTTTTGGGGTCGTTTGGAGTGCATTTCCTGCATTTAGGTAGACCATAATACCCATTGAGAAAATGGAGTTCGGAGTGAAGAAGATGAGGCGAAGCGTATCTGTCCAAATATTCCAAATAGACATTTTTGGAAACGAAGATGTAGACCCAATGTTTTCCTGGTTTAAGAACCTGGATCGCTGTTGAATAACGTCGCACTCAAATAGTGGGGATTCTACAAGAATGAACCTGTTTGGCATGATTGGACTTGTTCATAGCGTCACATGATGTCAGATTCATGGTGCATCTCGGTGTGTACCCAATATGAATCTGCCGGGTCATCTGCCACGTAGTCGCGCGCGCAGATGCACGCGTGTAAGAAACAGCTGATTAACGATAGGAATAATAATTGAAAGAATAATTTCGCAACGGTGGCTTACGGTTATAAATACCCAGTAAATACGTCGAAATTGCCCCTAAGTACACCAAAAATGTACGAAATACACCCCTCTAAGCCTCCAAATAAAGCAAAGGGGGCCTAAATACACCCCTAAGAAGCACTTAATACCTAAAAAAGCAAGGAAATACGTACTAAAATCCTCTAAATAAGTCCCCAATACCACTAAATTACATTATAAGGCCATAAATACCTCGCAAAAATCCACTAATTAATGAAATCAGTTTAATATTTCTATCAGAAAACTCAAAATATGCGTTTATATGCAACATCGAATTTAGCTTAATAAGCTTACGAACTGATGGTTCATACACATATGTTAGCAGCGTTGTATATATAACAAAGGAAAAGTGTGTAAATGCAAGAAATTCCGAACCCCAGTTATTTCTATATTACATTGAAATTGGAGTGATTTCCTGCATTTAGGTTGAACATAATGGCTTGAGGGAGTGCATTTTATGCTTTTTTGATGTATTTAGAGGTTTTTATGTGTATTTAGAGAATTTTGTGGCGTATTTGGGGGATTCTTGGAATGCAATTAGGCGCTACTCTAGGTGTAACCAAGGGGAATCTCCCGGTGAGCCGCGTCGCGCGCGCAGACGCACGCGTGCAAGAACCAGCTGATTAACAATAGGACTTCAGCAGAATGAACATTTTGAAACAATATGTGATGCGCTCTTCACGCGTTGGTTGTCTAGGCGCCGTCTTGTCATGCTTCCCGAACGCGTTGTTTGTTTCGGCGAAATTATTGTTTCAAAGTGTTCATTCTGATGAACTACTATTGTTAATCGGCTGTTTCTTGCACGCGTGTTTCTGCGCGCGCGCGGCGCATCGCATCGGGAGATTTCCGTTGGTTACACCTAGAGTAGTGCCTAATTTCATTCCAAGAATACCCCAAATATGCCACAAAAGTCTCGAAATACACATAAAACCCTCTAAATACACCAAAAAAGAATAAAATGCACTCCCTCAAGCCATTATGTTCATCCTAAATGAAGGAAATGCACTCCAATTTCAATGTAATATAGAAATAACTGGGGTTCGGAATTTGTTGCATTTACACACTTTTCCTTTGTTATATATACAACGCTGCTAACTTATGTGTATGAATCATCAGTTCATAAGCTTATTAAGCCAAATTCGATGTTGCATATAAACGCATATTTTGGGTTTTCTGATAGAAACATTAAACTGATTTCATGTATTAGGGGATTTTTGCGAGATATTTACCGGCTTTATAATGTAATTTAATGGTACTGGGGACTTTTTAGAGGATTTTGGTACGTATTTTCTTGCTTTTTGAAGTATTAAGTGCTTCTTAGTGGTGTATTTAGGCCCCCTTTGCTTTATTTGGAGGCTTCCTGGGGTGTATTTCGTACATTTTTGGTGTACTTAGGTGCAATTTCGACGTATTTACTGGGTATTTGCAACCGTAAGTCACTGTTGCGAAATTATTCTTTCAATTATTATTCCTATCGTTAATCAGCTGTTTCTTGCACGGGTGCATCTGCGCGCGCGATTGCGCGGCGCGAAGACCCGGGAGATTCATCTTGGGTACACCCCGAGATGCGCCCTTAATCTGACATCATGTGACGCTATGAACAAGTCCAATCATGCAAAACAGGTTCGTTCTTGTAGATACCCCACTATTTTAGTGTGACGTTATTCAACAACGATCCAGGCTCTTAAACCAGGAAAACATTGGGTCTGCATCTTCGTTTCCAAAAATGGTTATTGGGAATATTTGGACAGATACGCTTCGCCTCATCTTCTTCACTCCAAACGCGCGACTGCGAGGCGCGATGACCCGGGAGATTCATCTTGGGTACACCCTGAGATGCGCCTTGAATCTAACATCATGTGACGCTATGAACAAGTCCAATCATGCAAAACAGGTTCGTTCTTGTAGAATCCCCACTATTTGAGTGTGACGTTATTCAACAGCGATCCAGGCTCTTAAACCAGGAAAACTTTGGGTCTGCATCTTCGTTTCTAAAAATGGTTATTAGGAATACTTGGACAGATACGCTTCGCCTCATCTTCTTCACTCCAAACTCCATTTTCTCAATGGGTATTGAGGTCTACCTAAATACAAGAAATTCCCTCCAAAAGACTCCGAAATGCAACCCTAAGACACGGATCTTTCGGCTAGGAAAGTGATGGCGACTGTTTTTTGGGACAGTCATTAAGTTATTTTAATCGATTATCCTCACAAAGGAAAACACCATTGCATGAGCATACTACGCATCACTAATTCACAAACTAAAGGCAGAACTTGCAGAATAACGGTCCAATTTGCAGAAAAAGAAAATCCTGATTCACCAAGACAACGCATCGTCTCACACTTCAGCGGTTGCAATGGCGAAAATCCAAGAATTATGGTTTGAACTGGTTGACTTACTCACCATACTGTCGGACTTTTCCTCTATGTCATTGAAGCGGTTCGCCAGGTCCTCGACGCTTTCGTCCTCTTGGCCCATCCCCTTGCCCAGCTCCGTCACGTCATCCCTCACGCCGGCCAACTGTTCTTCAAATTTGGCGGCGAGAGCCTCGTTCGCCACGTTCATTTCCGTGGTCAGTTCGGCCATCTTTGCGGTCATTGTCGTGGCCAAGTTTTTGTTTGCCGTTTCCGTCTTTGCAGCGAGGTTGTCATTTGCCGTCTTCATTTCCGAGGTCAGTGCGGCCTTCATTTCCATCATCTTCTTCAAAATCTTTTCCAATGCCGCGTCCATGTTTGTAATGTTCGGTGATTTTGTCGTCCCGCTTCCTGACACCAGTGTGACTTTGTGGGTTCTGAAATTAAAAGTCCAGTTGCAAAAATTTAAAATGTTCTTTATTTCCACAGAATTACTGTTGGAACACTTGGCGATTACATAAAATTACGTAGCGCACATAATTACAATTCACCAGTTCGTCCGTTACGGTTCCACTTGCACTCGAAATTACCTACACTCTTCCGATGCACGTACGCAGTCCGTCCCCTCACTGGGCGCTCTTCACAGCTGCTCGCCAAGAACTGAACATTCCCCCAGCCCGACGCGTTGCTTATATAGGACCAACTGGCCAATCTAGAAGGTTCCAGTTTGGATGAAATGTCCTGTATGTTCGAGAACTCAGGGGAAAGGGAAAGGGACGGCACAGTGGCTCGCGATCCCTCTCCTAATCATCCCTTCAGTTAGTGACCGGTGACAAATGGGTAGGTGTGGCCATAATGCATCATGTCTGACCCTACTGCCGGCCAATTCTATAGGGAGTTCCGACGTTCGGGTGACAATATTACACATTGCCCCACACAATTTTTTATTTTTCATCTTGTTTATGGTATGTTTATATAATTTATATTTACACACGTGTTTCGCATATAGCTCATTACTCTTAACCTTCTTTTTGGACAAACGTTATTCCACTTGTTCTAAAATATTAGTGTTAAATATTTTACATATATTTTCTGGATCTTCAATTAAACTGTTATCTTTCATTATATATATCTTTTTATATCAATGTCTTCCTTTAGTCTTTTTTTATATTCTTCAGAATTCTTTAGTTACATTTGCAGATTTATTTTTTGTTTAATAAGATAGATTTTAATTGTTCTATTGATTCTTTGTATACCTTTTTATTTTAAATATCCTCTTTTGTTCTTTTCCAGTTTAATTTCTTTTTATCTATCATAATATTTTAGTAGTTGGAATTTGACTTCAATAATATTTTTGTTTATCGAGTATACTTGATATTTCAGTATTTTCCTTTTTAATTTTATAATTGCTATATTAAATTAAAGGTAGCAACAAGACTTTTTATGTCTTTTGTATAGTAGTAATTTAAATTATATCATGGAAAGACATGAATTGTGGTTTCTGCAAGCGCTTTAGCTCCTGTTTGAGTGGCAAACCAGTATGATAATACAAGAGAACAACAAAAATAATGTGATACAGTGAAATGTACAAGTGGTCGAATTGGAGTGTGGCGATACTCACTTGTTACTTTGGCAAAACAAAGACCATCTTCATTCAGACTATTCATAACAGATTCCAGAGCTTAAGATAAATTATGCAAATTGTTTCTCGCTCTCTCTCTCTCTGTCTCTCTCTCTCTCTCTCTTTCCCTCCCACCCTTTCTCCCCCATGCAAAGAAAACAGAAAATAACGAAGCCATCATATTGTGATCAGCTCTTTAAAGATTTGGCTATTGCTTACTAATTCTCCTGTTATCCATTGTATTTATAAGGAAAAAATATGTAATAAATCCATTTCTGCAAATGTCTATCTCAATTAAGACTTTCAAGAATAGTTTGAATAGTTTGTAAGAGGGACTAGAAAAAGTAATGTGAGTGCATTCGTCTTTTTTTCCTCCCGTTTTGCTTTTAACATTTTTATTTGAAAACGAGTCTATGAATTGCAACATGTTTGGCATTTATATCACATTTTGGTTTAATTTTCTCATTTTTAGTAAAATTTGCTTTTTGTTCTATATTTAAGACATGTTTATACAGGGTTTACTAGTTATGAAAAATGAAAATACAAATGTGCAAACCCTTATGAGCATTCTGAATTGCATTATATTTACAAAGGATCACATCCTGTACTGTTGAATTTTAAAAGTACTTTGTAGAATTATTGGTTTTATGATTGTATAGTTCATACCATTCAATTCTTAGGTATGTGATACTGCAGATAGACTTCGTGACATACTCATCCATGACGAAGTCAAAGATGGTCATGGACAAAAATGGAAATCTTGTTAAGTTTGCTTCTGTGATAACAAATGCACTGGTGTTCTGTTGTGTCAAATTTGCATATTACACAATGTTTACTATGTTGTAGTAATTTTTCCTTTGGAAGGGGTCTTATTTTTAAGGAAAACTCATTTAAAAATGATTGATTTGAGAGTTATTGCAGATTACGATACTATTCTAGTTTTAACTTATATATAATATACAGACTAGTAACTAAGGCAAGGAGAGAAATGAAAGCAAAACACGGAAATAAACAAATAAAAGGTTGGTTTGGTGAAGAATGCAAAATGGCAAGAAGGACATTCAGAGACCATAAAAGATGGAGGTGCTTCAAAGACAAATTCAATAGGCAAATTCTAGTGAGAAGTAAAGGGAATTATTCGACTCCCTTTAAATGTAATTTATTACAACTCTGTTTTCAACACTTCCAAGAAAGGAATTGTGAAATTATAAATGTTCGTTTGAGGAAAAGGAAAAAGGAATGACAAGAAAGTATAAAAAAGGAATGAGATGTGATAGAGGAAAGAGATAGTAAAATGAGTATGAGTAAAGAAAATAATAATGGAGGGAAAGAATCCAAAATATCGCCTCAGGAGTGGTTAAACTATTTTAGAGCTTTAATAGTATACTATTTATACTATACTATACTATACTAATAGGAGATTATAAAAGAGCAGATGGGGATATTAAAAGGCTGTGGTGGGAAACAGTTACAAATAGAGCACCAGATGGTAAATTTACATTGGTGGAAGTGAAAAAGGGTAAAGCAATGGGCATAGATGAGATTTCCGTAGACTTTTGGAAAAAATAGGCAATGTTAGGAAAGATCCAAATATAATGACAAATATGTTAAAGTTAAAGAAAAGGAAGAGATACCAGAGAGTTTGAAAATAATTATGGAATACGAGTATACAAAGGGAAAGAAGGAGAAAATAAAGCGGGGAATTGTAGGAGAATAAGTATTTTATCTTTACTAATTAAATTACACTCATGAATATAACAGGTTAATGGATTGGATGGAAGCATAGCGAAAGATATCCAAACTTCAAACAGGAATCACAAAAGGAAAGAAAACAGTGGATAATGTATAAAAGTTGAAAGAATTGTAGAGACAGTGAAGCACAAGTTAAAATAAAAGTGAATTGATAAGATAATTAACACATTGCTTCACTCACATTGTTCTTCACAGGACATGTTTCAATAGCTGTTGCTCCCATCAGCTTAGTCTCGACTGGTGCAAATTGAAGTACTTTTCTCCTTCTCCAAGTCATCGGTAGATGGCATCGGTAGATTTTTAATGTTGCAATATACGTTCTTTAGTTCTGATGTCAATATTTCTTTATGTTTTTCCTATACATATTTTACAGCAAATTTCACATTTGATCTGGTAGATTCCTGGTTTTTCTTTTGCAGTAATTGATTTTTGGGGGGACTTTTATCACATTCTTGGTATTGAATCGATTTTGAGGTGCAAGAACTATGTTGTATGCTAAAGATTCTTTTGCAATTTATTATGAGCTGATGGGTGGAAAGTAAATTTCTTAAATTTTTTCTCCTTTTCTCCTGTAGGTTCCAGGATGGCTGTTTCTTTTTCTTGGTTTTGTTGAGTTTAATGTTTTGTACACTAAATTTGGGTTGAAACCATTGGACATAGCTACCATTTTTATGTGTATGTATTCTTTTTGATAAACTTCTCTGCTCAGTGGAAAGTTGATCATATGAAAGATTAAACTGTTGAAAATGTTATGTTGGCGTTGTTTTGGATTGAAACTATTATTCTTAATATAATCATCTGTGTGTGTAGATCTGTCCGTTAAAACTGAAAAAATTCTGATTGATACAAATTTCTGTAAGTTGTGAAAGTTCTTCTATTTCTTCAGATGTTACTTGTATTGATTTCAGCCATTTTTTGAGAAGTGGGTTAAGCTCAGTGGTAGGTATACCTGGATATAAAGAATTGATGTCGAAAGTAACTAATGCATCTGTAGAGTTGACAGTTGTGTTCAAGAGATTTATCAACTCCGGCGAGTTTTTGATACTTAAATTCTGGAACTTTGTTAAAGATCTGAAGATTTGAACCAATCACTTTGATAATTGGTAAGTGGATGCACCAGTGTTATTAATGATTGGTCTGGGGGTAATTTCGGCTCTATGTATCTTTGGTAAACCGTATCTGTATGGTATTTTTATTCTCTATTTTATTCTTAGATTTCTCTTTTTTAATCATCATTTTATTATTTTTAAGAGCTAATTCCACAGATTTACATGCTTTTTTTATTCTTTCCCTCCCCCTCCCCCAGTGTAACATATTCCTTCTCACGTAAAAAAAATTAACAAACTCAACAGTGCCAAGAAAATAAAAGAAACCAGTACCCTGGATCTTACAGGGGATAAAGAGAAAAATAAAAGTTTAAGAAATTTACCTTCCACCCACCAGTTCGTAATGAATTCCAAAAATTCTGAAATACGATCTGAAGCTTTCCTGGCGACGTATATATTTTAGACGTTGTCGGGCTTCAAGTCAGCTATAGTGATGTAGAGACATTGACGTTTCGGGAGTGTACATCGCCCCCATCATCAGGATGATGAATGATTAGCAAATTAGAAGGGCCAGTATATATAGCGACACCGGACGGTGGAGTGCCAACCTTGTGGAAAACCCTTCGATGCTGTAGGCTCAACGTAGCAGCGAAATCTGTGTTTTCTGAGCTGGTCAACTTCCATATTCTAGGCAGGTTTCCAAGGAGAACTGAACTGCAAACCAGCATATCGGTTCAGTGTTCTCTCAGAAGAGATGGCCAGAGCTTCCTTGACCTTTCGATCCCAGAGGCTGCTGCATTTGGCCACGATGGTCGTTTCCTTGAAGTTGGCTCTGTGATCTTTCTTAAAGCAGTGTTCGGACAGTCCAGACTTTTACAGCTGCAGTAGACGTATTGATCATTCATGTTCTCTGATTCTGGTAGTGATGGTCCTGCCAGTTTGTCCTATGTACGGGGTCCCACACTCACAGGGGATGCGGTATACACCCGGTACATTGAGGTTCAGTTTGTCTTTCACCGGTCGCACTATATGTCTGATTTTCAGAGGCGGTTTGTGTATAGTCCTGATGTTGTGTTTGGCTAGAATTCTACTAATTCTGCCAGAGAGATCGTCAGTGTAAGGAATGCAGGCAGTTGAGGTCGGCTCATATGATGATAGCTGCGCTATAGGTTTTCTTTTCGTACACCTGGTAATTGCAGCGTTAATGTCGGTCACAGCGTAACCATTCTGGTGGAAAGTGTGCCTTAAGTGCTGTAGTTCTTGGGTGAGGTGGCTGGGTTCGGAGATCGACACAGCTCTGTGGGCCAAAGTGTTGAGAACTCCGACACGTTGTAATTTATGATGGAAACTTCGAGCATTCAAGTAGAGGTCAGTGTGTGTTGGTTTGTGGTATACCGCACGCCCCAGAGTGCCATTGTTTTTGGTTACCAGAATGTCCAAAAATGGCACAGTACCGTCCTTCTCTACTTCCATGGTGAATTGCATTTGGCTTCGAAGGCTGCTGATGTGTATGAGGAAACCTGGTAAAGTGTCTAGACCATGAGGCCATACAACAAACGTGTCGTCAACGTATCTGTAGAAGTGAGATTGCTTAAGCGGAGCTGTAGGCAAGTATTTCGTGTTCTAGGTGTTGCAAAGAATCCTGAAAATTTTGTATAAGTGCTTTATAAAAGATGACAATAAGTTAGTATGTATCAACAGAAGGTAATGGGAAACAGGAATAGATGACGGTCAGAAGCAGAAAATACTATGGAAGAAATGGGAATAGGGGTCATATGGAGTCTAGACATTAGGAATGTAGACGGTTTTGGAATATAGAACCAGAATGGAGGATACGGAAAGACGAGATAATGGAAGCACTAGAAAATAGAAAATCATTAATTTTTTTAGTATAATGAATAGAATGGGGAACAGAAAGATATGTAGATGAATGTAACAGAGAGGTAAGGAATGGCTTGCATAAGAACGGGATAAATGTACTTAAGAGGTCTGAGGCAGCAATAATATGTAAATTATGTGGAGGAACAGAAAGTGCAATTCATGTTTTGACAAAGTGCAGAGAACTAGCACTATGAAGACAAAGTGTGTGAGAAGAAACGGCAAAAGTTGCAAAGCAAGATGATGGCTATAAGAATGATTACAGGAGGAAAATGAAAGTAGAAATAGCAATATGGGGAACTTGTTTTAGAAAACTAAAGAAAAGTGGAGGAGAAAAGTAAAAATTGGAAAAGAAAAATGCTGGGACAAGGAGATACAGATAGCAAATTAGATGATGGAGTGGATGCTATGCTACTCAGCAATCCTCAAGGGCCAGGAGCTAAGCAAGCGCTAAGCAAGCTAAGTTAGCTAGTGTAAAAGATGGCACCAGGCAGTTTATACAACTAGGTTAAGTAAAATATGTAATGGGTATAATATATTGTAAATAGTAATTTGTATAAATAAATTTTATTCTATTCTAACTTGTATAACCAAAAGGTTTTTCTTCTTTCCGGTTCTTTTCCTTATATATTCTGATTAAAAAGTTACAAAAGTTACAATTTTACAGGCCGGCCCTCGTAGCCATCGTCGCTAAAGCGTATGTCTCTAGTGTTCCACTGCATAGAGGGTCGCGGGTTCGAATCCCGCCTTAGACATGGGTGTTTATGTGTATAGTGAATATTTATGAAATAAGGAAAATAGATAAGAAAATAAACGGGAATAATGAAAAATCGGTTAAATAAGGGGAAAAAACTAATAACATAAAAACATTATAAGCACTTCTATATCATTTTCCTTTCTTCCAATGCACTCATATTATATATTATTCATTTCTTCACCCTCGTACCAAGTTTCAAGCTAATCCCCATCCTGGATGTCCTCCAAGATTCCTCATCAAACATCTGACCCCAGGTACTCACCTGTAAGTTCTGAAGGTGCAAGTCCTCCATGAAATGTGTGTAAAATGGAAATGAAAATGGTGTCCTAATTATACAAAGAACGTTAATTGTTACAGTTGTTTGAAGGAATTTAGACAAGAACAACAGACGAGAGTTAGGCCATTAAGGTTGAAAATGAAAACAAGACAGCCTCCGAAACTAGCCCGTCAAAATATCAAAATGTGACATAGTATGAAAAATTGACTACAGATAGTTTTATCAAGCTGATAATTGTCTTTGTATTACTTTTTCTGTTGTGGTGGTTGTCTATAATGGCTCATGTGGCAGTGAAATGTACTTCCAGAGGGTACTTGATGGCGGTAAATCAAAATTCATTAACTGTTGTTTGTGATTCAAAATGAAGATCTTTTCCCATGTGTCCAATTCTGCTATTTGATTGGTCGGTTTGATTAGTGTAGTGTTCGATATGATGTTAACACAGATTAAAAAAGTGATGTTAATCTTACTAGTACCGACTCATCTTAAGTAAATACAATTCATCCACATGTTGGGCTTTCTGAGAGGCTAACATGAAAAAAAATACTTTAAACTTTTATTTCAAATTTACATTCTAAAGAGGGAATTTCAGACATTTTAAATTAATCCCATTGTTTTTACATATTTGTAAATGCTTGTAATTGAAGGGCTTGGCAGTAAACAATGGTAAGGGACACATAGTATATTTAGAGAAACAAAGAGTTGAAATAATTTCCTTTCAAAACAGTGTTGTTGTAATAAATTAAATTTAAAGACGGGCCGATTAATGACACTAAACAACACTTAAATTTCTGATAACATGTTTCAGAGGCTACTTTCTTCCATTGTCATAGTCAGTTGTTGTCAATAGAGGAAAATAACCTCCGAAGCATGTTCTGGGAAATTTAAAAGTGTTGTTTAGTGTCATTAATCGGCTCGTCTTTAAATTTAAAGAGTTGAAAGTTTAGAAAAATCATAATTATGTATTCCGACTGCAAAAATTAACGATTTTTAATAATGTGCAGTTGTACTTAAGATTGTTTACATCAAATAAGAGTGTACTTAACACTGTTTTCATTAAATTTAAACACAATGCTCTTAACATACATTACTCATCTTCATTTTGACCACAAATACTACTTCTTGTAGGTTTAAGGTTGTACCAGATATGGTGTATAGGAGGGACCCATTTCAGACCAGAAAGTATGTTATTTAGTTTATTTTACTGAATTGGCAGTGCTTCTGAATACTGTTTTTAGAGCCGAGTATGAAAAGAGTTAGTACTTTCCTCTTCCTTATTTTCTTTTCAATAAGCCTGGCATCATCTGCATGTTTATTTGGAAGTGTAACCCTTGTAGATTCATATGATAACATTGATGTTCGTGCTAGAAAAGGAGAACAACATACATAGCATTAACAGAAACTGTTACCTGTAGTGTTAAGTACTCATAGCCTTAAATGTTTTTCTCAATTTCCAAAATCTTGCATATCAGCAAGTAAATATTGTTATCAAATAACACTTAACACTAAATATATTGTCTCAGTTTTCTATACACACGCCATCTCCTGACCTGACATTTAACTTACTGAAAACAATCTTTTGTTCAGTAATGAGAATTTTGATAGTGTTTTGTCTTTGTTTATAGTTGTGATATATCCAGTATTTAATTTGTGGTTATAACATCTTATAAATATCCTGATGATGGGAGAGATGCACACTCCTGAAACGTTTATGTCTAATCATCTTTTCACCTGGCTGGCTGCCCGAGGAGAAAGTGAATGCATCCTCCACTTTTTGCCTTCTATGTATAATTAATTACCTTCTTACCTTACGATCTAGCTTCCTTCATTTTTTTTCAATTCTCTCTTTCCCCCCTCCTCTTGCTAGTCTCTCAGAGAGTGTATGTTTCTTAATATTTTCCATTTCTTTTCCTTAACAATATAGGCCAGTTGTATCTTTTCTCAATTCTAAACTGTCTTGAAACTGCCAGCCATGCAGCCTCATATCTTTCATTACATTTTCTGCTCTTCTATTATGATCTTTTATTTGAATACTATATAATTTTTCATCTTTCCTATTTGCTTCCCATATAGCGTTCAGCAATGTCACCTCTCCTCCACATTCTTCTATTTCCTTTGCTGTCTTTTTTATCCCCATTCTTTTAGTTGCCTCATTGCATCTCTGCTATTATATTTATGTGGTTTTTCACTTTTCTTAAATTGTTCACCTTCCATTGCTCATTGCACTGCTATAGTAAACCTTGGCTTATTTGTCAATGCTCAGTCTGTCAAAGGAGTGACTTGCTAAGAATGTATAACTACTAAATATCTACAAAATTTGGCGCCTGTAAAATTGTGAGAATATTGGAGAAAAATGTATAAGAAAGGTTAAACTATATTACTTTTACCTTATTGGTATTCATTAAGAGAACATGAAAAGGGAACCAATTGTTTCTTTTGACTGAGAAAAGTTGTTCTTATGCATCTGAATTGAAAGTTGGAAATTTAAAAATTTTCAAGCAAATTAACATGAGGGAAAATAACTAATTTAGTGTAATACTTATACAAATTTTTCTTCAGGCTATTATTTGAGATTTAAAGCAGCTGTTCAACATATGATCATTTTTATATTTCATTTTATATTCTGCAATACAGTCTATAAGTTTATTCAAATTTATTCTTTCATAAATTTTGAAATATTTGCATTTCTCAGATAAAGCATTTTGTAAATAAAATATTTAAAGAAAATATTAGCACTGATGCCACTGTTCATTCTTAATTCCACTGTGAGGGAAAGTTAAAAAGTATGGGTATCAGTTGAGTTGAGCCTCATATTACCTATAAAACTTTTTTGTTTGAAAAAGGCAGGTGATTGATGGTCTTCATTTTCAGTTTTGTAGTTTTTCAACTTGAATATGTTAGCATATTTTTTCTAAAAAAACAGAAGAGTTAATTTTCAGTGGGCTCAATGATCAATCATATGGTGATGTTTATTAGCATGACGGCACAAGTTATGGCTAGTTTGTCAAATCCAATTAGTAATATTGCATTTGAAGGGATCTTTGACCCAGTAGAAGAAGCAACTCATTGATTTATTAAAAGAAATTGGAAAAGTTATCTGTGTTCCCAGACATGTGCAACCAAGGAGAAGTACACTTAAATGTTTTAAGAGAATCAAGTTTGAGTTAAAATAGTATTATTCACATATTTCATGAAGTCAAGTGAGAGGAACATGTATATTTGTGTGCATGCGCATGTGAATTCTGAATACACAAACTAACATCTAGAGCAAACTAGTAACATTCTTAAATAGTTTAAAAAGTGTTTAGCAGTTATTTTTAATTATGAATAGTGTCTGCTAGATAGCTTCTAATTGAGAAAATGCTTCCTTCCTCCTCCCCTAATGATTCTTATTGCTGGAAACAATATTACAGATCATTATTGCTAAGGAGAATGATAATGCCATCAACAATATACAGTGTTTTATAGTTTCCGAATGATTAGTATAGTAACTTTTAGGAAAATCTAAAAGTTTATATTGATGCAGAAATTTCAGTAATTGCAGGGAACGGTACTAATTTTATTGGTATCATCATGATAGGACAGTGGTAATCTGTGTTAACAGAAAACTAAGATCTGTGATTCAAATGCCACCATAGCAATGGATAATCTAATTGAAAAAACGAGGTTGGACCTTCAAGGTTGAAAGTGGATGCAACAGCTTCCGAAACTACTCCCTCAATAAAATACAAATGTAAGTGACGAAGTTTTAAAAATCAACTACAAATAGTTTTTCAATTAATTTTGACATCACTCTTACTAAATTCCTCCAATCACGTATAATGGACAATTATTACAACAGTCCAGAAGTACATAAAATGCTTAATGTGGCCTTAAAAACGTACTTCAATTTGGAGGTACAATATAAAATTGACACGACTTGACTGTGTGTGGTGGCTCTCAGGATATTAACTTCAGAAAGACAAACTCCCGCGTCATCAATGATTGGTTATGCAGATGACAAGTCCACCAGTAGCAGCTTGTGTCAATGATAAAGCAATTTCTCTCCCACTGTAGTCATTGAACAGCCAAGAATTTGAATAATGGTTCAAAGAATGTGTTCTGTTTGAAAAAAAAAAGTGTTATATGTGATGCAATAGTGTGTCAGTCAACTGCCTTTTTGTATTTCAGGGCTAGGAAAGCAAGGAGTGTGTTCCCAGAACTGCCAGATGTCAATCGGTTACATGATTATGACATATTCACTAAATATACATATAGATGTACACGGTGTGGATACAGGTAAGTTAAATCAAGTCCAAATAATAAGAAAGTATTGTTTACAGCAATAATTATATGCCCAAGTTCTGACTACTTTACCCTCATACTCATAACATCTGTAAAATTCCACATAAGGCAAGTGTGAAACCTTTACGTTTTGGTACCATACAATTCTACATTATTAGATCGTAACAGAAAAGCATCTCTTAATCATTCTGTTATTTAAGGCATTATATCTCTGAAAATTGAAAAGACTAGCCTTTTTTTACTACACAATCAGGAGAGCGATGAAAGTTGTGTCCTATGTCAAACCATTTTTAAGATATTAATGTTTTTTGATACACTTAATAGCATGACGGCATAATGCTACATGAACCTCGTGTTTTGTTGTATCTATCCTAAATTTTGAATTTGAGCTTAGTATACAAATATAACTAAATTGTTGTGCAGCCATTGCTTAGGTCTGATTTGTTGAGAAAACTAATACTATGAGAAGACAGATATTTTGTATAACACTCCATGATTTTTTTTCAGTATAAGTTACAGAAAGTATTTTATTTCCACCCATCTGAATTATATCTTTTAGTCTTTTACACATGTCAATAATTTTTAAATCTTAATTTCTGAAGCTGACCTGAACAATACTAATAGGTTATAAATAGGACTAGAAATTTAAATTGAACTTTTATTTATGGACTTTCTTTAAAGAAAATTTAACACAATATGCAAATAGTGTACAGATTAAATTTTAGTTATGACTCTCAGCAGTCTAGTTTGTATTCAGTGGTTGAGTTCTGCTTCCACAGTTCATTGAATGGTACTGGCATCATGGATTATTCTATAGTTTGCATGTGCAGTGAGTTCTCTTTGGGGTTGTGGTATATTGCATTCAGGTGATCTTCCCATGAAAACCATGGGTGGTGAATCGTGTGCACATGTGGCAGAGTTGGAAGTTTGGTCCCTTCCATGCATCTGTTTTCATTGCTTCTGTGTCCATTATTTTGTTCAGTAGGTCAATGTACCTAATATCCTCTATGAAGAACGACTCCTGAGCTATTACATACATATAACATTTTGTGCAGACTTTTGAGATTGACAGAGCTCTTTTTATGAATCTCACTTTGATGCTGTCTAATTTATTATACTTTATTAAGGTTTTACACCATCAGATATGTCCATAGTAGTTGAATTCCATATGTGGCAACAGGTATCATTTTGAGTTTGAACAGCTTTGTTGCAGTTGGTAAGGATAGCTTAGGGATGTCATAAATGGCTGTTGCTGTGGTTGTTGCTCACTCTTGTATATGTATAGAAAAGACAGTTCCGATTGTAAAGTTGCTCCCAGGTAGTTGAAGCTGGATACAATTGTAAACTTGATCAACCACATGTGAGGTACTCCAGCTTTGATATTCTTTCTCCTCTTCTAAATTTCACAGCTTTTGTCTTTGTGCTGTTTATTTCCATTGAGATTTCCAGTGCCCATTTCCTGATGTTCTCTGTGGCTGTTTGTAGGTCTTCAGAATTCCTGGGAAGTATTGACAATTTGTGTTTTTGGTCTGACCGATGTCCGTTTTTATTATGTTAAACAGTATCAGACTCATCAGATCTCCTTGTAGGACTCCTCTTGTTTGGATGGTATCCTTTGGCACTGATATACTATCGTATATAGCTACATAGTTTGTGTTGATAATCAACTTGATTATTTCCAGATAAACTTGCTCTACCTAGTATGTTCCCTAACTTTCGAATGAGTATCTTCCTGGTGATGGTGTGAAAGCTTTAGAGTAGTTAATGAAGATTGCGTTTAGCAGGATAATGAGTTGCCTAGGGTCGTTGTTATTTTTTGTATGATTTTCTGAACAACATGGGGTAAAGCCATATGGATATTAGGATATTAGCACTAGTCTTTGTTCAGTGCACCCTAGCAGTAGTCTGGAGAAGAGTTTAAACATAACAAATCTCTATGGCAATTTTCCTTTAGGAATTTGGGACGTCTTTTGTTCCTTTGCCTTTGTAGGGCCCAGTTGTAGTTCCTCCACTGTTGTAGGATTGAGCTATTCTTGAGACATTCCTCAACAGGCAGGCTAGCTCTTGGATTATGTCCTTTAGGTGTTCTATGCAGTCTTCTGCGTAGACTACAGAAAGCTGAACGCTGTCACCAGGAAGAACTGTTTTCCCTTACCCCGGATTGACGACACATTGGACACGCTAGCTGGTGCACAGTGTTTCTCGACCCTGGATCTGAATTCGGGCTACTGGCAGGTAGCTCTAGACCCAAGAGACAAGGAAAAGACCGCATTCTCGACAGGCCAAAAGCTCTGGCAGTTCACGTTTATGCCCTTTGGCGTCTGCAACGCACCAGCTACCTTTCAACACCTCTTGGAGTCAGTGATGAGAGGGCTGACTTACGACGCCTGTCTGATATACCTGGACGACATCATTATCGTCGGAAAGACTTTTCATTATCACCTCGAGAATCTGATTAAGGCGCTACAGAGACTGCAGGCGACCAACTTGAAGCTGAACGCGAAGAAGTGCCAGCTCTTCCGCAAGGAAGTGAACTACTTGGGCCACATAGTCTCAGCAACCGAAGCGGCCACAAACCCGGAGAAGACACAGGCTGCGAGAGATTGGCCTCGCCCAAGGGATAAAAAAGATTGCGCAGTTTCCTGGGGCTGTGCAGTTATTACCGCCGTTTCATAAAGGGGTTCTCCAACATCGCCAAACCCCTCACCCACCTGACAGAGAAAACCCGGCCTTATGTGTGGACGGAGGATGCCGAAGACGCTTTCCAGCACCTGAAGGAGACCCTGTGCAGTGCTCGAATTTTGGGTTTCCCACAACCAGGTGGCGCCTTCATTGTGGACACCGACGCCAGCGACCATTGTATTGGACGTGTCCTATCGCAGATCCAGGACAGCCATGAGCGGGTGATAGCCTACTACAGCAAGACGCTATCCAAGGCAGAGAAGAACTGCTGCGTCACCCGACGAGAGTTACTTGCGGTAGTAAAGACATTGGAGCACTTACACAGGTACCTGTACGGTCTGCCATTCCACCTCAGGACTGACCATTCTGCCCTAACCTGGTTATTGAGCTTTAGGAACCTGGAAGGCCAGGCAGCACGTTGGGTCCAGAGGCTGCAGGAGTACGACTTCACCTCCGAACATCGTATAGGAAAGAGCCACAGTAACGCAGACGCCATGTCCCGGAGACCCTTTCCGGAAGAGTGCGGCCAGTGCACAAGGGTGGAGGAGAAGGAGCGTGCCGCAGCAGATCGAGTAGTCACAGCAGTGCCTGCGGATGGCTGGGGCAGCGCAGGCCTGAGGAGGGAGCAGCTGGCGGACATAGACTTGGGGCCACACTTAAGGGAAGTGGAGACAGGGACGAGACCCTCCTGGGAGGACATCGCACCGAGGAGCGCCACCGAAAGTCGTACTGGGCTCAATGGGACTCGTTGAAGACCAGGGAGGGCGTACTGTTCCGGGTTGAGTCCAGAGGTTCTACTCCCATTAGCCTTGAACCCGTAGGAACAAGACCCGGGCCTCGTTCAACCAGGGAGTTATCCGAGCTGTCCCAAAGGGCGCTCGGCATCCTCCGTGGGCTTTCCGTAGGGCAAGACCTGGTTGCCTAACAAGCCACCTCCCATCTGGTCCTATAGACACAAGACGGGATGGAAGTGGATACGCCACTTACGCGCGCCAACACCAAAGGTGAAGACTACCGATATAACCTCGGTGGGGCTGCCTGGTGATCTAGCACACCTTCTACTAGCTTTGCAGGCTAGTATCCGGGAGAATTAATGGCTTCCCTCAACCCCGTCCGAAGACGTTCCCGATTCCCACGGGTATCGGGAGCACACTGCACCCTCGAAGCCATCCCAATCCGAACAACTCGCGAAGGAGGGGCTCAGATGTCCGGCCCGAGGTTCCTCTAGTAACGTCAGAGGTACCAAGAGTGCTAAGTGTCCGCAGAGCCCGCACTTTGGCAGCTGAAGGGGACGGATCCCCTCCCCTACGGGAACTGTTCCGGGTATGGGAATCACCCAATGGGAAGACGCAGAGAGAACAGTTGGTACTTCCCCGGAGTTAGGTCCCGGAAATCTAGGAAGAAGTGCACGTCGGTACTTCAGGAGGACACCTGGGAGCGAACCGATCGACTGACAAACTACGGCAGCGCTACTGCTGGCTGAGGCAATTTGAATTATATTCTTGTAATCTTTGATATATTTCATCTTGTTTAAAGGTACATTAACCAGCCTGTAAATTAAACTGTTGATAACAGCATGCTTATGTTGTCTTGGGTTATATCCATCTGATTTTGTGAAATTTTCTGGGCGTGCTTCTTTCTTATGTACACCAAATTTTAGTTTTGCATGTTTTCTGATTAGTTTTAAATCTAAGAAAGGGATTTCATTTTATGTCTCTTTTCCTGTGCAAAATTTCATTGCCGGATTTTGTAAATTAAGGATTTTAATGCATCATCCATTTGTTTCTCATTTACTATTGCCCAAATGTCATCCACATTTCTATACCAATGTTTGAAAATAAGTGGGAATGCCTTTGTGATATTGGTTTCTGAAAAGCTTATTAAGAAGTTTACCAGGAATTGGGACAGTGGGTTTTTCATAGATAGTCCTGATTTTTGTTTGAACAATTTTTTTAATGTAAAAAAGGAATGTTAAATGCAGATATTTGTTAAGTGAAGGTATTCCTCTATGATATGTGAGTCTAATGTAGGGACTGAAGCCATGTTTGCATGTACTCCATGAGTTTGTCTCTTGGCACACTTGGGAAGAAAAATATTGCATCAAAAGGTACCATTTGGTCAGTGGGAGAAAATTCTAGGTCTTTAGTTTTGTTAATGAATTCCAACGAATTTTTAATACTGTGTCTTTCAAATTTTGGTAGCTTCTTATATTTTTTGTTTAGCCCCTTGGACAGTTTGTAGCAGGGTGAATTTATGTGAATAAAATAAGATACGCCCAATCATTAACAACATTAATACACCCTGATACAATCTGTCCAAGTTGCTAAACAAAAAATTTAAGGAGCTACCACAATTTGAAGGACACCGTATTAAAACTTCGTTGGAGTTCATTAAACAAAACTAAAAACCTAGAATTTTCTCCCACTGACCAAACAGTATCTTTTGATGTAATATCCTTCTTCCCAAGTGTGCCAAGAACAAACTCATGGAGTACATGCAAACATGGCTTCAGTCCCTACATTAGACTAACATATTGGGACTTTGTGGTTTCGTGAAATGAAAAGTCCAATTGTACCACTCAAAAGTGTTCTTTATTTCCACCGACTTACAGTTAAACACCTGACAATTACACAGAATTACGTAATGCACACAATTACGATTCACAAGTTCGTCCGTTACAATTCCAATTTGCTCTCGCAATTACGTAAAATCCTCCGATGCACGTTAACAGTCTTCTCGTCCGTACACTAGCACTGCACTCTTACGATGCTCGCCAAGAACTGACCCAACTCACCCATTGCAGCTCTTTTTATAGGAATTACGGCAGTACTACCTCTCTGCCTCCCGGCTGCAGGTACCTGGGTTGCCGTCGGGACTCCTTCCTCGGTCCCCACGTCGTCGTCGGCTGCTTGCTTCACCGTAGCTCTAGTGGCTTCTCGTGCATGGATTCTTTTTGGGTTCTCAGGGGTTACGGTTGAGACAGCACAAGCCAACGATAATCTCTTAACTGCTTTTATTCGTCCTTGCATTCGTGGAATCCGGGCACTTGATTAATTGCACTTCCGGTGGACATTTTACGGTAGATTTTATTAGACGCGGTACTTCGTCGAACACACCTGACGGTGGTATACAATACTGCAGTGAACAATAACTGAGTAGCAACTAAGTAGCAACTGAGTACAACTGAGGGATGAGTAGGGGTGACCACCCTCTTATATACACGAAGCACCGCGTCACTAGCAAAAACTAAGGGTATGTTGACCTGTATAACGGTACGTAGAATAGCTAGCATACCATTCAATTGTCCAAACATCCGCTCGTTCTAGGCTGTCGTCCGGGAGTGCAGGGTTTCCCACGTATGTCTGCCCAGGTCCATCACAATGTTTCTTCAAGTCTACAATTCTGTTTTAACTAACATAATTATTTACAATTTTTAAATTTATGAGTAATTATTAAACGTATTAGTAAATAAATAATTAATCCAAGAACCAAAATTCCTGTTCAAACTGCGCCAAAGAATGAAGTTAACATTTTTAGAGTTTGCACTGAGAAAATTTCACTTTATTGTTTTAGTTCCTCCAAAGTTAGGCTCCTTCTATCTCTGTTCATGTCATTCATTTTTACAGTTTCACTTTCACATAATCACTTAACTACCTGTTCTTTCCTTGTTCAGGTAGCTGAAACTCAATACCGGTTTCACCCTCTACCTTTTTCAGCACAAGATAATTTTTATTTTTTAACCTGTCTTATTGTCACACAGTTCACTAAATTCTGTTGGGTCCTTAAGTATTCAGTTCATTATCTCAATCTCTAACTCCTAAGATTTGGCTTCTTTATTCCCAATTATTCTTTTTACACTAACCTATTTATTATCTTAATAACAACCAAGACTATAACATAACTACTTACTTTTGTTTTAACAAGTGGTTCGTTGCACACAATCACATACATATCCGTTCTTTTACTTACAGTTACGCTTCCATCTGGCTTCTTAGCATGTCACCAAGACCTTACCTTTTTTTCTTTTTAAATTTAACCTAACATATTTTGTTAACTAGATAAGTGGAAATATCCATTACTTCTCAGTTACTTAGAATGTTTATTACCTTTGTTTTATTTAGGTGATTATTTGTTTATTTTAGTTTTTTTTACTGGGCGCCCGCTATTCTTGTTTACCTATTCGCATACATACGGACGTAAAAGCTGTTTATGGAACTTCCCCGCCATCTTACCGTTCTGTACATCCGATAACAAAAATGTGTCCGTCCCGAACATTTCTACTACCTTGTATGGTCCCTTAAATAACATAGCCATACGATGATTAAATTTATTTATGGCGCTAGATAACTGTTTATTCCTTAACAAGGCCAAATCATTTATTCGTATTTCCCACTTCTTTCTTTTTTTCGCCTTATGCTTGGCTTTCCTCACTTCAGCTTTTGCGCGCATTCTGTCGGCGGCTATCTTTAGCATTTCGGCCTCAGACAAATTTTTGGCGTCTTCTACTGGAAATGTCCCTGGAATATTACTGTCCATTGTGTTGATGCCTTTTCCCTCCATCAGCTCTATCGGTTTAAACCCAGTGACCTGATTCACCGACTCATTTAAAATTTTCTCTATTTTTGGGCACATCTCTACCCAGCTCGTATGACGTTTACCCGATAACATTCTAAGAAATAATGCCACATCCCGAATGGTTCTTTCCGTGGGATTACTATTAGGCCGATATCGAGAACAGTGGTATAATTTTATGCCGTTTTCTTTCATTGCATTGGTGAATTCTTTTCCCGTGAACATTGTTGTATTATCTGACAATAGTGCGTCCATTTTCCCCAGTTGCGGTATGTAGTATTTGAATATTTTGTTTAGGCATATTGCACTGTTGATTTCCTTCACTGGAAAAATTTTCACACATACTTCGAAAATACATCCGTAAAAACAATTATGTATCGGTTCCCGAATGTTCCCTGAGGCAGCTCTCCATGACAATCTACTGTTACTAATGAACGTGGCCTGTCTCTCAAAATCGCATTAGTTTCAAAGTCGTAGCTAACCTGGAGTGGTTTTGCTCTCTGACAAGTATCGCAGGCGGTGACTATTCTCCGGACTTTTTGTCTTAGCTTAGGTATGTAAAGGTTGTCCAAAATGTTGGAAGTGGTGCGGTCTGTTCCGGAATGACACAAATCTCTGTGAAATGTTAGGATTATCTCCTTTTCTATGCTTTGTAGATTGTACGTTTTCCACGCTTGGTTGATCGCCCCATGCTTTATATATAATATACCGTCTTTCTTTCATATGCTGCCTCCCACCTGTTCGTCTATCTCAGGCGAGGTTTCTAACAATTTCGCTAACTTTACCTCCATACAATAAGGTATTTGAGTGTTGTTTATTAACCGGGACAGCAAATCGTTAATCGTATTTAATTGGCCAGGGATATGAATGATTTCTACATCATACTTCATTATTTCGTGTGCGTATCTACACATCTTTGAACTTGTATATTTGCATTTTTGTAGAAACGACAAACTAAGATGGTCTGAAAGTATTTTTACCTTCTTCTGATATATGTTAGTCCTGAATCTTTGGATCGGGAAATACATTGCACAAATTTCGATCTCGGTTACAGATGAATTTCTTTCCACCTTGCTTGATCCTCGTGAGGCAGTGCTAGTTACATGAAATTGTTCTGGAGATGACCTTTGACCCAATATAGCACCAAAACTTTGGCATGAGCCATCCACGTAAATTTCGAAAGGAATGCCTTCCCTCGGTCTTTCGAGTAATATTGACTCGCAAAACAATATTTCTTTTTTTCTTTCTTTTGCGCCCAGAAAAATATCTGTTCCTAAGTACCTTACATATATTACATATTTTCAATTGTTCTTGTATAGATTTAATCTGGAAATGGTGATTCAGATCATAAAGAACTTTTCTCGGATTTACTCCTTCGGATTCGTCAAACACAGGGACACCCGATTCATTTAATAACTGACCACATTGACTATAATTATCAGTACCATGCGTGGCTAGATGCGAAGAACCAGAGGAATGACGAGCTTCAGTGTTCAGAACCGCAGTTCTGGGCACATCACTCGTTTGGTTACTTAAACTATTTACAACTGAATTTTCACTGATTTCCACTGTGCTCACAGCAGATTCATGAAAATTTCTTAATTCCATTTATATTCCTTTTAAAGACCCTCTAATCTCTCCTACCCATTTTTCATTTTCTTTCAATCTGTTATCTACTTCCAGATGAGCTGACAGCTTATTCTCCAACTTTTCTGTTATTTCAATTATTTCTCTGCTCTCAGCTTCTAGTTCAGCTTGTACTAACTTTAAACTTTCATCTACTTCCCTATGCACAGCATTTTTAGCAGCTCTTAGCTCATCCGTAGGCACCTTTCTAGTTTCTACATTTTCTCTCTCACACCTTTTCTTTGCATTTTCAAACTTTTTGTCTACATTACTCCTAAAAGTACTTAATCCTTCCTGAAGCCCAATTATGTTCACTTGTTGCACATTTATAATTTCTTTTACTTTCCCCTCAAATACTAGTTGTCGGAGGTCTAAATATTCCCTCAAATTGGCATCCTGGCTCCTAAATCCTTCCTCCAGTTTATTGTTAAGCTCTTTACTTAAGTCAGTTACCTGTTCCCTTATTTCATTCACTTGACTGCTAATTTTGTTCTCTAAATTACTACCCATTTAATTTGTTCTCTCTAATAACATTCTAAAACTATCTCTCGTAAAATTTAACATGCCGCCACTGCTTCCCATTGCCATACCTGGATCTCTCTCCCCCAAATTGTCCTCCCTGTATACAGTTTCGCTATTTGTAAAGCCTTCCATTTCTGTTTTCTTTAACTGCACGCCTTTTTTCTTATCTTGACCTAAAATCTCAACTAAATGATCTGTAATGACTTTCCCACTGCGAAGAAGCATCTACCTGTCTTATGTCTGATTGCAGTACTCCTCTACTCATGCATATATTATAAGATCCAAAATGTTTTTACAACTATTACATACTTTCGTAAATATATTTTATATGTATATATATATATATATATATATATGTATAGCCTGACATTTCTGTTTATTTTTCTTCAGTGGCTGGTTGACGTTGTTCCTATGTAGCAGTTGCTCGACATTCTTGTAGAATTTTGGCAGGCCTTTATGCGCCGTTCCTCCAAAGTGTTAACTGTCCATTGTTTCGTGTCGTTCTCCTTGATCTTGTCTACGGTATTTTAATTTGTCTCATTTCAGCACCTCGGTGTCCGTTGTCTCACGGCGTCTGTTGTCTCTATCGAGCCCCACGGTGGGAAGCCATCTTTCGGCAGAACTACCTCTCTGCCTCCCGGCAGCACGTACCTGGGTTGACGTCGGGACTCCTTCCTCGGTCTCCACGTCGTCGTCGGCTGCTTGCTCCCTCCTCAAAGCTAGTCGTCCCGAAAAGCACCATCGTAGCGGGCTAGACGATCCAGGTGTATCATCAACATCTTCCCTCGGGGAACCTTCTGGATGAGGTAGACCACGTCGTTAATCCTCTTCACCACATGCTACGGTCCTTGCCATGGCTGCTGGAGCTTCGGCAGCATCCCTTCGTCTGGGTAGGACGGTACAAACAGACCAGGTCACCTTGCTGGAACCCTTGGCTGTTGGCTTGCCTGTCATACTTGGTCTTCATGCGGTCGTTTGCCTTCTGGATGTTTTGGCGAGCCGTCTCGTGCATGTCGTTGAGATGGTCCACCAAGTTATCCAAATACTCGGCCGCTGGCTGTTTCGCTTCCGGAGGGTTTCCAAAAGCAAAGTCACAAGGGAGGTGTAACACTCTGCCGAACATTAAGCTGGCTGGCGTCATCCCAGTTGTGTCGTGTGTAAAGGAGCGGTAGGCCAGCAAGAACAGTGGAACCTTGACGTCCCAGTCTCGCTGATGACTGGTGACGACCTTCCTCATGTGTTCCTCTAAGGTCTTGATGTATCTTTCGACCATGCCATCCGACTGGGGATGTAGAGGCGTCATGCAGGTCTTGTTCACCCCAAGCATTTGTAGTGCCTCCTTCATTATGTTGGACTCAAAGTTGGTACCCTGGTCACTGTGTAGCTCTAACGGCACCCCAAATCGACATAACACTTGCTCCACGAGGCAGTATGTGATTGTCTTTGCCTCCTGGTTTAGGAAGGCATACAACTCCGGCCACTTGGTGAAGTAGTCCATGACCACCATTAGGTACTTGTTGCCTGGGACGGAAACTGGGAACGGTCCAGCAATGTCAGCGGCGATCCGTTCGAATGGCGCTCCGATGTTGTACTGCTGCAAGCAACCCCGGCTCCTAGTCTGGGGGCCGGGACTTGCCACGCACACGTGACATTGACGGAACCAACTCTCAGCATCTTCTCGGAGTCTCAGCCAGTGGTAGCGCTACCGTAGTCTGTCAATCTTCCGATTCGCTCCCAGGTGTCCTCCTGAAGTACCGGCGTGCACTTCTTCCAAGACTTCCGGGAGCTTACTCCGGGGAAGTACCAACTCTTCTCTCGGCGTCTTCCCATTGGGTGATTCCCATACCCGGAACACCACGCCCTCTCTGATCTTCAATGAGTTCCATTGGGTCCAGTATGACTTGTAGGTGGCGCTCCTCTGTGCGATGTCCTCCCAAGTTGGTCTCGTCCATGCCTCCACTTCCCTCAAGAGTGGCTCAAGTATGCGTCCACCAGCTGCTCCCTTCTCAGGCCTGCGCTATCCCAGCCGTCCGCAGGCAGTGCCACAACTACTCGGACTGCTGCGGCACGCTCCTTCTCTTCCACTCTTGTGCACTGGCCCCACACTGGACAGGGTCTTTGGGACATGGCGTCTGCGTTACCGTGACTCTTCCCTCTACGATGTTCCGAGGTGAAGTCGTACTCCTGCATCCTCTGGACCCAAAAGTGCTGTCTGACCTTCCAGGTTCCTAAAGTTCAATAGCCAGTTTAGGGCAGAATGGTCAGTCCTCAGGTGGAATGGCTGACCGCACGGGTACTTGTGGAAGTGCTCTAAGGTCTTTACTACCGCCAGTAACTCCCGTCGGGTGACGCAGTAGATCTTCTCTGCCTTGCATGACGTCTTGATATAGGCCATCCATGGCCGCTCATGGCCATCCTGTATCTGCAATAGGACACCTCGTATGCAATGGTCGCTGGCTTCGGTGTCCACAATGAAGGCGCCACCCGGTTGTGGAAATCCCAAAATTGGAGCACTGCACAGTGTGTTCTTAAGGTGCTGGAAAGCGTCTTCGGCGTCCTCCGTCCACGCATAAGGCCGGTGTTCCTCTGTCAGGCGTGTGAGGAATTTTGCGATGTCAGAACTCCTTTATGAAGCGGCACTAATAACTGCAAAGTCCTAGGAATCTGCGCAATTCTTTCTTTTCCTTTTGGCGAGGCCAATCTCTCACAGCCTGCGCTTACTCCGGGTCTGTGGCACACCCTGTTGCTGAGACTATGTGGCCCAGGTAGTTCACTTCCTTGCGGAAGAGCTGGCACTTCTTCGGGTTCAGCTTCAAGTTGGTCGCCTGCAATCTCTGTAGTACCTTCCTCAGATTCTCGAGATGGTCTTCAAAAGTCTTACCGACGATAATGATGTCGTCCAAGTATAGCAGGCAGGTGTCGTAAGTCAGCCCTCACATCACTGACTATATGAGGCGTTGGAAGGTAGCTGGTCCGTTGCAGAGGCCAAAGGGCATAACCGTGGGCCTGATGAGAATGTTGTCTTCTCCTTGTCTCTTGGGTCTAGAGATACCTGACAGTAGTCCGACTTCAGGTCCAGGGTCGAGAACCACTGTGCACCAGCTAGCGTGTTCATGGTGTCGTCAGTCCCGGCTAAGGGGAAACAGTCCTTCAGGGTAACAGCGTTCAGCTTTCCGTAATCTACGCAGAAGCGCAGCTCGCCGTTCTTCTTTGTCACCAAGATTACAGGCAAACCCCAAGAGCTGTCAGACTCTTTAATCGCTCCCCTGGATCTCATGTCCTCCAGCATGTCTCGTACCGCGCCTTGCTTCGCCAGCGGAACGCGTCTATGTGGTTGCCGAATAGGCCGGGAGTCCGCGGGTGGCGATGCGGTGAAGCACTTTGTCCGTGCGGCCGTAATCACTGACGCCATGGCTGAAGACGCTCTGGTATAGCCTCAGCAGTTGTCGAAATTTCTCCAGCAGTTCTGCGGTCAGGTGGTCGGCCGCCCTCTACAGTAGGCTTTCTAGCCGGCGTCCCAGGAGTTGCATCGGCACCGGCTCCTGTGTCTTGTCGATTGCTGTTACGCTCACCACGGGCTCGCACGTTCCCAACTTGTCCCGGCCTGGATGTCGTGATCGGTGTCCTTTGGATTTAGCGGCCTCACTGGCACCTCCTCTGGGCAGGGTAGCAATGCCCTGGCTACACACAGTCCGTGTAGAGGCGTCTTCGGGTCCAGCATCATGTTGCTGGTTCTCTGGCCTTCCAGTCACGCCGTCACCACCACCTCGCTCCTCGCGGGGACAACCACGTCTTCGCTCAAGGCAACCCTGTAAATTCCAAGGCGCTCTTCTGGTTGACGGAGTACAACCTCTTCTCCGTTGAGCCGCAGAACTTTCTTATCGACATCGACCGTCGCCTCATGGCTCCTGAAGGCATCAAATCCCAGTATCACCTCCTCAGCCACTTTCGCGACGAACACCCACAGAGGTACGTTACTCCTTCCCAAGGTCAGCTTCAGCAGAGCCTCCTTCTCCATAGGCATAATGTCGCCCGATGCCGTGACAAGCTGGTAGGGTCGGGTTGGCTTCGTTGTCGGCAAACCCTTTGCCACGTCATGTCACGACAGCCCTGGTGTCCACCAGCACGCGGCACGGCTTTCATCTTTCCCAGCCTTCCGCTATGAGGCTGTCACCCATCCGCCGGCTGACGGCGCGCAGTGTCACTCGAGGAGATGGTGTGGATGGCTCCGACGTACTTCTCGCCTCGCCGGGCCTTACTCGTTCTTCCGGCTGCCCTTCCTGTTGTCAGCTATCTCTCTAGTTGTCCCGGCTGTCCACATCCCCAATACAGGCCACTACGTGTTCGCCGGCGTCCCTCGGCTGGTCTTCTGTCTCCGGTGTAGCGGACACTCCTCGTTCTCGACGTCGGCCACCTCCATCCTTAATGCTGCCGTCAGCGCCTCGTGGATGGTTTTATAATCGCCGAGCATTAGGGGCTGACGAATCTCCGTGTCTCGTACCCCGTCCACGAATGTATAGGCGGCTTCCCGGGATACGAACTCTGGTGGGAGGTCGACTACGGCCTTGCTAGCCAGTTGTTCAACTGCGAGGGCGAACTCCTGCAGCGGCTCCCCTGGCTGCTCTGACCTTGCCTTTAGCTGGCTGCGGTACGCTGCTGCTAAGCGGTGGTTTTCGAAACGAATCTCCAGGGCCTCCCAGATTTCCATGGGCGCCGCCGTTGTCTGCACCGCGTTTAGGACTTCCGCGGCCCGTCCATGGAGGCTGGCTATTAACTGTGTGGCCTCCTCCTCCGGCGACCATTTGTTGTGATTGGCCACTGCGTCGAACTAGCGGTGGAAGACTTCAAACGCTGACACGCCGTCTTACTTGGGAGGTTTGACGCGCGCAAATGTTGTTTCCCGTCCCAGCGCACCGGCCTTCAAATCCTTCAGCTTCCTGCCGACGACGTACTCCACCATGGCGTTCAGGGACTTGACGCTGCTGTCGGCCTTTCCCTCTAGGTTGTTCACGCGGTTCGCAAGGTCTTCGACGTCTTCCACCACGGCGTTCAGGGACTTGGCGTTACTGTCGGCCGTTTCCTCTAGGTCATTGAAGTGGTTCGCCAGGTCCTCGACGCGCTCGTCCACTTGGCCCATCCGCTTGCTCAGCTCCGTCACGTCATCCCTCACGCAGGCCACCTGTTCTTCAAATTTGGCGGCGAGAGCCTCGTCCGCCACCTTCATTTCCGTGGTCAGTTCGGCCATCTTTGCGGTCATTGTCTTGGCCAAGTTGTTGTTTGCTGCTTCTGTGATTGTTGTTAACTCGTTCATCTTCGCGGCCAAGTTGCTATTTGCCGCCTCCAACTTCTTTTCCATTTTCTCGGTGATGTTGTCATTTGCCGTCTTCATTTCCGATGTCAGTTCGGCCTTCATTTCCATCATCTTCTCCAAAATCTTTTCCAATGCCGCGTCCATAAATGTAATGTTCGGTGATGTTGTCGTCCCGCTTCCTGACACCAGTGTGACTCTGTGGGTTCGTGAAATGAGGGTGATAAGGGGTTGCCCATTTGCTAAACCACAAGTTTGATGGAAATATTTTGTTTGAAACTGGAAGAAATTCTGTTCTATGCATAATTTGGTTAGTTCGATGTAATCTGAAATTTCAAGTGATATCATCCTTCCTGACCGATCTGTACATGAGTGCACTAGAAATGAGGATCACTAAAGCTTTCCCATGGATGTTCAAACTCTGGCAAAGATATGTAGATGACATATTTGCCATAGTGCCAAAAAACGCATCAGTGATCCACTAAAACTTTTAAATATTCAAGAAAAAAGCATCCAGTTAACTGTAGAAGTTGAAAAAGACAAGTATTTACCATTTTTAGGTCTAAAAATAACCAAAAATAAAAATGGAATAAACTTTGGCATTTAAATAAAACCAACACAGACAACTACATAAAAGCTAATGGCTACAATCCAAGATCCCACAGACAGGCAATCATTAATAGTTTAGCACGCAGACTGGTCAACATCCCTCTTACAGCAGAAGAATACAAAATAGAATATAACAAAATTATTGAAATAGCACAGAAAAATGACTTTCCCAAATTACTAGTAGACAAAAAAGTGAACTTAGCAAAAAATAAGTAGCTACTAAAAGTTTTTAATGTTAAAGTAGGATTAGAATTTTCATCAATTAAATAAAGAATACGATATTATGTATGTCCTGTTTTTTCTTTATTTTTATCTTTAATTTTATGAATATTAATACCTTATACAAGAGGTTTATTTACTTTTAATTTAAAGGAAACCACAACCCTCTCAGCTACAGAAACTAAAATGATCTTCAAAAAATTCACTTACCATCCATGGGCCCTTGATAAATTCAAAAAAGTCTTTAAAAAACAAAACATTCAACTAGCACCAGTAAACCATTACTCCTTAAAAAACCTAATTTGCTCAAACATCAAAGATGCCATTCCATCTAACAAAAAATCTGGGATATATAAAATTGAATGCTGTGACTGTAGTCAAATTTATATTGGAAAAACCAAAAGAAATTTAGAAACAAGAGCAAAGGAACACTTTGGGAACATAAAATACAAACAATTAGAAAAATCAGCAGTTGCCACGCATTTTTGGGAAAAAACCACAACATAAATCCAGAACCAAAATTACTACAACATACAACAGGAAAACAAGAACTGTCCACATGGGAACAAATCTTTATTTTAAAAAATAGGAACAAAGTATTCAATTTCGACATCCCCCAGAAAGATTTGTTCAGCAAGTTCCTGGAACCGCCACCAGAGGAGACCGATGACAAAATATTGCCAGCTACACCAATGAGAACCAGTCGATGTCCGGCTGAAGATAGAGGGAAGGCCTTTTAAACTAGTTCCGGGAAAATTTAAAAGTAAGTGTTGTTAGTGTCATTAATCGACTCCCAATAAATTTAATTTATACCACAACACTGTTTTCAACACTTCCATGAAAGGATTTATGTAACCGACTGTTTTTGATTAATGTATGTTTGTGTTGTTGAACACAAAGTATCCATGTCTTTTGATAGACAATGGCTAGTTCCCAGATTGATTGTCCTATTAACTATTACACAGTAAGATACTTGAAAATGCTTCTAATGATGAAAACTGTGCTCAAATGAAAATTCATGCAGTATTGCTAGCCTTTTTATTTTCATATTAGGGAACACCATATTATAATGCTAGCCCCTGACTATCTCACAAGATGAAAGAAAGTAACAGTTTACATTCCTGTGCTTCTCAACCTCTCATTTAGGAGAAATTAGTGTTAAATGAGCAAGGTGTTTTGCATAATATACAGAACTGTAACTAAAAGCAAGTATCAGATATCTATTAAGAGACTTCCACTCAGGTGAAGTTGAAATTATAAACAAAAATATATTGACTGATTATTTTAGTAGAGAAAAAAGTATTTAAGCAGATCCCATAAAAGGTGGGGGAAGGATTCAAACTTTGCAGACTATTTTATGAGTCTCTTAGAATGTTTGGAGCAATTTAATTTTGTACAACAAAAGAAGTTGATGTAACTTTTTGCTGTTTTGAATAAAGATGTATTCACTGATCAGTGTTTTTATTGTTGTTTCTAAGAACACCAGCAACAAAGACTTGTTATATAAAATTTGAAGCATATGGACATTTTTGCTATCTCTGCTACATATTTAATAGTAAGTAGAGGAAGTATTGTAATCCAATCAGAAATTTTTACCAATATTTTACTAGAAATATGTTTTAGATCTCTGAACACAAATAATGCATTTTTAGAAAGACTTTTGGTTATACGAGGTGCATTCAAGTTAAAACACCTATTTTTTTCAGGACTGGGACCAGATAGGAACCTCTGTTTTTTTTTTTAAATACACATGGACTCTTTGTGAATGCGTGTCAGAGATGGCAGCACAGTACAGTGCATAGAACTCGTTGCAGCAATGAGAGTTAGGACTGTTTTTGATACTTAAAATGGTGGCATTTTCATCGCAAGAACAGTGTGTAATCATTCGTTTTCTACATTTTAGTGGTGTGACACCTATTGAAATTCATCGCCAGTTGAGTGAGGCTTGTGGTGATAGTACCATGAATGTGTCTAATCTGCGTTCCTTGGTGCGACAGTTCAATGAAGGCAGAACATTGTGTGACAACAAACCAAGACAGTTGCAGTCATTGCCTCCAAAATTGGCAATTTCCGTGGGATCTGTGCACACAATCCTGTGTGAAGATCTGGAAATGCTCAATCGGCGACCCTCCAAAACAACGTTCTCCACTCGCTGGACCATGTCGTCAGACCAGCTGGTGCAAGGCCGTGTGTTTAAAAAAAAAACACAATTTCCTATCTGGTCCCAGTCCCGGAAAAAATAGGTGTTATAACTTGAATGCACCTCATATCTGTGAACAGCGTATCTCAATGAACAGTCCAATAAATACTCAATTTCGATTTAAATTCTGTATGTTACAAGTATGTAATGCAAAGATTTTTAACAAAATCCCCAAACCTAAGCCACTCCTTTTACTGACATTTTTTTTTGTTATTTTTATTTTCTCAAAAATAGCACTAACGATTTTTATTAAAAATATGTTTTAAGGTATTTTCTTCATTTTTTCTGGGAATGGCCTGTGAAGCCTTCATTCTCAATAGCTGTATAATTGATACATTGTAAGAGAAAATTACAATCTTGCTACCCAGAAAATGTAGACCTTGTTAAAGTACACAATTTATGGCAAATAAAGCTTTTATAGGGATCGCCATTTCTTACATATTCTTTGATATTTGTTTGAAATTTCAAATACACAAAAGCATCTTCAAGTGGCAAATCGTTATTCATTATTTCTTAAGATTATGCAAAGAGTGCGCAATTTCATTCCTTTAATGCCCTTGTACCTACAATCTCAATTAAAATGAAGTAAATAGAATAAAAGGCTTTGTAATAATAGTTGTTGAAGAATGGATAGATAAGTCACTGAATGTAATACAGTAGATTTTTCAAACAGATATTATATTCAGAAGTCTTTTGATGTGATATAATGTGACATTTCAAGGCGCTCATATAGAAACCTGGTTTTAAACATTTGTCTCAGTTCAGTTTCCTCTTTTGTCCCTCCCTTAAATAAAATAAAAAAAAATAATAATAATTGGCAATTGGTTTCAAACCATACAGCCAACACATGTATACTACCATTTATTTTCAACAAAATATATAATAAATAATTTATGCAAAAGTTTATCTTAACATGAAAAGCAAGCTTTTGTAAATCACTAATTGGAAGTTTTTAAGAGTGAGGTTAATCACTTAATTGAGGTTTGGTTAGTTTACACTGGTGAGTTTGGATCAATTTCGGATTGGGCACTGCCTTTTTACACATAGCTATAAGTTTTAGAACTGTGTATATCTGCTTTTGCCATAAATTGCTTTTTAAAGGGCTCTGATAACTGCTGCAGTTGGGCGCCCTTAATTACACACATATATCTTATGATTACACCGTTCTTCACTTGCTTGTGATAAGCCCGCCTCGGTAGCGTAGATGGTGTCTACCTCACGTTCAAGAGTTCCCGAGTTTGAATCTCAGTTCAGGTGAGTTACCTGGATAAGGTTTTTACCGGTGTCTTCCCTTATCCTTCCAGGCGAATGTCGGGTAACTCTAACCTCCATGGACCCTGGACTCATTTGAGCATCATTTCGCCCAATTCATTCACCGTCCTATGTGACTTAACGTTGGAGGACGTAAATTACAAAAAAAATTGCTTGTCATAAATTAGAACATGTTTTGGGAACCTTCTCTCCCATTCTCACCTAACATCAAAATTTTGCTTATTTGTTTTTTATTATTTTTTTATTTTATGGATACACTTTAATTTTTGTGTTCACAGCATCTCATTCTATATTGGGGTGAAAGATTGCTTAATTTTGCTCCTAGTTAATAAGCCGAGAATGAAAGGAAAATTTCCAAAAACATGTTCTAATTTTTCTAATGTGTAAATATAACCCCGCTCAATTACTTTAATAAGAATGGTTTACAGAATCTATGTAAAAATAAACCATAGTACTAACAAATCAAATTTTAATATTCATGCTTGTTTGGCCAACCAAAGTATAGATTAGGCTTACAAGCAATAATGATCAGCTAATTAAGTTATTGATTTGTTACTCATCTCAAAATGTTATCAGGATATTTGAAAGTTTGAGAAAATAAAAATTAACATGTTCCTCTATCCCTTTATACTCTGATGTACTTATGGCTCATGTGATGCTTTATTAAAACTAAATCAAAGTAAGATTTAAGTGAATAAAACTATTAACTAGGATTAAAATTAAGATATCAAGTACATATATCATCTGGAAATGGGCTTACATTCTTGAAACAAGGAACTTGGCTCAATTATCTTACAATCAGAAATTTATCTGCAATACTTATGCCAAAAACATGTCCTAGAATTCATTTTCAATACACACAATGGATTACAGAAAATTGAACTATCAAGGGAACTACCACTATGTCAACATCTGTACGTGCTTGAAAGTTTGATGGAATTATCTCTGTGTCAAAAATTGGGGGCGGAGTATAGCTGGAAGTACCCAAAAATGAGTCAAGAATGCATAGAAACATATAGACATAACAACACAGCATTGTACAGGAGGGATTGTTTACCCCTGACGGACGGTCTACAGGTGGCATGCATATGGAGTACCATCCCCCACAGAGCTGACAAGGGATGCCCAGCAGCTCTTGCAAGTGGTTGCATGTGGTACATTCTACGCTTCAGTTGTGCTTCTACTCCGTAGCAAATTTTTGGTGTACATGCTTTATATAAAGCATGCATTATACCATCAATCATTGTTACTGTGTGAGTACTTCATGTTACTTTCATATATAATGAAGTTCCAACATTTGCCACTGTAAAATGCATATATAATAATTTTAATCAGGGCTGTTGTTTCTTTTACTGATGATGAAATTGATATGCACTTTCTGTGAGACTGAGGCAACCCTAGGCATTTCCCACCAGGTGGTGCAAGAAAACTGGCCATATAGACTACTCACCCACCAGGAGCAAGCAAATAGATAAACTTGCAGCTAAGGCAAAAATCGATATTTACTGAATTTATCTTGGCTTTTGCATTGCTGTACTTTAGGACCTTGTGCTTCGGTGTACTTTTGCGCTCGCTTTAGTATGTTAGTATACACTTTGTACAAGTGACACATCAATTTTCAAAATTTAATTATGAATATTGTCCTTCAAGTCTTCTAAGATTTTTGGTTTATGTGCATACACCCTTCCCTTAAGACTGCTTGCCCACAGATAAAAATTTCAAGTGGTTATAGTTTTTTCCAAAACATGACAATTCTGTCCCGCTCCTGTGTAAGGGAGGCGGTACTTTGAGGTTTGGATTTATAAGGTATTTCTGCAGGAAGTAATGGAATCAGAAGACTGGCTACGATATCTCTCGTGCTGTTTATGAGGGTCCCCTATTATTGGCTAATGGTTACAACTCAGCGACAAAGGAGAGCGCTTCCCTGTGGAAGTTGTCTTGTTTTGGCAAAATGTATAGATCCAGTAAACTGGCAACCACAATCGTTTGCTGACAGTACTTGCTTCTGTAAATTTTTCATGAAATTGACTCAGTGAAGTGTCACAGTTGCCCCAACCTTTTAAAAGACCATACATACGTTTATGGGGAGAGGGTATGTTAAATTTCTCAAAGGTTTACTATTTCAATGTTGACTACTTCAAATAATGAGATACACATACCATGACATGCTGAAATGGTGCACAACCTTCCAATTATTTTCACTGTAAAGAGGTATCTCATTAATCGTATAGAGATTGTTGACCAGTACCTGTGTTTGGGAGTTCACTTATTGTGTCTGATGGAACCAGGCTTCCCAACTCATGAAATACAGAACTCTCAATTATTTGATACAGCCACGTACAATCATTCACACATTTTACTTATCTTCCTTCAGATGTTGGATAAATGAAATTTTGTAGAGCTTCACCAAAGTTCATTCTTATGTGATGAAAAATATTTCTACGTGAAACATTCACTTGTGACAATTTACTGTAGACTTCTTTGGATTCTGGATCATTCCAGACGTGGTGTTGAACTGGTACGTCGTGATTGGCTACCCTAGTTTTAACTTCAGCAAGCACCAGGTTGTGGTCTGAATGAAGTGCCTTTAACGAGATAAGTAATAAACGAAATGGAAAAATTTTGATTGCGAAGTCAATGACGGATGAGCCATCTTGACCTCGCAGGTAATGAGTGGGTTGCCAGGGGTTTTCAACCCTTAGGTGATGGTGCACATCAACCATGCAGATGATGTCACTGCCTCTTCTGTTCGCCCGGGAGCCACTATACCAACGTTGATGTTTGGCATTTAGGTCCCAGGCCAGATTTACATTGGGCTGCAGGGCAAAGATTGAGAGGTGTTCATTGGCTACGAACTGTTTTCGGTGTGGGTGATAGGCAAAACTATCAGTACTTGGAACCGCCAAGGTTCACGCAGGCGGCCCTGGTTTCAAGGGATTGTAGGGAAGGGAGCTGTTATACTCTATGGACCACACTTTTCCTCACGAAGATCACTGTGCCACCTTTTCGGCGACCAGCACGATCTGTCCTGAGTCCGTGAGATGGAAGAGTATTGGGACGGACGCGTGTTTCCGAAAGGATGAAGCTAAATGCCGAGTATCTTACGAACTGCAGGAGCTCGTCTCGCTGGTCCTCCACACCATTCGCGTTCCTGAATGCAAACCTCAACTAGGTCATTAACCTATTTCGATCCGCCATTCTCGACCGGTTGGATGACGGAGGTCAGAAGAGCAAGTCCTTCCATGGCAATTACCAAGCGGGTGGCCTATTTGGATCCGCCATTCTGGACCGGTTGGGTGACGGAGGTCAGAAGGGCAAGTCCTTCCATGGCAATTACCAAGCGGGTGGATTATTTTGATCCGCCATTCTGGACCGGTTGGGTGACGGAGGTCAGAAGGGCAACTCCTTCCATGGCAATTACCAAGCAGGCGGCGGGATCGGAAGTGGACGTGAACCCACCAACAGCTCGCAGTGACGCTGGCCATGATTTTGCAGCAGTTGCTTTAAACCAGACCAGCAGGTCCGAAAGCTATTGGGCAGGGGGAAGAAGAGGTACTTGAATGGGGAGAGGGGGTTCTGAGGAAGTTACTGAGTGGAAGGAACGCCGTGGCATCGGTCTGCCATACCTTAGCTGTCGACCATGCTTGGATAAACCACGACCACTCGAACCCTCGTAGTCAGAGTCCGGCCTTCTGTCAGACGCGCTCCCTTTTGTTCCGTGGAAAGGGGTTTTGGTAGTGTTTCGGGTTTTGTGTACATTGGCCCGTGACTTCGCAGGCCCACTCGCAGGTTTGAGCGCTACCTCAGCAAAGGTAGCAGCTGCTGACGTGATAGTGCAGCTGGAGGGGGTGCTGTCTCTGTAGGTTGTGAAGCTTGACGGCTAGCCTGCCTGCTAGGTTCAGGAGCTGGAGGTCTGCTGCAAGCGATTACCACCTTCCTGGGGCAGCCCCCATGGAATGCTATGTGCTTGCTCATGCCGTTTGCGCAAGTAGGTAATTCCATGATGGCACGAGGGCAGTCCTCTTTTGGATGAGTGCCACCTCACCTTAGTCAACGTAGGTTGCGGTGGTAGAGTTGGCCGGAGTGGTTAAACCCAAATACATATAACATTGAGGGCGCCCACCAAGTTCCTTGGGTGGTTCAATCTGGACCCTGAGGTAATAGACGGTTTTGACACCATATATCTTGGCCTAGGTGTCGTTGGCCCACTCCACCTTTACTAGGAACAGGGGGAGGGGCCACTTAGCTCACTGGCAATGAGGAGAGTGAGGGGTGAGTTGCTTCACCACTCTGGAAGTGATGCCCTGGCAGTTGAGGTCTTTTCTCGTGTCATCTACGGAAGTATCCGTAAGTAACCTGCGGATGACCCTGCGGATGTCACGAGCCTTATCCAGGTCGAAGATAAAGTGGGGAATTCCTCCCCTTTTGAGATATTGGAGAAGAAGGCTGTTTTAAGGTGAAAGACGTAACGGTTTTTGTTCCTCCGCCCAGCGCACTCCCTCGTGAGAGTTATTATGACTTCCTTGAGGAAGCCGACCGTCCCCGCGAAGTCGACGACTATAATCGATGAGATATGCTTGAATCTTGCAGGGGATCCGTCCGCTCCAGCTGCTGTGGTGCGAGCGTTGCGGAACCCTAGCAATTGTGGTACCTCTGACGTTACTAAAGGAACCTCGGGCCGAACTGCCGAGCCCGTCCCGTCGGGGAGTTGTTCGGATTGGGTTGGACTCGAGGGGGCAGCTTATTTCCGAAACCCGTGGGAAATCTGGTACCTACGGCCGCCCGGAGGGGGTAGAGGGTTGCCTCATAAGTCCCGGGTACTAGCCTGCAGAGCTAGTAGAAGGTGTGCTAGATCACCAGGTCGCCCCACCGAGGTTTTCGGTAGTCATCCCTACGGGGTTAACGCGCGTAAGTGGCGTATCCACTTCCATCCAGTCTTGACGTTGTTGTCGATGGGGGGGCTTTTTAATAAATCGGGTATTGCCCTGTGGAAAGAGCCCCGGAGTTATCCATCGTTCCCGGGTAGGTCAGGGTCTTCGGACTTTTGGGTAGGTCCTCTGCGCATAACTAACTAGTTCGGTTCTGGGTTTGGTTTGTGGTGGTTTGGCCAGAGGGTACGCGCCCTATAGCAAGCTTTGCTGCCCTCCTAGATCTAAGTGTGGTTACCTCAGGGAACTCCTCGATGTCCGTAGAGAGATCCGAGGAACAGATCTTCGACACTGGTGTCCACCCGCTAGTTCTTAAGTGGTCGTGCGCACACTTGCACGCTCGTCCTCAAAGCCAGACTTCGGAATTTGGCCTACATGGAAGATTATCTCGTGTGAACTACTCTGGTTGGATGTTAGCCTGGAGGTATCTAGGTATCTCCGCCGTAACTTTTTTGCAGAGGCTTCCTCTTTCTAGAACCTCCAGAAGAGGTGTTTGGGGCGACCTTTGCGGCCGCCTCTACAGACCCATTTCGGTTCGTGCTGATGGAAGGGTTAGGGGTTTTAGTCATAATGGACAGGTACTAAAACGCTGTGGATCCGAAAGGTGCAGTGCAGATGTTACCACCGGCAAGCGTCTTCACCCGTAGGCATCAGGGGCTGAGCAGTTTGCCACTAAGAGGTCCGGACACCTTAAGTTAAAATGCGCCTTACCCGGTACCGAGGTAGCGGATAACTGTGGCCTTTTTTGGGGGGGATAATAACGACCTAATAACGTTAGGTCATATCGGTCGGTGAATAAATTGGGTAAAATGATACTCAAATGACTGCAGGGTCCATGGAGCTTAGAGTTACCCGACATTCGACTGTGGCCGTTATTGGCTAACTCTTCCTTTATGACGTCTTAACCACTCTAGGTGTTGTGTCGTCTTAACCGCTCCGGTGTTTGTTGGCTCACCTACTTTTTGGTGTAGGCTGAGTTTTCCAGATACTGGAAGGTTATCTGGTAATCGCTGGGTGGCACGCCGACTACACCAAATGGCAGAAAGCACAATTGCCGGGAGCTGCCCAAAGGTCGCTACCGATGGCGGTAATTTTCTAATCGCAGAGAAGAGTTGAGGCGTCCTATGTCCTCGGTTCCTCTGTGGTATCCACAACCCATTACGTCTCGCCTTTGCATCAGCTTTTATATAACCCTGCCGGGTGCAGTAGATCGTTCCAGAATGAAACCTCTCGAAGTACAGTCTCGAAAGATATTTTGCGTAGTAACAATACCTTCCGGCCCGGCTTCTTGAAGTCAGCCCTCGATATCCCTTGAAGGCATGCCACTCTCGTCCCGCCAACCAGTAAGCAAGAAGGCGAGGCGATGTCCCTGCTCCTGCTTCTTTGCAGTGTTTTCCAACTCGACTCTTCCCTTCCAAAATAGTCTCGTGTTCGCAAATAAGACAGTATGTTACGTTGTCACTGGCGTATGAGGTGTGGAACGGCGAATTTGTTTTACATGATACGCACGGTGTTTTCAGTGTTACAACATATGGATATGTTGAATTATTTTCTAGTAGGTTTAATTGTATTTGTATTGCTTCAAATTGGATCTCGAGGGAAAGTCCTAAAATCAAATCTTCAGTGATGTGGAAGAGGGGCACTCAGCTACTGATGCATGTTTGGCCGGTACATTTGATTCCCTGCGTCGCCATAGAGTGAGATGATGAGTATTCCTTTCTCTGTTTAACAGGAAGACAACATAAACCTCAAGAAATGTAGTGCTTGGGACGGGCTTTTGTGCGCAACTCTCTATAAAATATTGTATGATCATTTCGCCGCAAAAAGGTTTGCTCTCACTTGATACCGCAAGATTTGATAGAATCTCAAGAAGATGCTCGTGTCGATTGGTGCATTAAAATAAGAGCCCTTGCTTCAAAAGACGTGTATAACTTAAAATGTGACGAATGATGGATCCATGCGTGGTCAGTTCTGAACGGTACACAGCCATTCATTTGTCTGAAGTTTTCGATTAAATAGGAAAATAAACAAGCGTCGTCGGATCGTTCAAAACAATGTGAGGACACACATCTCGTCTTAACCGAATTCATGGCTCATCTTCCGTACAGTCCTGATTTAGCACCCAAAAACTTATTTTTGTTACCAAACGTCAAGAATAAAATGCGTGGCCAAGGATTGTCGTTGACAGAAGAAGCAGTCGGAATGTTCAGAGAGCGTGTTTGGAGGTGTCTCAAGCAGATTGGAAAAACTGCTACGACAAATGGTTCAAATGCATGCAAAAATGTATTGATGACAAATAAGAATAGTAGAAACCCCGGTAGACCACTAGGGTTTATCGCATTCGAGATACGCCTTTTGTGGCGACTTATTATCGTAAGTACTTAAGTCCCAGGCCATATGTCAGATGGAGAAACATCATTGCTGATGTCAAGTATTTCGCCAACTAATTTGGTAATGTTAACTATTTCAGTGCTGAGTTGACATCTACTATGTGGTACAATGGTACAACAGATTCCATTAAAATTTAACTAATAATACTGTTCCTGCCCGCGAATAATGTTGCGAACATATTATTTACGATAGCGCGGCGCAGAGGGATAAGAGACAGATATTGCCGAGTGCACATAAAGAGATTGCCCAAGCAGATAACCTAGCGCGGAGATAAAAGGTATGCCAAAGCGGATAAACATTCATAAATTAGAAGGAATACTCTAGTGATATCTTTTTTGTTTTACAGAACATTCCACCTCTTGTTTGTGACAGAATATTCCAGAAATGTCTAGTAATATGAGTCGTGGTATATTTAAGGAAGCCGCGACTCGCCAAGCGACAGTTGTGAACACATACGAGACGACAGTTGTAACTGAAACTGGTGTTTTTGAAGTGAACTCTTTGTTGTTATCAACGACCTTGGAAGATTGTATTTGTGTGTTACGTAACTCTGCTGATGGACAAAGTGTACTACTACGGAAGTAGAGAACCTTTATGAATTTCAGCAAAATGGACTACGAACCCAAAGAGTCGCAATAATCTGTAGGAAAAGCTATTCATAACCAAAATATCTTGTAGAAGCAGTAATACATACTTGCGTACATTTCAGTCAGCGTCCTTTACGACTTAGCGTTGGAGGTTTTACCTTAACCTGAAAGATGAATATCAGTTAACCCTAAGCTCTATGTACTCTGTACTCTATTGAACAACATTTCATTCATTGTCCGTTACGACTTAGCGTTGGAGGTTTTATCTTATCCTGAAAGATAAATATGAGGTAACTCTAAGCTCTATATACTCTGTACTCAATTGAACATCATTTCATTCATCGTCCTATATGACTTAGCGTTGGAGGTTTTACCTTATTCTTAAAGATGAATGTCAGGTAACTCTAAGTTCTATGTACTCTGTACTCTATTGAACATCATTTCATTCATCGTCCTATATGACTTAGCGTTGGAGTTTTCTCTTAAGCTGAAAGATGAATGTCTGGTAACTCTAAGTTCTATGTACTCTGTTCTCATTTGAACATCACTTCATTCATCGTCCTATATGACATAGGATTGGAGATTTTCGCTTACCATGAAAGATGAATGTCAGGTAACTCTAAGCTTTATGTACCCTGTACACATGCTAACATATTTTGGTTAATCCTCCGATTTGACTTATCGTTGGAGGTTTTCTATTATCCGGAAAGATGAATATCTGGTAACTAAGCTCTATGTACACTGTACTCAGTTGCAGATTCTTTCATTCATCGCCGATATGACTTAGATTTGGAGATTTTCCCTTATGCTGAAAGAGAAATTTCTGGAAACTCTAAGCTCTGTGTACCCTGTACTCATGTGTGCATCATTTCATTAATATTCCGATACGACTTAGCTTTGAACATTTTATCTTATCCTGAAAGATGAGTATCAGATATCTCTAAGCTCTATGTACCCTCTGCTCGTTTGAATATCATTTCATTAATCGTTTGATATCACTTAGCGTTGGAGGTTTTACCTCATGCTGAAAGATGAATATCAGGTAACTCTAAGCTCTTTTACTCTGTACTCTATTGAACATCACTTCATTCATCGTCCCATATGACTTAGCGTTGGAGGTTTTACCTTATTCTGAACTATGAATGTCAGGTAACTCTAAGCTCTATTGACTCTGTACTCTATTGAACATCACTTCATTCATCGTCCGATATGACTGAGCGTTGGAGGTTTTACCTTATTCTGAAGGATGAATGTCAGGTAACTCTAAGTTCTATGTACTCTGTTCTCATTTGAACATCACTTCATTCATCGTCCTATATGTCTTAGCGTTGGAGGTTTTACCTTATTCCGAAAGATGAATGTCAGGCAATTCTAAGTTCTATGTACTCTGTTCTCATTTGAACATCACTTCATTCATCGTCCTATAAGACTTTGCGCTGGAGGTTTTACTTTATTCTGAAAGATGAATATCAGGTAACACTAAGCTCTATGTACTCTGTACTCATTTGAACATCATTTCATTCATCGTCCTATATGACTTAGCGTTGGAGGTTTCACCTTATCCTGAAAGATGAATGTCAGGTAACTCTAAGCTCTATGGACCCTCTACTCGTTTGAACATCATTTTATTCATCGTCCGATATGACTTAGCATTGGAGATTTTCGCTTACCATGAAAGATGAATGTCAGGTAACTCTAAGCTTTATGTACCCTGTACTCATGATAACATCATTTCGTTAATCGTCCGATATGACTTATCGTTGGAGATTTTCTCTTATCCGGAGAGATGAATATCTGGTAACTCTAAGCTCTATGTACTCTCTACTCATTTGCAGATCATTTCATTCATCGCCGATATGACTTAGAGTTGGAGATTTTCCCCTATGCTGAAAGATGAATGTCAGGTAACTCTAAGCTCTGTGTACCCTGAACTCATGTGAACATCATTTCATTAATCGTCCGATACGACTTAGCTTCGAAGATTTTATCTAATCCTGAAAGATGAGTATCAGGTATCTCTAAGCTCTATGTACCCTCTAATCGTTTGAACATCATTTCAGTTATCGTTCGATATGACAAAGTTGGAGGTATTCTCTTATCCTGAAAGATGAACTCCTGGTTAAACTGTTGCGTTGTTTGTAACGAACTGGTGTATGGCTAAATAAGTTTTTGCAAGTTTCTTTTTAACGAAATAGATTGCATTAAATCATTTTAGTTACTCAAATAATCGCTATCTGAATGACAAAATGTATACATTCAAGAGCTGTGAGTGATTTTATTTCTATGAACTTACAATTCCGATTGTTAGGTGACTATGTGACCGCACAAAACGTCTTTACAAGAGACATATCTGTTCGAATAAAAATGGAGAGAAAATCACTCCAAAACATTGGATAATTCAGCCTCAGTATTGGAGGTTAAATATGATATTATTATTGTTATTTATAAAAACATTCTCGCAAATAAAATTAGAGTATACAATCAGCAGAGTATGGAAAATACATCAGTAGTAACGGAGGCATTTCAGAAAGAGATTTGTCATAGTGTAGTTCCGTACAGGTCGCTATGTGGCTCAATGATAATTTCGTATTAGCAGCAATTTACATGGAAACAGCACTTTGTAAGTATTTGGTGTGCTGTGCCTAATACGCTTGTATATATTGTTATAGAATATCATCGATGATTTTGGAGTATTGTCTTACACGTTTGTCTGTCCTTGATTTGCTGGCTGCGAGTAAGTTAATACGATATTTTACATTAAAATGATGATTGCGTTAAATTGGAAATTGTATACTTTGGAAGACACTTTCTCTTAGATTTAGAACTTCTAAACTATGTTTTTCCGGTACAGTCTCTGACCTGAACCTTTGGCTGGTAAGTAATTCCTGCTCCAACTACTATGGAAGGGCGTGAAATAATATTTTAATGCTAAAGCCAAGTCCAAAAATTATAATCCGTACAAACCTGCAGTTCTAAAGCCCGCGTGTTTAGTCAGTATGTATGAGCACAGCGACACGCAGCGGAAGTGTCGTGTAACACAAGGTACAAGTTGGAGGTTGCAGATGTCGCGCAAGTTGTAGTTGGTTTTCATATACCATTTTTTATTAATTATTAAAAATCCTTTAAAAAACGTGGTGTTCTTTTCAGAGACGTCTTGTTTCCACTTAATCTATTTCAATTGCTTTAGGTTGTACCATCTAGTGGTTAAGCTGAACAGTGTGGCACAATTTAGGTGCAATGAATCCGAGCTTTGGCGCGGATTAATTACTGTAGATGAAAATTGGATACACCATTATACGCCCGAAACAAATGTACAGTTGATATGTGAACTGCAAAGGGGCAACCGGCTCAAAAAAAGCAAAAACTGTTCTGTACTCTGCTGAGAAAGTGATGGCGACTGTTTCTGGGATAGTAATGTAGTTATTTTTATCGAATATCTTCAAAAAGGAAAAATCATTACTGGATCATTCTACGCATCATTATTTGACAGACTTAAGGCAGAACCTGCGAAAAAAGCAGCCAAAATTGCAGAAAAAAGAAAATCCGGTTACACCAAGACAACGAAGGATCTCACACCTCGGCGATTGCAATGGCGAAAATTAACGAATTACGGTTTGCACTGATTGACTCATCAGATCTAGGCCCAAATAACTTCTTTTTGTTCCATCATCTGAGAATTGTGCTCGGAGGACACAGATTATCGTCAAATGAAGAGTACTATTTGGACGGATCACAGAGAAGTGAGCATCACTGGGATAAGTGTGTAGAGCAACAATGAGACCACGTTGAAAAACGCCGAGTACTAGTTGGACGGGTTACAGAGATGGGAACATTGCTGGGAGAAGTGTGTAGAGTTACAAGGAGACTATGTTGAAAAACGCCGAGTACTATTTGGACGTGTTTCAGAGATGGGAACATTGCTGGGAGAAGTGTGTAGAGTTACAAGGAGACTATGTTGTTAACGCCGAGTACTATTTGGACGGATCACAGAGATGGAAGCATCGCTGGCAGAAGTGTGTAGAGTAACAATGACACTATGTCGAAAAACGTCTAGTACTATTTGGACGGGTTACAGAGATGGGAACACCGCTGTGGGAATTGTGTAGAGTTACAAGGAGACTATGTTAAAAACGCCGAGTAATATTTGGATGAGTTACACAGATGAGAACATCTCTGGAACAAGTGTGTAGAGTTACAAGGAGACTATGTTGAAAAACGCAGAGTACTATTTGGACGTGTTACAGAGATGGAAGCATCGCTAGGAAAAGTGTGTAGAGTTACAAGGAGACTATGTTGAAAAACGCCGTGTACTATTTGGACGGGTTACACAGATGAAAGCATCGCTGGGAGAAGTGTGTAGAGTTACAAGGAGACTATGTTGAAAAACGCCGAGTACTATATGGACGTGTTACAGAGATGGGAGCATCGCTGGGAGAAGTGTGTGGCTTACAAGGAGACTATGTTGAAAAACGTCGGGTACTACTATTTGAACGGGTTACTGAGATGGGAACATCGCTGGGAGAAGTGTGTACAGTTACAAGGAAACTATGTTGGAAAACGCCGATTACTATTTGGACGGGTTACAGAGATGGGAGCATTGCTGGGAGAAGTGCGTTGAGTTACAAGGAGACTATGCTGTAAAACGTCGAGTACTATTTGGACGGGTTACAGGGACGGGAGCATCGCTGGGAGAAGTATGTATAGTTACAAGGAGACTATGTTGAAAAACGCCGAGTACTATTTGGACGTGTTACAGAGTTGGGATCATCGCTGTGAGAAGTGTGTAGAGTTACAAGGAGACTATATTGAAAAACGCCTTGTACTATTTGGACGGGTTACAGAGAGGGGAACATCGCTGTGAGAATTGTGTAGAGTTACAAGGAGACTATGTTGAAAAACGCCGAGTACTATTTGGACGGGTTACAGAGATGAGAACATAGCGGGGAGAAGTGTGTAGAGTTACAAGGAGACTATGTTGAAAAACGCAGAATACTATTTGGACGTGTTACAGAGATGGAAGCATTGCTGGGAGACGTATGTACAGTTACAAGGAGACTAGGTTGAACAACGCCGAGTACTATTTGGACGGGTTACAGAGATGGGAGCATTGCTGGGAGAAGTGTGTTGAGTTACAAGGAGACTATGTTGAAAAACGCCGAGTCCTATATGGACATGTTACAGAGATGGGATCATCGCGGGGAGAAGTGTGTGGCTTACAAGGAGACTATATTGAAAAACGTCGAGTACTACCATTTGGACGGGTCACAGAGATGGGAGCATCGCTGGGAGAAGTGTGCACAGTTACAAGGAGACTATGTTGAGAAACGCCGAGTACTATTTGGACGGGTTACAGAGATGGCAGCATTGCTGGGAGAAGTGTGTTGAGTTACAAGGAGACTATGTTGTAAAACGTCGAGTACTATTTGGACGGGTTACAGTTACGGGAGCATCGCTGGGAGAAGTATGTATAGTTACAAGGAGACTATGTTGAAAAACGCCGAGTACTGTTTGGACGTGTTACAGAGATGGGAGCATCGCTGTGTCAAGTGTGTAGAGTTACAAGGAGACTATGTTAAAAAACGTTGAGTACTATTTGGACGGGTTACAGAGATGTAGGCATCGCTGGGAGAAGTGTGTACATTTACAAGGAGACTATGTTGAAAAACGCCAAGTATTATTTGGACGGGTTGCAGAGATGGGAACGCTGCTGGGGGAAGTGAGATAAGTTATAAGGAAATTATGCTGAAAAACGCCGAGCACTACTTGGATGGGTTATAGAGATGGTAGCATCGCTGGGAGAAGTGAGTTTAGTTACAAGCAGATTATGTTGAAAAACGCCGAGGATTATTTGGACGGGTTATAGATATGGGAGCACCGCTGGGAGAAGTGTGTTTAGTTACAGGGAGAGTATGTTGAAAAACGCCGAGTACTATTTTAACGGGTTACTGGGATGGAAGGATAACTGGGAGAAGTGTGTAGAGTCACAAGGAGACTATGTTGAAAAACGCTGAGTAGTGTTTGGGCGTCTTACAGAGATGAGAGCATCGCGGTGAGAAGTGTGTACAGTTACAAGGAGACTATGTTGAAAAACGTCAAGTACTATTTGGACGGCTACAGAGATGGGAGGATTGCTGGGAGAAGTGTGTACAGTTACATGGAGACTATGTTGAAAAACGCCGAGTATTATTTGGGCGGGCAACAGAGATGAAGGCATCGCTGGGAGAAGTGTGTACAGTTACAAGGAGACTATGTTGAGAAACGCCGAGTATTATTTGGGCGGGATACAGATCTGGGAACACCGCTGGGGAAAGTGTGTAGCGTTACATGGAAACTATGTTGAAAAACACCGAGTATTATTTGGACGTGTTATAGAGATTGGAGCATCACTGGGAGAAGTGTGTACAGCTACAATGAGACTATGTTGAAAAACGCCGAGTATTATTTGGACGGGTTACAGAGATGGGAATGGCGCTGTGGGAAGTGTGAAGAGTTACAAGCAGACTATGCGGAAGATCGCCGAGTAGTATTTGGACGGGTTATAGAGATGGTAGCATCGCTGGGAGAAGTGAGTTTAGTTACAGGGAGAGGATGTTGAAAAACGCCGAGTACTATTTGAACGGGTTACAGGGATGGGAGGATCATTGGGAGAAGTGTGTAGAGTCTCAAGGAGACTATGTTGGGAAACGTCGAGTACTATTTGGACGGCTACAGAGATGGGAGCATTGCTGGGAGAAGTGTGTACAGTTACATGGAGACTATGTTGAAAAACGCCGAGTATTATTTGGGCGGATAACAGAGCTGGAGGCATCGCTGGGAGAAGTGTGTACAGTTTTAAGGAGACTATGTTGAAAAACGCCGAGTACTACTTGGGCGGGTTATAGAGATGGGAGATTCGCTGGGGGAAGTGTGTAGTGTTACAAGGAGACTATGGTGAAAACCGCGCGGTACTATTTGGACGGGTTATAGGGATTGGAGGATCGCCCGGAGAAGTGTGTAGAGTTATAAGGAGACTATGTCGAGAAACGCCGTGTACTTTTTGGACGGGTTACAGAGATGGGATAATCGCTGGGGTAATTGTGTAGATTTACAAGGAGACTATGTTTAAGAATAAAAGTAAAAAAATTCTTAAATGGACGTTTTGTATCTTTATTCGGTCGGAAACTGTTTGGAACTCCCTCGTGCTTTGCCGTAACCACGGATAGTGTGAAAAACGATTAATTTCCGAAGACATGTACATTTATCACATCAGAATTTTAAATCTGTAATTTCTGAAGCTCTCCTTAAAATTACAGTTTTTATATACAATTTACGTCCTCTAACGTTGAGTCATATCGGACGATGAATGAAATGGGTGAAATTTTGCTCAAATGTGTCCGGGGTCGATGGAGCTTTGAGTTACCTGACATTCGTCCATCAGGATAAGGGAAACTCCCGGAAAAACCTTATCCAATTTAACTCACCCTGACCGAGATTTAACTCGGGATTCCTGGAACTGAAGCAAGTTCAGTCTGCAAAGATAGTCCAAGCAATACTTTTAATTTCGAAAGAAATTTTGCAGTGAGGAATTACGAAACATGTACTTTTAAATTTGACTTAACTATTATTTGTGGCTTAAAAATTGTTTCTAATGAACTACTGGCTTTGAAGCACGAAAATTGCTGCCTTAGTTATTAAGAAAATAAAATAAAGTACAAGATTCACATTCTTGGATATGTAATATTGATGGTTTTAAAGCAGGTTGACGCTTTTCTGGGGATGCGGGATACTGAAGCCTAAAGAATACACAGCGCTGTATGTATTTCATAGTTGTAGGTAGGAATGAAGCTAGCGCAATTCGTCTGCTCAGATGTTCTGCGTATTGCGGTAAGTTTCTCGTGTTCGGAGTACAGAAAAACAGTAAAACGTTGAGTATTCCTGAAAATGTGCTACAACATACAACTGGCATCCTCGTGTGAAAGGATCACCAACACAATGGCTTCGTTTCCCATGCTTTGTGTCACATGCTCCCCATGTAAATATGGTGGATATACACATAATATCAATTGGTATCCAGCAGGCGCGGCTCTGGGAGAATTAATTAGGCGACTCGGAAAATTCGCTAACCTAATTTAGCAAAATCACTGTCATAAAAACTGATTTTATACTGGAATAGCACTTTTGAATATTGATGTGGCTTCTGTCTGTATATAAACCCAAAGGTTCCTTAAATTTGCCTTATTTAAAGAGGCCTCGCTTTCATTATGTCCACAAAATGTCGTCTCTTGTCTACTTCCGTAATGAGATATTGCAGGAAAAGCCTATTAATAGACGTTAGCTGTCCCGAAGGGCGTCTGCAGTTTTGTTAGTGCTTTTCCTAACTTCTTCAATCTGATATAATTGTGTTCCTGATACCAACGAGTCCTAAATGTCCTGATGTATTTTGTAGATACTCCGCCGCAAAGTTCTTTTTAAACCTAGCACTGTTGTTGGCCTACCGACTTTTACCACGAGGAGTTTGTCATCTCTTTTCAATAAAGAAAATGGTGTTTGGAGAATGGAACCAGCGATAGGTGAGTTGGATTCATTGTAAATCCTTTAAATAGGAAAAATTAAACATTTCACGTATGAGACGATAATCACTCATCACATAAAAATTACGTTTTTACACTGAATGCAAAATGATAATAAACAGTAGCACATGACACGAGGGGCTCGCTTCAAGCAGGTTACCACTTCTACCAACAAATTTGTTTTTAAATAAACTAAAAGGTAGGCAGAAAGTCCTGTATTGTGCTGGCAACACGAGTTGGTGCGGAATATACGGTTTCTATGAATGGATTCCGTAGCCATGTTAACCAGCAATACATCATGTCCCTCCAAGCTTTCCTCTCCCACCGCAAGTGTTACGGCCACCTTGGCCTTTTAATAACGAATCACTAGTCGGGAAGTACCTATATTATCGACGCGCGGGCGCCAAGAGAGCGGCTCCATTACAAAATATAATTTGGATAACTTTTTTAATTGACAATAAAAATCTAGAACTTAAATACATCGATGTAAGTTATTCAGAGGCAAGTAGATGACTGGGCGATTGGTGACCAGGAAGAACCACAAATTACAATAAACGTTTTACGTTCGTAGACAGCTCAGGAAGTGACAATAACGGGGAGATGGGGTCTGTGAGACATCACATTACCTTTGTTTCTGTTATACTCGTTTGCTTTTTTGTTTAATCAACTCAAACAATAATTTTAACAACAAAACGCCTGAAGCACTGACACCATAAACATCAGTAAACAGTAAGAAGGGCCTTGGGCTAACCTGGAAATACAACTCAGTACCTTTAATAATGCCACTTAAAGTGCGCCTGAGGCCATTCACACAACATTCAAGATATACATTTTTGTAACCTAATTACTTTAAATATATCGAATGTTCTCAAAGTAAACTTTAGCTGCGTGTGGAGCATTTGTCTCATCTTCTGAGAATAACTTAGATAACTACGGTATTGATAGGATTTTTTAACTATTCTTTGACATACCTACGCACACTGAGTGTTTTCAAAAGCCTCGCCGTGGCCGAGCGGTTAGACCACTTGACTCTCAGCAACACGACGCTGGGGCGGGTTTTCTCCGGGATCTCCGGTTTCCCCCGCTATCTCATTCCTCCGGTGGTCCATCTTTATTTCATGTATCTTATCACCACCTACGGTGCTGCATGTGGTAAAAGCGGATATTAAACGCTACACATCCATGCAGACTGATTTTCTTCTTCAAAAAGTGTTTTATCTGGTTGAGAGGACATCTTAAATATTTATGATACAAAGGTTCAATGAAAGATGTTATTGTGTGAGTAGGTATGATGACGAAACAAGGCCGCAGGCCGAGATCTACGAACAGAATAACATGTTTGTATCACACACCATTTTATAGACAGACAGTGGATATTTATAGATAATATATAAATATATGGCATTGTTTACCTTTCTTATGGTCGTGATAGTCATCGGGTTGCGATGTTCATTTGCCTTGCGTAGCATCAGTGTTGACAACATTCTAAATAAGGGAACCTTGCGTAGCATTTATGCGGCTCTGTAGTTGTACAGCTGTCCCAGTTGCTCTGCCATTAAGATTGGTAAACATGTCTGATTTGCTATAATTAGGGTCAGGCCTTCTGATTACACCAAAATGTAATCGGGGTAACGAACATCTAATTTATAAAAAATGTTACAGCTGCGAAGTTCCAATATGTATTGGCTTTTGTGTATCTACAACAAAAGAGTAAGGTTTTGGTAAATAAAATTTTTGAACTCTATGCTGTTATGAATTATAAATTATGTCATGTATCACGTTTGTCGTTTGCGTTCCTAACTTGTTGATTTTCAGTAAACAAAAGAGACAAATAGTATGGTGCTGCCATCTGCACTTCAATTACAATGTTTCGAGTATCGATCTATAAATAGATGTCAGTCCGCACCTGTGTAACTTTCAGTGCACTTCGCCCCGCACGCTGTTATTGAGATGTAGGAAAGCAAACAGAAATGACCGAATGGTTCAAATAAAGTCACCAGCTTTTTAAGATGTCTTCTCTAACTAGAAGGAAATCCATTAGTCACAGTTGACTATTCAATAACTGGATCCATTTCAGTTTACCTTATTTGTCTGCTAGAATATTGAAAAGAAATTGACAAGGATTCTATTCATTTGCAACAATGTAACAGAATAGAAAGAGAGATAAACAGTAATACACAAAGTAAACAAAACTGACATATCTGACCATGTACAACGTATGTCAAGATTTAGTTTCATATAGAACACATATAATACATTAGCACAAGTATCAAAAATAATGTAAATAGCCCAGCAAAAGCCAAAATAATTATTCTGATAAAAGAATGACGTTTTTATCTCTCTCATTACTTTCTATACTCTTATAAAACTATTCTTAAAAACGTTTATTGGTCGATCTACTTCATGTTAATCGAAATAAACGTTATCTTGTAGATACAAAGGAAATAGGAACGCAGTAGGCATTAAGTAATAGTCAAAACGTGTAAGAGTGAGTCAGTATGATATGGCTTTGACATTCCCTCCTCATTGTATAGTCAAGAGATAAAAAATACCAAATAACGACTTTCTGTTTGGGAAAAGTATAAGTGTTGTAAAATACAGAGCAATTTTTATAGAACGGGCACGATTCTTTCATTAATTGTTTCAAAACGAATTGTATTAGTGAGAACTTATTATACCTAAAATGTAGACGAATTTTGGGAGGTTATTTACCTCTATAGCAAATGTTGAAAATCTCCTCCATCCTGCATAAGGCACAACTTAACACGTCGTTCCATGTTACCGGCTACTCGTTGGAGGAGTGATGTTATGCTTCAGATCGTCCAATGTCTGAGGACGTGTGTCGTAAAACCCCATAGACAGAAGTACGGCGTTGTACGGTGCTCACAGGTCCCTGGATATTATCCGGTCGTCAAAGAAACTTGTAATTAGTTCCATGAATTCATTTGATGTATGACATGTAGCAACATCTTGCTGAAAATATTGTTGACTCAGCTCTACATCGTCCAGTTGCTCAACAAAGTCCACGAAAATCAGGCAGTACTCTGCAGTGTTCACAGTTTCCACTATTCTCTGTGCGGATATTGCGATTTTAACCGTGTACATAGGTGCTACATGGATGACGGTCCAAGGGCGTGAGTTCTGTGAGTTCACATAACTGGATAAATGGAACCATGCTTCATCTGTGAACCATGTGAGGGACAATATGGCAGGATTTTGCATAATGGACGTCCGAAACCAACAACAATAATACTGTGAGTACGTGCGTTGGCAGAATGAAAAGTCTTGTTTGTAGAAAATTAAAATGCTCTTTATTGCAGTAAACACTAACTTTGTACAGCCCTTACAACAGTAAAATGACATGGCATACACTATAGCAAACTTCCAGGTTGTCTCATTGCTTCACGACACGTAAACAAACGAATGAAATTACTGCGGTACACTTCGAATTTTGACTATCGCAATAACAATCACACAAGTACACAACTAACAACTGACTCACTCTAACAATTTGAGGGATTTTTATATCTCCAGTCATTGTTCTAGAATGCAGTCAAGCTGCCGAGAAAGATCGGGGCGGCGAGAGAAACACGGAACTATCCAGATATATGTCTGTCTCTTTCTCTCTCTCGGCAAGCGTTCAGCGCTGCGCGCCACTATCTGTCTCTTGCTTTCCTGCACACGCGCCCGACACTGGCTTGTCGTGGCTCTAACACAAAAAATGCGATCGGGGACAATACACTATTTTATCCTTATCTGGTTCCTGTAGTCGATGAACAACTGTAACCCTATATGGCTTTAGGTCTGCACTATTCGCAGCTCTCTGACACATTGAGTAGGTGTACCCTGTCTCCCGCGACAAACGTCTTAATGACTTTTTGGGTGACTGCTCCATTTGTGCTCTTACGTCAACAATAACCGTGGGAAGCCTACATGAACAATGATTGCCTTTTACACTCACCTGAGATCCAGTTGTTTCCAATTTGTGTCCCAGTCCCAGTGTCGTGTTTCTTTTGGGAGGATTGCAGACACCAAATTCTCTCTGGTATGACCTTTGAGCAGCTGTAATTGAATTCGTAATCCAGTGTTGCTTCATAAGGAAAAGTCGTTGATTTAATGTATACTTCATTTTCGAGTTGACTAGAACAAAGTTTCGAAAACAACTGCCAACACTAGCAATTAGGAATAAAACATAAACATCTGCGCATCTAGTGACAAGCAATCGAAACTACAGAATATTAGGGTATTTGAATGAATTTCCAACAGAATAAATAAAGAAAGAAATGTGTCAGTTCTATATTAATCAGCCTGTACAAACAGTTACAAGGAATATCTCCAGATGGCTCACACAATTCCCCGCACCCCAAACTACTCTTTACATGCAAGAATTGGGTCAATTTTCGACATTTCCGGAATTGGCCTGTAAGATTTTGATTAATATTCCAAAGTTTAACCCGTTTAACATAAAGTATATAAAATAAACTTGATAAGCATAGATGCTGAAATTTGTAGAAAAGTATAACTCTCTCAAACTAGAAAGATCCTGTTGCAAGTACTATATGGGAGGTGAGAAAGAGAGAGACAGTTCATGGGTGTTCAGTTCCCTGTGAGAATCAGGAAAATAACAGAGTTCTGTGTCTCACATATGTTTGCAACCAGATCGTTCTAGATTATAAACGACATTATGTAGAAACACTCATTTGTATATAAGAAATCAGGTTTGGTGGGTGAACAAAACATACAGGAGTTTTAAAACGGTCAAAAAATTAATATATCAGTTCAATTTGTACACATTTCTTTAATTCTCAGCAGTTTCAATACGATATCTAAGCCAACTCTACTTTGCTGCTGGTGTAGTGGGCTTTAGACGTGTTGCTCATTTTGTAATCATTTCTAGACATGAACCCTATTGTGTAGACAGATAGCAGACGTTCTTGCAAAGATACCTTTAGAGGATATTAACCCTTGATTGCGTGGATATATTCTCGATCGTGGACCTCATTTATAACAGATAATGAAACTAACACTAGACAAAAATGTAACATCCCAGCGCTTACCAGAAAAATGTGAAACCAACAAAATATTTAATGCCAGAAAGTTTCAAAATCATTTTATTCTGTAGAAGATTATGTGATATGTAGCTGTAGTCTAGCTGCTCTAATAACAGATTACCTTGGATCTCTGTTCAAAAGCTGTTTTGATGAATATTCAAGAACTAACAATAAATGATATGCAAAATGAAGCGTTGACAGTCAAGCAAAATTACCAAGTTATATTGTGTTTGATTTTGTATCATCCCTGCCTTGTTTGTATATTGTCTTTATATAACGTGTCTTTGAACATTCAAATATATATATATATATATATATATATATGCCATTAAACGGTAACCCCTTTGATACATTCAATGTTTACATTCCTTTGTGAACTAAATACATAACCCATAACTTAATAGCCCTACTAACCCGACTGCCGGCCTCACGCCCACATACACAAGACAGAGGTGGACACCGGTCCTATACACGAGACTTAAAATCACGTACTGTTTGACAATTCTAAATAAGAAATACCCTTGTAGTAAAGGGTCCATGTGTGTGTGAACAAAATAATTCAAAAAGTAAATTAAGGACCAAATTTGATATTTAACTTCCAAGGTTACCCCACATGTATTTAAAAAAGGTACTGCAACTGCTAAATATATTTTACTTCGAAATTTCTTTTAAAAGTTTGAGTTTCTCAAAAAGCACTGAAATTACTTTGATTAAAATACTGCATAAGTGAAAAACATAGAATTCTTGAATTTTATGCGAATGTCCTCTGATATTCTCTTCATCCTTCTTTATAGGTAAAACCTTAAAGAGACATAAGAATGTAGATCTGGTTAAAGTGCATCGCTTATGTCAATTTCTTGTGTAGAAATAAACATGTTAATTGATTTCAAACTTCAAATTCTTCAACGCTACTCAAAGAAGTCGTTATCCTATCGCCGTCTCTCTCCTTTCCCTCCCACACGTTTTCGTCAAGGTTGCAGTAGCCTGAGACACGGTATATTTGAAAGAAATATCTGAGTATTTAAAACTGGCAAAAGAATGCATCACAAATAATTAAACTAAAACAAATATCTTTACATAAATCGAATGTTTTGTCAATTTGTGTTGTGCAGTAAGATTTTGTATAATCAAAAGTCATTCAGAATGTAGGGAACTTCGGATGTTTTCTCCGGATATGGTGATCTAGAAAAGACATACAAGCACACACAGAGCATTTACTAAAGTGCTTCTTTTTCATTTATGATGCCCCAAAACATGTATTTTCCCTGAGATCTCGTTTTACAACCGTTTAGGTATAAACAGAGCATAGGACACGGGGACCAATAACAAAACGTAAAACCCCGGGAGCGGACAGAAAGTTCCAACCCTCCAAACACTTTCTCTTCGGTCGGGAGAAAGGCAAACGTCCTGCTTCACCAACTCGGCGTCGATGTGTCACATAAGCCGCTTCAAAATTTCCGTAACAATCCACCCGCATAAAAAGTTTGCTAAAGTTAATTATTACAAACGTAACCCAAAACTATTTTAATTAAAATATCATAGAAAGAAACCGGTAAGGCTCTCGTCATTCTGGATGACTTTTGTATAAACTGAAAATAACATAAAAGATAACAGAAAACCTAAACCACACAGAAATTATTATTATTATTATTATTATTATTATTATTATTATTATTATTATTATTATTATTATTATTATTATTATTATTATTATTATTATTATTATTATTATTATTATTATTATTATTATTATTATTATTATTATTATTATTATTATTATTATTATTATTATTATTATTATTATTATTATTATTATTATTATTATTATTATTATTATTATTATTATTTATTATTATTATTATTATTATTATTATTATTATTATTATTTATTATTATTATTATTATTATTATTATTATATTATTATTATTATTATTATTATTATTATTATTATTATTATTTATTATTATTATTATTATTATTATTATTATTATTATTATTATTATTATTATTATTATTATTATTATTATTATTAATTATTATTATTATTATTATTATTATTATTATTATTATTATTATTATTATTATTATTATTATTATTATTATTATTATTATTAATTATATTATTAATATTATTATTATTATTATTTATTATTATTATTATTATTATTATTATTATTATTATTATTATTATTATTATTATTATTATTATTATTATATTATTATTATTATTATTATTATTATTATTATTATTATTATTATTATTATTATTATTATTATTATTATTATTATTACTATTATTATTATTATTATTATTACTATTATTATTATTATTATATTATTATTATTATTATTATTATTATTATTATTACTATTATTATTATTATTATTATTATTATTATTATTATTATTATTATTATTATTATTATTATTATTATTATTATTATTATTATTATTATTATTATTATTATTATTATTATTATTTATTATTATTATTATTATTATTATTATTATTATTATTATTATTATATTATTATTTATTATTATTATTATTAGTATTATTATTATTAGTATTATTATTATTATTATTATTATTATTAGTATTATTAGTATTATTATTATTATTATTATTATTATTATTATTATTATTATTATTATTATTATTATTATTATTATTATTATTATTATTATTATTATTATTATTATTATTATTATTATTATTATTATTATTATTATTATTATTATTATTATTATTATTATTATTATATTATTATTATTATTATTATTATTATTATTATTATTATTATTATTATTATTATTATTATTATTATTATTATTATTATTATTATTATTATTATTATTATTATTATTATTATTTATTATTATTATTATTATTATTATTATTATTTATTATTATTAATATTATTATTATTATTATTATTATTATTATTATTATTATTATTATTATTATTATTATTATTATTATTATTATTATTATTATTATTATTATTATTAATACTATTATCACTATTATCACTATTATCAACTATTATCACTATTATCACTATTATCACTATTATCACTATTATCACTATTATCACTATTATCACTATTATCACTATTATCATTATTATCACTATTATCATTATTATCACTATTATCATTATTATCACTATTATCATTATTATCATTATTATCATT
>CM060950.1:279290367-279297867 GCA_030765055.1 Mantis religiosa | reverse complement strand
TTTATCATTTAGTAACAGCAATTGTATTAATTACTAAGAAAGCTAATTTTAAAGTGTGCTTATTTGAACGATATATTCATTATTAGTCTGTGACAGCTATTAGTGTATTATTATGAAAGAAATTGTTAATTTTGTTGTGTCACTTTTTTCACATTTTATGCGCATTTTTTATATTTTAAGGGCATTCCACAGCTTATTTTTAGAGAATTTTTAGGTCAACAGCTTACGGGCCCTAGTGATTAACAACGCATTCAGAGCAGATTATACGAAAGTTAACCGTCTTGTAAAATCCGATTAAGGAAAGTAGCGATATCTCCTCCTGTCAGTATAAAATATTTAATCTTACTTTAATAATTCAGGAATTATTGACAATTATGTAACATCTATATCATTAGCAATATCTATGATTTTATAATAATATTTGTGTGGACGTATCACATATATAAATTATGTATAAAATGTTGTAAACCTCGAAAATTATAACCAAGAAAATACACAGGCCTAGTTTCTCCGGATTGTCTGCTAGGTTTTGGGGGAACTAACGGTACAACTCCTGTTGCTGCTACCTCTTAGCTTTGTCCAAAAGGGTTATTGGCCTTACCTTTATTTTCACCAAAGAAAGGAATTTACCATTGCAGGGGAGTTTAGAAAAAGGAAGTGTTGGAGCGGAATCGAGGCCGTTTGGCGAAGTCTGAGATAGGGATTTGCGTTAAGCCGTAGCGGCATCAAGCGACGTGAAGTGTGAGGTTCATCCGATGTTATATAGAGTATTCTCAATTTAAGATAAATATTTTAGAGCTTAAAGCATATAGGTATATATACTCATGCCTAAGTCACTGAAACGTGCAGCCATAAGGGTAACCTGACGCTGATACAAAAGTATTGCAATACTTTCTGCTCAAGAACCCTGAGAAAAACCCCAATTCCCAGTCCTACCACATTACCCACTCCATAGTTCAGCAGTGATATAGATACTCGTCGAGATGGACCCTGAGATCACTGCACCTCCTCAGTGACAACATCGACGAGTACAACAAAATCAACAGATTGTCACTTCGAAGCCCGACGGAGTGAGGGATCATTAAGATAACGCGACATGCTCCATCTTCATTTCATGTATCATCAGTGTCACCACATGTGGCGCCCCATGTAGGGGTGCGATACGTCGTTGTGTCACACAATTGTAATCACACGTAATGGAGTTGACTTAATTTGTTTTAACTGTTGCTTTATGTAATTAAATCACTCAATAGAGTACAACTAACGAGATATTAGTAAATACCGTCCAGATAAATAACTAATTAAATGTTTAAACCTTAACGATTTTGTTATTTTCAACTGAAGTTAAGTAATTGTAGTTACTTTGGATACCCTGTTAAGTATAAATAAGGTATAAAAAGTTTATTTTGGAATTATGAACGAAACACTATAATTTCAGTAAACAACATTATAAGAAAAGTGGGGCCAACTAAATTTATCAAGACAAGGAACGTTTAAGCAGTTCAGTTCAGATCATTTAGGGTTAAGGAACATAGAATAACGGTCACTTGACAAGCAGATAAAATACCGGTCTGAGTGCTGTTTGCAGACGTCGAAAGAATATACATACTTCAGCTTTTATTTAAGATTGAGTTCGCTACCAAAGTATTAGGACGTTCTGAAATCAAGCATCACGATTAAGCGTGCTCCTTTCAGAGGAAATCGCCAAAGCCTCATTAATTCTCCGCTCCCAGTAACTGTAGCATTTTGCCAAGACGGTCGTCTCCCGAAAATTGGCTCTGTGGCCGTTATCAAAACAATGCTCTACCAGCCCAGACTTCTCAGGTTGCATTAAACGAATGCTCCGTTCATGTTCGTTTATTCTGGTAGCGATGGTCCTTCTGGTTTGTCCTATATACGGTGTCCCACATTCACAGGGAATGCGGTACACTCACGGAACTTGGAAGTCCAGTTTGTCTTTCACTGGTCTCAACAGATGCTTAATATTCGGAGCTGGCCTGTGGATGCTCCTGATGTTGTATTTGGCGATAATTCTGCTGATTCTGTCGGATAGATTGCCAGTAAACGGGATGCAGGATGTAGCGGTAGGCCTATCTGACGCTTCCTGTATTTCAGGTTTCCCTTTCCTAGCGTTTTTTTTTTTTTTTTTTTTTTTTTTTTTTTTGGTGTCCATGGAGCTTAGAGCTACCCAATATTCGTCTTTAAGGATAAGGAAAACCCCCGGAAAAAGCTTATCCAGATAGCTCACCCTGCCCTAGATTCGAACTCGCGACCTCTTGAACGTGAGGCAGACACGCTACCATCTACGCATCCGACGCGGGCTCTTAGCTTTGGTGATCGAGGCTTCAACGTCATATTCGGAGTAGCCGTTTTGACGTAAAGTGAGTCTTATGTGCTGTAATTCTTGTTTTAAGTGGCTGGGTTAAGAGATAGACAAAGCTCTGTGGGCCAGTGTATTGAGAACTCCCAGTCGTTGAGACTGATGATGGAAACTATGAGCGTTCAGATAGAGATGGTGTGTGTAGGCTTGCGATATACAGCATGTGCCGGTGTGCCGTTGCTGTTTTCTGAAACAACAATGTCGAGGAATGGAACAGTTCCATCCCTCTCCACTTCCTTGTTAAACTGTATTTGAGGTCGAAGGCTGTTGAGATGCGCAAGAAAGGTGGGCAAAGCGTCGACCCATGTGGCCAAATTACAAAAGTGTCGTCCACGTATATATAGAAGTCTATATACCAACTTGGCAAAATGCAACAGTTACTGGGAGCGGAGAATTAAGGAGGCTTTGGTGATTTCCTCTGAAAGGAGCACGCTTAATCGTGATGCTGGATTTCAGTTCAGCTCCACTTGGAAGCTTGGCTTAAAATGAAAATCAGTCGAATTAAGAAGCAAAGATCAATACAGATTGATGATCAAGATAAGTACTTACGTTTCTGTGACACAATTTTCTATACTCACGCCATCTCCTGAACTGGCATTTAATTTACTGAAAACAGTCTTCTGTTCAGTAATGCGAATTTTGATAGTGTTTTGTCTTTGTTTATAGTTGTGTTATATCAAGTATTTCATTTGTGGTTATAACATTTTATAAATATACTGATGATGGGAGAGATGCACACTCCCGTAACGTTGATATCTAATCATCTTTTAACCTGGCTGGCAGCCCGAGAAGAAAGTGAGCATATATTTAGTTCAAATTATATTTCAGAGTGAGTTTGCAACTGAAGTATTATGGTGTTCGCAGCAGTAATGCTGAACTACCTCCTATCACATGATTTACGCCTCGTGAACAACATAATCTGGTACCTCTTATTGCCTGATCGTGTATATGAATCGAATGCTGCTTGATGTAGGTGGGGTAGTCACAAACTCTACTCCAGCCAATGAAGGATGCGGACCATCCCTATTGACCAGTAACAGTGAACCTTATTCCCTCCCTCCTGGCTTTAATAATTACAAATTCCTGTGGCTAGTGTTTATTATTGCAATGCAACGGTAACCAGATAGATTTCTATTGAGCAAGCGGAATTTAAGTCAATCCATATTTCTTAAATTGGTTGGAGTTAGCTTTAATTGTGTATGCAGCAGCGCCTGTTAAATAACTCAGATCAAGAAGAGACTATATGGTAATTCAATTAAAACAGTTTTATTCGCTACGTTTGGCTGTTGTTTATTCTCTCATAGTGTTAGTGCTGGACACAAAAAATGTTTTCGTCCATACCTGAGCCTCTTAAGCAGTGCAGTACATTTTTAGTGCAAATCGTTCCATATCTGGTTCCTCTTTCCTTTATATTATGTGCCATTTATGAGACTAGATTACAAACAACAGAAAAACACCCAATTTTGTTATAATTGCAATCACTGTACATCAACACAAACCAAAGCCCATGCTAGAAGGCACACATGAGTGGACAATTGCAAGTCTGATAGCTGGACTTTCAGTCTTTTGCCAGATCAGAGCTAAACCCTCTACTGCCAGTAGGATGTGTTAAGGGGCAGGAGAAAAGACGATAGAAGTTTACACGTGGAGTGGTTTTGTTTGTTTCTTGTTTCTTTAAGTACATGCATGGTGTAAATAGCTGAACTGCAGTTTTATTTCAGGTGCCTAGAATTAGCCGTTCCGATTGTTTTTATTTTATATTTTTATTAGAATCAACGTACATTAAGATAAATTAATAATCTGAATATATGGAAAGGTAGAGTCGAGCTGAAAAATTCAATGCCATAACCGGAATTTGAACCACGGATTTTCTGGTCTCCGTCCAGCCGACCTAAACATTGAGCTACTATAGCCAACGTGCAGATATGGCATTAAATTCTCTAAGTGACTCTTGTTTTTCCCGGTAAATCACTTAGGAGTTCTCATAAACACATGAGACAATTGCCTTAATGGCGACTTACAACGTGTAAGTACTTTAAGGCCCGGGTTTTATAGTTAACCACCATTAGGTCAATTAATGGAAATTAATTGTTCTTTCACACTGGCCGTGTGTAGCCTAAAGTTTGGAAAGGTAGAGTGAGACTGAAAAGTTCAATGCCATAGCCGGTATTTGAACCACGGATCTTCTGGTCTCCGTCCAGCCACTCTACCCATTGAGCTACTATGGCCAACGTGCCGATTAATACGAGTCAGTTGGAGAATTTAATGCCATATCGGTACGTTGGCCATAGTAGCTCAATGGTTAGAGCAGCTAGACGGAGACCAGAAGATCCGTGGTTCAAATGCCGGCTATGGCATTGAATTTTTCAGTCTGACCTCTACCTTTCCATACTTTAGCCTACACACGGCCAGTGTGAAAGAACAGTTAATTTGCAATCTGAATACAATTTACAAAACAGAAAGCCTGAATATATATTTTATATCGACTGCCTTCTTTCTCAGACAAATTTTTTCTTAATTTTTATTCTCTCGATGTACATTATAAGTGATTGTGACTTTCTCGGATTAGAAAGCGAACAAATCAAACATCTAACATCCTAACTATCGTTTCTTGTAAAAACGTATCAATAATCACAATAATTCTTCCCCGCTGTAGGGCCAACTATGAGCAGCAAGATGCACTGTTTCTCCTGGTGAGTAACCACGATTACCAAAACACGCCTCGTATCCACAAAAAGGTTTAGAGTAGCTAGCAAGTGTATCACACACACACGCACATCTTCTTCCGGAAACACCTGTTAATCCATTTGCTACAAATGTAATATAACGTTTTACAGAAGCAGTTTTATGACACATCTCTTTGAAGAAACACGATGAATAACGAGCTTGGAACAGAACTTTATTGTTAAAGCCTTTCATATTTCATGCTATTTCTATGAAATTATGAGAAGCAGAATAATGGGAGTGAGCTCTTTATTGATATAAACCATTGAATAATTAAACAAAACCCAAACATTTCGGAAACAGAGACATAACATAAGCTCACATAAATTTAGCGTTTTAACGTAATCTACGTTTCTTGCTAAGTGCAGTTTGTGTATATCTCACGATAAACTCATTAACGATAATTACACAAAATACACTGAGAGTGAGGAATACATATTAGTCGTTCCTAGAACCTTCAAAATATACATATTTTGTTTGTGATGCAAATATATTACACATGTGGTATATTGAACAAATCGTGTGATATATTTTCCAAAACCTCCAACTTTGGTTGACGCAAAGAGGTGGAATGTGCATGTTTGGAAGTTACGTACCTAGTGATCTCATATAAATGTAATGTCTTATTTATTAGAAGAATGTACCTAGATTGTCGACTATGTAAAACGGTCGTAAATATAATATAAATATAAGTTTGACTATTCACTTTGTAAGTACGTCTTGCTATACACTGACGTTGTTAAGAATTATCACAGTTACTCAAATAGCAATATATATTTATTTCATTCACGGTGAGCTACACTACCAAAACACAGAACTTAAGAATCATTAACAGTGTCTAATTTAACTAATAACTTATGCCCTCGTTAGTATAGGTTTATCAACAGTCGAAGGTATTATTCATAACTTGTTAAATCTCAATCGTTTTTATTCTACCGACAAATAGTCCAAGATCGCATCGTGACCGACCTTTAATTATCATTTTCTAAACTCTGTAGGATGCCTTTGAACTCTTACAGAAGGTTTTAACGCAATAATATTAGTTGATTGGTTTACAGAGCAACATCATGTAATTTGAAGTCAAATTTCAAAGTGCTACCATCAATGTTTCTACAGCCGAGACAGCTCTCTCTGTACCCGATGGAGAGGAGACTTTGAGTTACCACCCGGAGGTTCGGCAGGTCGCTGTCAGCAGAAGTAATCACTTACAACTAGACAAGATTGATATTTATTCTTCTTCTACATCTGTAGTTATATTTAGCTTTCTTCACATTGGCTATATTTTGGGAAGAATTGGAAATAGTTACTTTTAGCAAAACATTCATCTCGGTTTTATTTTTATTACGAATAGGCCAATGGATTAAGTGCCAAGTTTTACTTCTATTCCACAGACTATTATGAGTAGTCCTGCGCTAAAAATAAATCCGCTTAGTCGGTCGAGGTAGGCAATCAGGCCACCAAAACGGAGGAAGAGTTAACTTATCATGAAAAATAAATCAACAACTGTAAATATTTTAAAATTCAAATCATGTAAATTAACTGATCAATAATCGCATTGTAAACTGATCCGTTAGATCATATTACCTTATCACTTACTGTAATTAATTACAAGATAACTGGTTATATATTATCTCCCAGATGACTTGTGTGAGTAATGTGTCTACAATGAAGTTTGTTACAATATTCTTGTAGAATGTGAGCAGGGATATGATCAAGGTTATAAAGCGGAATCACGTATCGACATCACATCCTCCATGTCGTAGACGTTCGAGGCTGGACTTGTTGTCAGGAGCAGAATGAACATCAAGATCGGCTTCATCATTGTGATCTATAAGAAAATCACGTAGTCAGTTCACTACATCTATAGATGTTACAAAACACAAAATATTCAACCGACACATTTGAATACTTTGTCACATCCCACACTTAATAATGAAGAGTGGGTGTGAAGTTCGGTAAAAAGTGCTAATGTGTCTTTGGATTATATATTTTAGAAAAGAAACTTAGCCTACTCCACTAAAAATGCTCTTTAAAAATTGTATAATTATTATTTTCGGTGCCAATACAGACATATCTAATAGAGAATGTTTTGTATTGCAAAAAAAAAAAACTGTATACCGAGGTAGGCAGTGAACAAATACGTGATTTGTGTCCACTGAAAGAAACAGGTTACAACAAGTAAGCGTTTGTCATCACTGCTTAACTGTTTTATGCAAATATATTTCCGAAGTAATGCTTTTCTAAAAAAAATCCGCAAATTATTTACTGCACAAAATTATAGTTTATGTTAAATATTTCATTTTCGATAGATCAAATTGGAGGTCCTTGCTGTCTCTTCTATACCTGATGTGTAAGTGTAATGAGTTTTAAAGCCATCATTTATCAACCAGCTGTTA
>CM060950.1:279082867-279287867 GCA_030765055.1 Mantis religiosa | reverse complement strand
ACTGTGGCCCAGTGTCGCAATAAGTGTCAAGTATCTCTCTGCATCTTGCACATGCATATCTATTGATACTCCTAATAGTGACCGTGTAGCTTCGGATGTCCCCATTTAGTTGCGGTACGCTCCGTTCTTATACAGTACATGCAATGTGAGAATCGTATACGCGAGAGTTTAGTTATGATATGTTCAGTTCCTACAGATTAATGGCCGAACATTTTTGCACCATTTTGTGTTTTCCTATAGTACTATTAACTTTAAATCTTTTGATAGTAACTTGGACATACTAAACCATACCATGTTTCTCCACGACGGTACGCCAATTTGCAGCAAAATTGTTGTTTACAATGATGTTTTGATTCTCTGCTCCTTTTCTTGACTAATATTAAAAGTAGTAAGATTGTTTGCTCGGGGTGTGCCTGAGTGAACGCTACGGATATAAAATATTTGATGAAAGCTTTAAACACTTATTATTGAAGATTTTTCGAAATTATTGCTTTGAATATACACAATTGGTAAAGCCGCAGATTTTAACTGATATAATCAATTATTGTGGATGATTGCCTACAAGTATTGAACTTTTGCACTGTTCCTTACTTACACGAGCCAATAACATCACCCTTGCCTTGTCATTTCTCTCAATAGACTACCTCAGGTCGGATAAACGTGCACACCTTTGATTTTCCGTACGTAAAACTGTCACTTTAGTGCCTTCACCGAAAGTGTTTTGAACCTCTCCTCTTTTTGTTTCCCCTAAGCATCCCTGGAGTAATAATTGGTGTTTCCCTAAAAGTCCTTCATTTTCTTTCATTTTCTGACTAAACACATAACCAGTCATTAGACACGCATTTGTTTCCAAGAATTTTACTTACATAATTAGCTGGTATCACACTGACTTGGATATGTACACAAAATATTATTCACTTTGACTTCTACAGCTATTTTCTGTAGTGCTTAATGTTTCTATCAACGAAGTCTGAAGGAAAAGGAAGATTAATTAAATAATTTGTGGAAACGTAGAGTCAAACTGAAAAATTCAATGCCATAGCCGGGATATGAACCACGGATCTTCTGGATTCCGTCCAGCTGCACTACCATTGTGCTACTATGGCCAACGTGCCGATATGACATTAAATTCTCCAACTGACTCTATTTTCCCGGTAAACCACTTAGGAGTTCTCATAAACACATGAGACAGCTACCTTAATGGCGATTTACTATATTGTAAGTACTTTAAGGCCTGGGCTTTATAGTTAACCACTATTGGGTCAATTAATGGAAATTAATTGTTCTTTCACACTGGCCGTGTGTAGGCTAAATTGGGGAAACGTAGAGTCAGACTGAAAAATTCAATGCCATAGCCGGGATTTGAAGCACGTATCTTCTGGTTTCCGTCCAGCCGCACTAGCTTTGTGCTACTATGGCCAACGTGCCGATATGACATTAAATTCTCCAACTGACTCGTATTTTCCCGGTAAACTACTAGGAGTTCTCATAAACACATGAGACAGCTACCTTAATGGCGACTTACAATATTGTAAGTACTTTAAGGCCCGGGCCTTATAGTTAACAAGATGGCTTGGCTCCCACCAAGGTGGCCCAGGTTCGATCCCAGGCGACCGTAAAGTGAGATTTGTGATGGACAACATGGCGCTGGGGCGGGCTTTCTCCGGGATCTCCGGTTACCCCGCCATCTCATTTCACCGGTGCTCCATCTTCATCTCATGTATCATCAGTGTCATTGCCTGCGGTGCCGTATGTAGTAAAAGTAATCATTTTCATTTCCTTAACTAATACTGTTGGACATTAAGTTTGTTGATGTGCAGTTGTATGGTTTATAGACAAATAAACAGAAGAGTGGTGGGGAAGGTGATGAATACCTAGCCTATGTCTGCGTGGCGAAATGGGAAGCTCTAATTCTAGAAGTACCAGCATCTCTTTTCATCCAATGCCTAATCTGAGTATAGGTTTTTGGTTGTTTACCCTGGGTTGTAGCCGAACGCCGGGGTGGTTTCACATATTTCCCTACACGGAAAGTGATGGCATCCGTGTTTTAGGATAGACATGAAGTGCGGCTAGTTAAGTTTATGGAACGAGAGACAACCATCATTACAGGCGCTTACTGCGCTACTTCGACTAACCTCCGACGTGCAATACAGAATAAGCGACGTGCCTTCTGACGTCTGGAGTGTTGTTGCTGCATGACAATGTTAGACCACATTCTGCCAGGCCAGTCTCAAGCCAGATCTCATCAGCTCTTATGGATGGGAACAGATTGACCACCCACCGTATAGTCCAGAACTGGCGCCGACCGATCTTCACTTGTTCCGCCACCCAAAGGAGTTTCTCTACGCTTCCGCACAGATGACGAGGTGAAAGAAACAGTTGAAGAATGGTTATCCTCACAGGTAGCAGACGTGTATGGCGTCGGTATACTGAAGCTTGTAGAATGTTATGACAAATGTTTAAGCAAATATGGCAACTATGTAGAAAAATGGAGAAACATGTAAGAATTCCAATAAAAAATTGTTGCAAATATCTATGATGGTTTAATTTATAAAAAATAAACGGACCTCACTTTACGAATAACTCTCGTAGTAAATAGGATGGATCGTATTTCATCCAAATATTCCATATCGAGATGTCAACATAAATAAGCATTTGGGGTTACCTGAATATAGGAACGAATATTTTTAGCAAAAGTTCAGAGGGTTACTTTATTTAAAAATAGTACACAGAATTAGAAAATGTATTATATTGTACTCAATTGTTGGTTTCCGTGACTCATTAGGAATACAAGTTGTGAGTTCAACTGAGACCACACAGGATTTTTAAAGAGATTGGTGTGTGTGTGTGTGTGTGTGTGTGTGTGTGTGTGTGTGTGTGTGTGTGTGTGTGATCTTCTTCTTCTTCATCTCTGAGCAATGAAGAGAACGAAATAACAAGTCCAACTTATAAGTGACGAGCTCCTTGAGGACTTGATATCCCTTAAGGCTTAGGTATCCTCAAATTCCTCTTGCACGCACAAAAAAATAAAACAATATATAAAAATATTTATCTCCATTGACCTAACATTGATAAAGGAATAGCGTTTGTAACAACATTTGGACTAGGGTAGAGAAACACATGTGATTGTAACACGTCCGATTTTCTACTTTGTCTACTACGTCATAGTAGCTAGAGAAGACATTGCATTCCACCCAAAAATTCGATACTGTAGTTTCATTAAAAAAGCAGGTTTTTTGTTGTCCCTTAATTCTGTTTTCTTGTTTTACAAAAAAAAAACTGCTTTTGTTGCGTATGTGTGCGTGAGTGTGTTCGTGAGATCATAAATGAAAAATAGAACCTCGTTTAATCAAATTAGGGTAATTATATTTGGTGCATAAAAGCCCGGTCGCATAAAAGATAATCTAAGTTCAAGCATATAAAAATGATCGTCAGTCAAGCTGAAATTAGAATTTTGGTTGTATAAACATTGATCTAAGTTCATGGCCTCTTGATCTAAGATCAAACCTAACTGGTGAATTTTCTCCAGGTAACTTGATTAAACTTAGATCAGCAGAACTGCAGAATTTACACAATATTTCCAGAGAAGAAATAAATAGTGCAGTTTTAAATAAACAGTAAATAAAGCATTTTTGTAGTATAAATAATTAGCCTCTTTATTTCACAAATGAATGTTAAAGATGCATTGTTTGTGTTCATAACCTATAGATTTTTATTAATTTCAGAATTCAGATTACTCTGATATCCCTGATGATTAAAATTTTCAATTTGAAAGGTCTCCTCGTGTTTCCCAACATAGAGGAAATCTCATCTCAGAACTAAAAGACAGAAAATGCAGAATGAGATTTCGACTATTAAAGCATCTAGTAGAGGAACTGGAGCATAGGCTACATGCACAATTAATAACACAAACGCTGAGGAACTATGCACTCAATTCAATAATTATGATTCTTCTCGCATTACGGTTCTATGCAACTGAAATCTTCCAGATGGTGATTGGGCATATATTTAATATAAATAAAGGGACTGCGTTTAGAACGATACATAAAGTTACAAGGGAGATTGCAGCTTTAAGATCTCATTTCATCAGGATGCCTACGGAAATGGATGAAATAAGAAGGGTTATGCGAGATTTAAAGTTAGCGAAACGCATCTTCTCTTTTGCTTGAACTTCCATTTTTGATACACAAATATAATAATTTTTAACTTAAAACTTCACTTATCTTCCATTTTTTGTCTATACTTTCCAACTCACAGTACTGTAAATAGACGAAAATGAAAAAGATGTACATTGGGCATATAAGGGAAATAAAGTAAGCGAAATTATTAACTTTTGAAAAATACTGTCTCAATATGGAGTAAATTCTTATACTGTTTATTTAAAATAGCATTATTCATAGGGAAAATAACCATAAAGAGCAATATTTATTTTGTTTTTGTTATGTATAGATTGGCTACTCTGTGAAATGGAATTAAACAACAGTAGAGTTATTCCGATAATTTTCGAATCCTTTCGATACTACACGAAAGTTGTAATATGTTTGGCGTATTGCCGCATATGTTTTTGTAATCTCGGATCACTACTGAACGGCGTTCATCTGATCTAAGATCAACATTGTACAACCCACTCGGGTTCACAAACTTAGTTCAATTTTGATCTTCGATTATAAATGAAGTGCAATTAGCGATTTTTATGCAACCGGGCCAAAATGTTCAGAAACTAGTCGTTCTTCAGACTGGCCATTGCATGGAGCACTTGTTAGAAAAATAATACTCATATAAATGTTCCTCAGTTCTTTTCTTTTCCAAATACAACGTGACTGGATATTTTTGGCAAAAGGAATGTATATTTTGATGTCCCTTGCAACGCTCTCAGAATTCTTCTCCAATCAGAGTAACTCGCATAACTGCTAAACCGTAGGACATATATAGGAACAGTTTGGACACGAGTAGGGAAATCATATAAGTACAGTAAGTCACTGCTGAATAATTAGAATGCCAAAATGGGTACTAGTGATGGGAGAATTGGAATACAAAAAATCGATGTATTGGATTCTTGAATGTTCTGGAGATGTTCTCGAAACTTGAATATGTATTCTAATAAATATGCAAAGTTCTCCCTGCCTTTGCCTTCAGCGCTGTTGTCGAGTGATTCTCACCCGGTTCTCGAATACGTACAGGTGCAGTGAACTGGAATCTGATACCAGATCTCGATTCAGTTTCACATATTGTCGTGTGGCGCTTATTATGTGGCGAGAGAGAGATAGATAGATAGAGAGAGAGAGAGAGAGAGAGAGAGAGAGAGAGAGAGAGAGAGAGAGAGAGAGAGACAGGTAGCACCCAAGCCACGCCTACACGTGGTGACTGCTTGACGCAGCCAATGAAGAGACGGGGCTGGGAATAGGAGGAGCCAGAGAAGCATCTGGGCAATTCCCTCGTCATCGCGAGGGTCCGTGAACCTTCGGGAAGTTTCGCCAGTCTTCATGAAACAGCTAATCGTGAATAAATGGTGAGCTAGAACTGCTAGCAGCCAGTAGTTCGACAGGGGCTGAGAGACGAAGTGCAGCGTGGAGGACCTGGAGAAGCACGTTAACGGCCTAGAGGGAAAGGCTGACAGCAACACTAGTCCCTAAACGCCATGGTGGAGGACATCGTTGGCAGAAGGATATAGTATTTAAAAGTCGACGCGTTGGGACGCGACACAGCATCTGCGCGCATCAAACCACCAAAGTACGAGGGCACGTCAAATTTTGAAGTCTTCCGCCGCCAATTCGATACATTGGCCAAGCACAACAAGTGGTCACCAGAGGAGGAGGCCGCACAGCTAATAGCCAGCCTCCAGAGACATGCTGCAGAAGACCTGAACGCGGTCTAGACTGCGGCGGCGCCCAAGGACATCTGGGACACCGGCTTAGCCGCAGCCTACCACAGCCAATTGAAGTCAAGGTCGCAGCAGCCAGGGGAGAAGCTGCAGGCATGCGCTCTGGCAATTGAACAGCTGGCGAGCAAAGCCTTCGTCTACCTACCACCCGAGGTCGTATCCCAATAGGACACCTACACATTAGTCGACGGGGTACGAGACGCCGAGATACATCAGCGCCTAATGCTCGACGACTAAAGCGCATCCACGAGGCGCTAACAGCCGCATTCAGGAGGGAGGTGGCCAATGTGACATCTACTCCAACGTTGAGGACAAGGTGTATCCGCTACACTGACGACCGAAGGCCAGCCGAGGGACGCCGGCGAAGACCAACTGGCGTGTGTTGGGGGTGTGGGGAGCCGGGACACCTGGAAAGAGGCTGCCCAAACCAGGGAGAGCAGACAGAGAAACGAGAAAGGGTCGGCGTGACGAGAGGAACGACGGCACCATCACCACCATCCTCTCGAGTGACACTGCGCGCCATCAGCCGGCGTATGGATGACAGTCTCATCGCGGACGGTTGGGTGAGAGGGAAGCTGTGCCTCGTGATCGAGCACACCGTGGCAGCCGTGACCGTAATCAGACCTGACGTAGCCGGGGGTTTGCCGTCGAGGAAACCGAGCCGAACATATCAGCTTATGACGGTATCGGGCGACACCTTGCCTTGGAGGAGTCTCTGATGAATCTAACATTGCGCTATCTAACGTAAGATTCTGGTTAGCGGATTCCACCCCGTTGATGATATCAACAACTGGAATAAATCGTGTTGTCCTTTCACCTGGTTTGAATCCCCAGAACAACTTGAATATATTTGAGAAGACAAGCATATACCTTTTGTTATGTTTATTTATGAGGGTCTCTAAGTCTCGGGCCTCACATAGAGATGGCACCACTGGGTCAGTTTGACCGATAGCATCATATAGTTTGAATCTAGACCAGCTTGTATCATAATTACGGGTCAATAGTTTATTTAGTTTCTGAATGACAGCATTTTAAACAAGACAGCTGTAGAGGTTTCACGAAAATGAAGGATTTGGAAGTACGATCAGTGATTAAACACTTCCATTTGAAAGGCTTAACAACTAAAGAAATCAAGGAGGAAATGGACAGTACATTGAAAGACTCTGAGCTTCATATACAATTATTAAAAGGTGGGTTGTAGAGTTTAAAATGGGATGTACGAGCACTAGTGATGAGCCTCGCTCTGAACGCCCTGTGGAAGTTACAAGTCCAGAGATCATTGAAAAAGATGTACTGGTAGACCGCAGATTAAAGTTGTTTGAGATAGCGGAGACTGTAAGCATATCAAAAGGACGTGCAGGTAATATTTTAGGCTTTCACAAGGTCTGTGCAAGATGGGTGCCGCGTTTGTTGATACCTGATCAAAAGTTGCAAAGAAAAACTGTTTTTGTTAAGAATTTTGAACTCAACAGTAAAACATTTCAGTGAATTTTTCAGACTGCTTAGTGCCATGAATGAAACTTGGCTATATCACCACATTCCAGAAAGTAAATCACATACAAAACAGTGGATTGCGCCAGGTGAACCAACACCAAAAAAGAAAAGGTCAAATTCGTCAGCTAACAAGTTTAGGCTAGTGTTTTCTGAGATGGACAGGGAATTATTTGTATTGATTACTTGGAAAATAGTAAAAGTATCACTAGTGACTACTACGCAAGCCTAGTGCCACGCTTGAGTAATGAGGTGAAAAGAAAAGACTTCATTTGGCAAGAAAAAAAATCTGTTTTGTTCATGACAATGCTCCAGCTCATATTTCAGTCATTCCAATGGGAAAAATGTGTGAGTTACAGTTAAAACTGTATGAACATCCATCCTGTTCGCCAGATCTATCACCCAGTGACTACCACCTGATCCTGAACCTCAAAACATTATTTGTAGGAGGAATATTTCACAGCAACGAGGAGGTCATTGAGGCGGTAAACAGCTTTTTGGAGCACCACGTTGTATCGCACTACAGAGATTCTTTAATTAAATTAGAACACCGATATCACTTTCTGGAGATTATGTTGAGAAATAAAGAAAAAAGTTATTGTGAGACTCAGGACGTACCAGCGTTTATATAAGGGGCACAAAGGGTAGATATAATAAAATGGACCGAGTATACACTTATTGTGGAACTATAAAAAAAGATGGTTTGGGTACATTTTTCATAAATTATAGACAATAAGGGAGAATAACTGAGAGAATAACTATGAAATAAACTTTTAATTTCAGAAGTGGGTAATAGCAACAAACTAGAAGATGTCGCTACTCTCATTACAACTATGTGGCAGTGTACAGAAGTGATGGGAGAGTTATTGGCACATTGTACGGTTTACATCGGTAGTTAAATACAACTGAGAGATTTTCTAACAACTGCCGTTCCTTTACTTTTGATAAACTGAACATGACCATGGTGGTGTACGGCAACGCTAAGTAAGCTATGTTTTGGCTAATGGGTACAGTAACTTGTTTTTTAATATTTTATAAAATTCAAAATGACCTCATGAATTTAGAATTTATTATTTAGTAACAATAATTGTATTATTTACTAAGAAAGCTAATTTTAAAGTGTGGCTATTTGAACCATATATTCTTATTTGTCTCTGACAGTTATTAATTTATTATTACGAAAGAAACTGTTAATTTTTGTTTGGTCATTTTTACATTATATGTGCATTTTTTATATTTCAAGGGCATTTTATACTTCTTTTTAGAGAAGTTTTAGGTCACTTTCCGGGCCCAAATTATAACATCAAACGCTGCGTTGACGTACTTCTCGAGGACGGAATGGGTCTTGACCCAAATTGTTACTTAAAGCTGTTTTCAAGTGAATGACTGTAATTTAGCCGGACCCAATAGCCGTCCACACTAAAGCGGCAATCTGATCGCGGGTTCGAGCCCAGCCTCGGATGTGTGTTTGGAGCGGGGTAAATAGAGAAAGACAACAAGTAAATAATTAAACAAACAGGAATAAATACCACAACCTTAGCCTATATATCGCTAGTTTGAGGAAATGATTAATTTCCAGAAATTAACTTAAGCAACAACAAAAGTTAAGAACGCCGATGTTGAATATTTACATTTCATAATGTTATTAATGGGAAGCTGTGTCCGGAAATACTCAGTAAAATGATATCTTCATTATTTATTTTGGCGCCTGCTAATTGAAATCCCAAAACACGTACGCACGTAGTTCGGCTCACTCCGTCAGTGGCGCTGCCGTTTGCAAAGCGGGTAATGGTCCACCCATTCCAACACAGAGATGGCGCTGGGGTTCTCTGTGAAATTTCATGAAATAAGCGCTGTATTTGTTTTAAACATTTCAAAAGAAATGCATATATACGCATCAAATCTGATTCATAATTTATCCTTTGTGTAAACAACGGCTTCAAACAGCAGGTATTGTAAAGAGTAAAACAGTAAAATGGACCGAAAAAATACCGATTGTGGAATTAAATGCTGCTAGATAAGTATATATATTTCACGTTTTGATACAGTAGGCGTATATTCATTTCACAATCCCATCATGTTTTGTTTGTAAGATCGATAGTGGAATTAAATTCATGTTTTGATACAGCAAGTTTATATTCAATTCACAGTCCCATCATGTTTTGTTTGTAAGATCGATTGTGGAATTAAATGCTGCTAGATAGAGGATATATATTTTACGTTTTGATACAGCAAGCTAACATTCATTTCACATTTCCATCATGTTTTGTTTGTAAGATTATTTGACAATAATATCCACAATGTACAATAAGTTCTGGCTTCTCTCTAACTTCGTCATATTACAACTATATGCAAGTGTAAAGACGTGATGGACAGAATCGAAAATTGCGTTCTTATATAGCTTTTTTTACGAGGTACGTCCAGAGAGTACGTTCTGTTTGGTAATAAAATTAAATTGTGTACAGATACAGAACAATTATTTATTGCACAAAATTCTACAACTCTTAAACTACTTTTCAACATAACTGCCGAACTGCAGGTATTTGTCATAGCAAGGCACAAGTTTTTGTATGGCTTCTTCATAGAAGTTTGCCGCCTGTGTCTTCAACCAGTTGGAAACATTTTCTTTCAGCTCTTCGTCATTGTTGAAGTGTTGACAGCCAAGGAAAGATTTGAGATGAAAAATCAGATGAAAGACGCTAGAAGCGAGGTTAGGGCTGTACGGGTGGTGGTCAAATACGTCCCAGCCAAATCCCTGTAGGATGTATTTCGTCGCATTTGCAGTGTGTGGTCGTGCGTTGTCGTGAAGAAACACAACACCTTTTGACAGCATTTCTCGGAGGTTATTCTGTATTGCGCGACGCAATCCTACCATTCAGAAAACGAATCACAGATCTGATTTCACAAGCGGCGGGATTTTCAATCAACACCGACATTGTAAACAAGCAAAACAAAGCGTTCCTTGCTGACAGCGATCTTACAATGGCGCATGTTTCTTCTACTTGATACAGAGCGTTTACGCGCATGTGCGGAACTGCGATCGCAGCGCTGCAGCGGAGATAAATTGAAACAGAACTTCCTTTCTGGACGCCTCTTGTATATTAAATAATTTACTGCCATATGGGCCCTATTATCATTCCGTACTGTTTTATTGGTAATTAAATGCAATACCATGTTAGCCAAGAGCAAGTTGAAATTAATAGTACTTTTGCATTCTCGTATAGAAGCTGATCTGAATTCCATAATTTACTACGAGGGCTGTTCAATAAAGAATGATCACTTTTATTTACAACGTACCTTCATTCATCCTCATAATTTTGATGGTCCTTCTCAAAATATCCTCCCCCAAATGCGATGCACTTGTTCCAGCTTTTCTGCCAGTCTTCAAAGACATGCTGGAAACCATTTTTGAGAGATCCTTCAAAATCGCCTCTGCAGCCTTCACCACTGCTTCTGATGATGGTAATGCCTCCCACAAAGGCGTTTCTTCAAGTAAGGGAATAGAAAAAAGTCACATGGGTCTAAATCCGGACTATAGCGAGGGTGAGGGATGCACTTCACGTTGATTTTTGCAAGATATTCAGCAACAACTTTGGCAATATAGGCCGCGCATTATGGTGGAGCAGCATCCAGCCTGCTTCACGAAAATGTGGTTTTTTGCGCCTGATATGGACTTGCCAATGTTTTCAGGACATCCCTGTAGTATTGTCTAGTTACTGATGTGTGTGCAGGTACAACATGCTGATAAACCATTCCATGAATAGCAAAGATTGAGATGACCATAACTTTCCCAGCAGAAGCAACCACTTTTTCTTGGGGGGGGGGGGGGTTGGTGATGAAGTAGATTCCCACACCGAGCTTTGCTGTTTGCTCTCAGGATCAAAATGATGTAGCCAAGTTTCATCAGCAGTGATTACGTTTGAAAGAAACTCTGGATCTTCCTCGAACATCAAATTTAACTGCGTGCTACCTCCATTGCAGCGGCAGGCGATACTGAACATGTCTGACTTGCCTGGTTCTCACAGGCGGGAACCTGGAGTACCAACAATGAAACTACTACGGCGTGTTTGTTTCACATTAAGCTAACAGAATATGATAAGATTGAATTTTAGTGCGAAAAATTATGATCGTAAAAACTTATGATCGTTCTTTGTTGAAGAACCCTCGTACATAATAAGTAAGGTTCTTTGAACCTCCTGTACAAGATATTCCCGCATAGCTTTGGATACGCCGTGACTGACTGCTTAGATTGCTTGATTCTCGGCGGCACGGGTTCGATCCCAAACAACTACACAGTGCGGTTTGTGATAGACAAAACGGCGCTGGGGCAGTTTTCCTCCGGGATCCCCGGTTTTCCATGCCATCTCGGTCCACAGCTGATCCATCTCTTTCTCATATATGTGCAGTGTCACCCGCTGCAGTGGGCGTTAAGGTCTACACTACACATAGGCTTATTCCCTTATATAATTTCGGCTTCGGTAACTAAATCGCTTAGGCGCTGGCCGTTTGATCACGAGGTCGCTGGTTTAAAACCGACCCACACCAATGGCTTTAAATTTTGCTTCAAAGCGGCAGAGCCATGTCAGTAGATTTATTGGTTTGTAAAAGAACCCTTACGGGACAAAATTCTGGCAGAGCGCCACCGCTGTTATGATCCGTAATTAGCAGCGTCGGTTTACAAATTAAATGTTTTCTCTACTTTTTGTTAATCGAGATGAACATTCCAGATATTAAATTTCTGCTAATTTTCTTGTAGATATAACGAAAGTGGGGGGAATATTTCAAATGTTTTAGGGGCACAGTTAGTTGCTATGCAATAGCCTTGAAATTCCCTTCGGTTTGTGTCGCCAAGACATAATAAATTAATAAGAACTTACCATTTGAGAAACGCATTTGCATTAAAAATCTTCGACCAACAAGGAATATCTGGGAAGTTGTATATTCCACAAAAAAAAGAAAATATATTTTGCATAAATTCAGTATTTTAACGAGATCTGCATCTTTTGTGTAGTAAGCTTTCATCTATTCCTTGTGCAAAAATTCAACCATAATCTGAACATTCACAGAATATTCAACACATCTCTTACATTTGTCATAAAAGTATCTTAAACATAATTTATTGCAGTTAAAATTCTTACAGCCATTTCTGGAAAAATTAAAACTTTCCTAAAATGTTCTATGTAGAGGATAGGCGTTTCCAGAACAGTTTCATGTCGTATCCTTGGAAATGCTGAACCCAAACACTAACTTTGATATCAATCTACTTCTCGTTTTTCAGCCATTGATGAAGGACACAGACAAATGCACATAGAAATTTCTGTAAAATTGTTTTTGGGAATCAGAGGCCCTCAAAGCGTGTATTTCCCTTGAAATATTGGCATCGAATGTTTAATGGAAAGTAATAAATGTCTAGATAATCTAAGTACCTAGTAGGGAAATTGATAATAACTTTTACATTTAGGTAATCTTGAAAAATGCATTAACACTGAAACATGATATATTGTTGGATGGAATGACAGGGCGTGCTACACAAAGTAAAAATGACTAGTTTCACTTTTGAGAGGAACTAACTCTTGTGTATTACGATTTACCCCTATGGAAAATTATCCTTAATCAACAGTACTTTCAAGTACTTTCAATTTCAAGGTGTTTATTTAAAGAAACTATTGTGACAAAAACGACACAACTTGTTTATTCGTAACTAAAATCGTTAACACTGTTGACATTGCTGTGCATTCCTCACCATGGAGCTGTAATGTAGTCATCAACTTAACTCATCTCTGAGCGAGGGTTGGACTAGATTTCCACACACACACACGCGCGCGCGCGCACTCACACATGATAAAGCACTTCATCCCAGAAGACAACGCGATGACAACAAATGTCATAAAGAAACCAGAGAGCTAGTCAACCAGCTAATTAATACACCAGACGATGTGGACTTCACCCAGGAAGAAATAACAGCAGCAATACAGAAGTTTAAATCAAATAAGGCGCCAGGAGAAGATGGATTAACTAAAGTTATACTCTTGGCATCCAACAATTGTTTCCCAAAATTCTTCACAGAGATGTATACTCAGTTCTTAATGAAATATTGCTTTCCTAAACAATGGAAGCGATTGACTATAATCCCTATAATCAAGCTAGGAAAAGAAGGGAGCAGTGATGCAACAAAATACCGACCTATTAGTTTATTAAACATAGGTAGAAAACTATTAGAAAAACTACTTATAGACAGAATATATCACCACATCCTTTCGCATAAACTACTCAATAGTAACCAATTCGGCTTCCTTCCTTAAAAAAGTGAAACCGACGCAGCACTTTCTGCAAAAGCTTTCATTAGGAGCAACCTACGACAGAAGAACTCTGTGCCGATGGTGACCCTAGATGTAAAAGGGGCGTTTGATGCTGCTTGGTGGCCGAGCATACTAAGTAATCTAAGAATGCTCCAGTGCCCAAGAAACTTGTACGAATTGACCAAAAGCTATTTGCAGGATAGAGTAGCAACTTTAAGTCAGTAATTAGAAAGCAGAAAGAACAGCATCAAAATGCTGTCCTCAAGAATCTTGCTGCTCTCCAGGGCTATGGAATGTCATGTACAATAATCTCCTGAACTTGGAATACACTGGACACACAAAAATATTAGCCTTTGCCGACGATATCCTGATTTTAACAAAAGGTTGTACTCCAGCAGAATTGGAAGCCTATGCAAATTCAGACCTTGCTAAAGTAAAAAACTGGACTAAAAGCAACGAAATGGAATTCAACAGCACAAAATCTAAAGCAATGTTAACAACCAATAAAAAGAATTTCGGCAAAAAAGGCATCTATTTAAACTATACAAAGCTGCTTCTAGTGGACGGAATAAAATACCTAGGCAGTATATTTTGATCAGAAATTATCATTTGTCGAACACATAGGAAAAGCTGCTGAGAAATCAATTGCAATGGTTCACATGCTCAGCAGATCGGCGAAACCTTAAATGGGGATTAAGTCACAGGGTGCTCAGGACAATCTATGAAGGAGCAATTATTCCCCTTATTGTTTACGGGGCTCCAGTGTGGGAAGAGGCTATGAAAAAACGAAAGAACCTTCTGAAATTACAGAGGGTACAAAGGCTTATTAATATTAAGATGGCGAGGGCCTATAGAACAACATCCTTTGAAGCCTCCTGCGTCATGGCTGGTGTGCCTCCAATAGGACTTGTAATAGAAGAAAAAGTCCAACTATACAAAATAAAACATGGCATTACAAGAAATGAACCTGACTGCGAGCAACCCATACCTGCTAGTGACTGGCCTCATCCAGCAAAAAGGTGAAAGTAAATGTTGCTAACAACCAAACTCTATACCACAGAGAAATTTTCACAGATGGAAGCAAGATGGATAACCAAGTTGGTGCAGGAATAGCCATTTACATGGAAAAAACTAATCAGAAAGGTTAAACACAGATTATATCCTCGCAGTTCAAATAATCAAGCAGAAGTCATAGCCTTAATGAAATCACTGGAACACTTACATACACTTACTACGTAAAATGAAGAAGCAGCGGCCATCCACACCGACAGTCAAGTTACTCTCGCCTCAATAAAAAACCAACTCTCTACATAATCCCATAATTGAACAAGTACGAAGCAAGATCCAACAACTGTCTGAGCTCGGCTGGAATATCCACCTCAAATGGGTTAAAGCGCACATCGGAATTGAGCGAAATGAGAAACCTGACACCCAGGAAGCAGCACAGGAGGATGATAAACCTACAGTATACGATAAGATACCTATCACAACAGTCGCCTCAGAACTCAGAAATGCAAGCTTAGGGAAGTGGCAGAAACAGTGGCAAACTATATCTAAAGGTGCAAAGTGCTGAACATTTTTTCCAAACATAATACAAAGACTGAAACTCAAAATCCCAATATCACCTCAAATAACAGTAATAATCACAGGACATGGGAAAACCAGAAATTATCTAGATAGATTCAAGATAGCAAACAGTTCATAATGTCCCTGCGGCCTTGGAGAACAAACAACTGAACATCTGATTTACAACTGTAAAGCACTGGATCAACAACGTGCATCTTAAAAGCAAAGGATACTTGTGGCTAGAGGGACTTGGCCAATAAGCCACAACAACTTAATAACATTATACATGAAAGATTTTTGTAGATTCATTAATGAAATAGACTTTGAAAAACTGTAGCAAGAAATAAGCAACACAAAAATGGTTTAAACATATACAAGTAATCACAAAATATATTATCACCCGATCATACAGAAAGACAGGGATAGGAAGATGGATGGTGCTAGGCCACGCCTAAGCTAATGCGTAGCGCTAATGAATAGCCGAGTACAGACGGAGAGGGGAGAGAAATAGTCAGAAACTACTGGACCCCCCTCTCCTGCCGCCTTGAAAGACTGATTCTTGGCTAATTGTCGGAAACTTCCAGATACTGCGATATCTGTATATAAGTGATGCATTGGACGAGTCAGTCAGTTGTAGACTTCTGAGTCAGAGTTTACCGCAAGGTGCCAAGTAGGTGGACCTGCGAACTGGTGGATCGTAATTGTGCCTGTTACGTAATTTTGTGTGTTACGTAATTGTGTGTCATACGTAATTCTGCTGTGAATTGCAAATGTACGAAGACTAACTCGGGGGAAATAAAGAACATTTTGAATTTGCGCAACTTGGATTTTTAATTCTTCGAACCCGCAAAGTCACAATATTTTGTAAATATTGTAAATAGTGCTTTGCAATGCAGACATGTTAGACGTTTAAGGTATTCTCATTAGTTTTATAGTTTTCGTTATAAGCTATACATTTAAGAGCGAATAGAACTGTACAGTCCAGGAAACCAAAGTTTGTAACCAAAAGGAAAACAAAGCATGTCATATTACTCTGTAATGAGGCATGTTGTAAATATTTTTTTTAAGCAAGGAATGAAGCGGGAAGGAGCTTGAACTGTTTATATCTGCTCTGGTAGTGGATCTGTTTACTAAAAAAAGTGTGTGAGGGTACATATGACTCAACCATGCTGCCAGAGTAATGCTCGTTTCAGTAACTGCAGTAATAGGTATTATACATGGGTGACTTATGTGATATTACTGTGTATTTTACATGAAATCCATATCACATCCAAAAGGCGAGCATAAATACAGCAAAATTATTATGTTACATGTTCCTCTGCCTTGTCTTCCTGTGGTGGGCAGACAGTAAACGAATAATGACCTTCTATTTGGGAAAGGTATAGTGCAGCATAATCTTCCTAGAGAATTTATCAATAAAACCCCAACGTATCCTGAAGCCTACCTATCTCCGAGCTGCAGTAGATAATCCCCTTAACATTAGAAGTGATAAACTCTGCCATCTGGGTGCTTCCACCTCAGAAATGAGTCCAGTCACTGCTTGGTGGAGGGAGGTTATCCCGTGAAGAGCATAAACCATATTGTGGGTATTAGAGGTGAGGTAAATTGTATGCTGTTTTTTAAAAGGTTTAGGAACCCATGCAAATTTCGAAAATTAATTGTAAAGCCATCTGTAGCGCATTTGCATTAGGCTCAATTTATAGTAATATGTTAAACTAATAGACATAATTTGGGTGAATGATTTAAGGGGAAACTTGGAGTAAACTGAAAAGCACACTGACTCGTGCAAAGTATATTGGAGATATGTGTGTGTTTGGAGGAATTTAGTAACAGTAAAATAAAAATTAATCGTAAAAACTATTTGTAGTTGATTTATTGACACTCGTCACTAACTTTTTATATTATTGAGGGACTAGTTTGAAAGACCATTGCCTCCATTTCCAACCTCTCTCCAACTAGCATCTGTTGTCTGCTCTCCTCTCTCTGGTGGTGGAACTATGAACTTCTTTGTCAATTTATCTACTGGTGAGGTTTCAAACTTCATTACGCAGTCCTTATTTTTCCATACGAATATGTTCTCCCATGTTGTTAGTTTATTGTGGTTTATCACTCCTTTTGGAAAGATAATCATGACATTGATCCAAATCCAAAACTATTAAAGGGTGTAATAAATCAAAATAAACTAATAACATGGAAGAACATATTCATATGGAAAAATAAGGACCGAGTAATGAACTTCGAAATCCCACCAGTAGATAATCTGACAAAGAAGTTCATAGTTCCACCGCCAGAGAGAGGATAGTAGAAAACAACAGACGGTAGTTGGAGAGAGGTTGAAAATGGAGGTAACAGCCTTTGAAACTAGTCCCTCAATAATATAAAAAGTAACTGACGAGTGTCAATAAACCAACTACAAATAGTTTTTACGTTTATATTGGAGATACTTGAAACTAGTTCAGCTTCTTAAAAATGGGTATGTTGTACATTAAAATTCCTAGTATAGGTAAAAAGCTTTAAGAGAAACCAATATGCACCTTTTGAGAAAACTTAATTTAAATTTAGAAGTTAAGAACACTTGATAACTGTACAATTTTGTTTAAATATGGAATTTTGTTCCAATGTGTAAGGACTATGATACAACGAAGCAGAAATTAATATAATTTTGAATCGAACTAATACTCTTGCTCCAATTATTGCTAGCATTTACCTAGAACGCGTTTCGTTTGGATCTTCCTAACATCATCAGCTGTTGTCAACTAATGGGCGTTGGTTTGGTGAGCTCATTAGAGGCATTGAGTATTAGTTCGACTCAAAATTATATTGAACTTTGTGTTTGAAGTTCATATACTTTTGGGTGCATGCGACTTATAAACCATTCATTTATTTTCCGTACTCCTACTTCTATAAACTAGTTTAACGATCAAAGTATAACAATTGAAAGAATCGGAGAGAAAGTGAATCACAAGTTAAAGTAAAAGTGAATCAAGAAGATATTGGCACATTGCTTCACTTACACTGTTTTTCATAGGACATGTTTCAAGAGCTCTTGCTCCCATCTTCAGCTGAATCTCGAGACTCAGTGGAAGATGGGACCAACAGCTCTTGGAACATATCCTATAAAAACAGTGTAAGTGAAGCAATGTGTCAATATGTTCTCGATTCACTTTTAGTTTAATAATGTTAATTTGAAGCTATTAACAAGGAGGCACTTTGGCTAAAAATGCTTGAGAAAGGTGTGAGTAAATCATGTATAAATAATATAAAGGACTTCATACAAATAATGACTGTTGTATGAAAATAGCCAAGGGAGAAATTATTGAAGAGAACAAAAATACTCCAGGGCTTACACAAGGGTGCATGCTTAGTTCAATGCTATTTAATTATCTGTAGATGATTTTATAGAAGAGATAGTTTTAATAAGCATTCGCTAAACATTAATAATAAGGAAATACCAGAAATATGGAGGCTGGGGAAAGGCCAGAAAGATGTAGATGTAGCCACAGGAAGTTTTACAAAATGACTCTGTGGTTCCCAAGAGGTTCACAAAATGTAGTACCATTAGCAGAAGGAGTGATAGTAGAAAGTTGAAAGAGCAATCAATTATTGGTTCAGAGTAAATCTTTTAGAGAAAAACAATGCATGTTTATACGGGAGGAAAGGGAGCAACCTAGTTATGTAAGTTACAGATGACATTAGATGAAACAAGAATGGGGGAAATGGGCAAGAAGAAGCAATACAAGTAAAGGTTTCTAGAAATAAATTAGAACAAGGGTCCAGGATATTGAAAAGCAAGGAATACTAACCAATTTTAGTGAAATGAGGATATTGGTTGTTTGGTTGCTATTTTCCTTCTGGCCTCCCAATAAGGTGTGACTAGTTGTGCTGTCAGTTCTCCATCTGTTTTTATCAGGGCACTACACTGGAGCAGATGATCTCCGTCCATCAATGAGTTCAGGTCCCTACACAGCGTGCAGGTCGGGGATTTACAAATATTAATCCTGTGTAGATGAGTGGCCAAACAGTCGTGGCCAGTAATCAGTCGGAGATGGCAACAGTACTGCTTCTTGGGTAGTCTGGGATGGGATTTTTACTTCCTTGTAGAATTTTCCATTGCTTGTGGGTACTTTTTTCTTTGCATTCTTCTTTCCAAAATAAGTTGATTCTATTGTTTATATGTAGTTTTGATGTGTGGAATGATGTTTTTTTGTTGGCAGCATTTTTTTATTTGTATTCCTTTTTTGCCAAGGAATCTGCTATTTCATTGCCTGTAATTCCACAGTGGGATGGAATCCACTGGAAGTGTATTTCTTTTTTTAGACCTTGTAGTATTCGTAATGAACTGTAAATGTCAAGTATTCTATTGTTGTTTGGGTACAGTGAGGATAGGGCTTGGAGTGCTGATTTGGAATTGCTTAGAATCACTGCTTTAGAGAAAGAGTTCACATGGTTGAAGAGTTGTTTTAGCGAGGTGTTGATTGCTTCTAATCCTCTATCATAGGGTTGCTAGTGTGCCCAAACAGATGTACAAATTGAATATTTTACTATGTATTCCTGCTCCAGCATTACTTTCTTTGTCAAATAGGGAGCCGTCTGTGTATATGTGTAGCCATGAGTCTTGTGGATAATAAGTTTCAATTATTTCTAGAGCTAGCATTTTAAGTGTTTCTGCACTTACATCCCTTTTTAACTCTATATTTTGCAGAAGGTTTACTCTGCTATTTATTTTAGGTTGTGATAGAGGGCAGATTGGAAGTGGGAGATGTTCAATTTTGTTTGTGTCTTCAAGGTTTTATTTTCTCTGTAGGTTATAGGCTTTCTGCATAAATCCTTCTTGTGTTTTTAAGGTCCTTTTTCCGCTTTTGTAGTTCTTCCAGTGAGTATTAAAGGGGAGCCTTTGTAGTTTTTCATTTAGGAGGAGATTCTCTTTTTCCATTTCATATTTAATGGGCAAGTTATTTGTAGCCATTTGCATTGCAGTAATTGGTGTTGATTTGACTGCTCCCATTATTAGTCTGAGTGCTTGGTTCTGTAATGTTTCAAGTTGTGCTAGTATGCTTTGACTTGCTGTAAGTATCACCTCGCTTCCATAGAGGAGTGCTGGCTTGAAATGAGGATATTATTAGGTTACAGGTATTTAAAAATAGAATTGGGGACAGAAAAGTACATTGTGGAATGTATAGTGAGAAAGAAGCAAGAATAGGGTACGTACGGTCAGGGACAGGTGTAATTAATTTAAGGGACTTAAGAGGGAGGAAAGAGACATCAGGGCTCTTAGATTCAGATGATTGGGGTATGTGGAAACAATTGGAAGTTATACAGTTGAAAGGAGAATACTATATGCCAAACCGGAAGGGGGGTTGACAGGCGGGGCAACTGAGACAGACCGTCACCGACATGCGGCACGTTAGTCAAAGTAGTTTAATGGTTAAAAACAACCGGACGGAGATCTGTGGTTCACTGAATTTTTCAGTCTGTCTCTACCTATTCAAACCTTAGCCTACACTTGGCTAGTGTGGAAGAAAGATTAATTTCTATCAGTTAATCTAACAATCACAAGTTATTGAGAAGAAATGTATGACTGTACAAACACTACCTAATTAAAAATGTTTCAAACTCTGTTAAATATGCAACAAAGACATTTTTGCCACTTATGCAAAAGAAGCATTAGGCAGAAAGGTACTCTCATGCGTTTATGTGTGCATATGTACAGTAGAACGTAAAACTGAACAAAAAATTATGCAAAATTTTCGTTATTTTCGATTTTTTAAAATTATTCATAACGAATTTCGTTAACATATCGTAACTGATGTTTAAGTAACATCGCAAATAAACTGTAAGTTTTCATTTTTGATGACTTTCATGTATTTGCATAAGAATAATGTGGGATACGATTATATAGAAGGGGAAAAAGTAACATTTTATAACTTTGTTGAACAATGGGTGGACAAATCTTGCAAATGTAAGAAATTAACCTTTTCGATTGATTAATTGATTGTTTTAATTGGATATATATAAATGCAGAACAACATATATTTTATTACAAAAGACATTTTTTTTTTCTTTCAGACGAAAATATTCGAACTTGAATATCGATCGCACATTCTCATACGCGGGGGTGTAGAAAAAAAAATCTCATTTGCACATTTTTCATCATTTGTGCTCCCCGTGACAGTGGTTTGAGAATGGTTGGAGCGGCGGGGACAGAAAATCAACAGAACTCGGTTTCCGGACAGCCAATTTTTCAGCAAGCGAGGTGCAGAAGGCGGAGGACATTTCCGACACGCCCTTTGACCTTGACGTCACACCAACTACTCGTGCCGAGAATTCGAGAGGATTACTGGAGATAAGCCGGCGACTTATCTCAATTCAGTGTGAGATATCACGGAACCTGACAGCCAACCTCTTTCATGATGATTTCAACGCCCACTGTTAATAGTATAAAACGCTCCTTACAGCTGTCACACATGGCTGTTTACACACTCTTCGAAAAGCTATCATTAAGAAACTTAAATACTTAATGTCAGTTGGGATACACTTTTGTACAATCTGTCTAGCGTAGATGGCAGCGTGTATGTCTCGCGTTAAAGAGGTACCGAGTTCGATTCTCCGTCATGTTGAGTTATCTGAACAAGGTTTTTGCGAAGTTTTCCCTTATCCTGAAAGATGAATGTCACGTAACTCTAAGCTCTATAGAAATTCAACATAAATTCATCAATTTCATTCATCGTACAATACGAGATACAGTCGCAATGTTCTATCACCCGGTAGTCTTTATGCCAGAGTGATGAAAATTTTCAGTGTCATCATTGATCTCTACGGACATAATGTTGGTAGTTTCCATGATTTGAGTCCCTTTGTTTTGTTTACAGTGAGTGCCAAAAGTAACTGAAGTGAAGGATGGAGAAAATTGAGGCTGTTAAGAGTATTCAAGTTCCTGCCTCTGTAGCGTGGGGCGTAGTGAGTCTACCTCAACTTCAAGAGCTACACTTCGTACAAACACAACAAACTTTTGTAAATAGTAAAAGACACAGCCTTCTGTTTTGCCTTCAATCTATTTGGTGAAAAGTAATACCAGAAAAAACTCACGGTCTTCTACAAATTTATTACAAATAAATACGCACTTCCCCCAGCGAAGTTCCCATCTCTGTAACCCATCCAAATAGTACAAGACGTTTTTCAGCATAGTCTCCTTGTAACTCTACACACTTCTCCAAGCGATGCTCCCATCTCTGTAACCCGTCCAAATAGTACACGGCGTTTTTCCACATAGTCTCCTTGTAACTCTACACACTTCTCCAAGCGATGCTCCCATCTCTGTAACCCGTCCAAATAGTACTCTGCGTTTTTCAACATAGTCTTCTTGAAACTCTACACACTTCTCTCAGTGATGCTCCCATCTCTGTAACCCCGAAACATGAAAATGCTAGTATTTATTTGAACAAAAACTTATAAAACTGGAAATCATTTCCTCCACACTAGCCATGTGTAGGCTAAGGTTTGAATGAGCGGAACCAGACTGAAAAATTTAATGCCATAGCCGGGATTTGAACCACGGTTCTCCTGTTCTCCATGCGGTTGCGTTAAATCACTGAGCTACTATGAGCAACATGACAAATCTCGGCTATGGCGTTAAATTTTTCAGTAAGTCTACTCATCCAAACCTTAGCCTACAGACAGCTAGTGTGGGAGAAATGATTATTTCCATCAAATTACCTGAAAACAGATTGGTTTAACTATAAAGCCTGGAACTTAAGTACTTACAGAATAGTAAGTCGCCACAAAAGCTGCGTGTGTTATTGTATATGAGAACCCTGATACCGAAATTTCAGTTTGCCAGAAGCAAAGAATCATGATAGATGTCAAAGGAATGTTGGTTCTTTGTTATGACAAGGGGCAAGGCCATTTAAGTTGGGGAAAGTGTATAACAAAGCCGTGCAAGAAACAGTGTCCTTAGAAGATTTCTAAAGGAATTGTCACTTGACGTGTATGAATAGGGAATTCTTTGGATCATTTACAATGGCGACCAAAACAGCCACAAAGGGACTTTGTTTGAAAAAGAGTTTTGAGAGTGAAAGTTAGAGATGTATACACGCGCAGCTGTGGTTAGACGGCACTCTTCGGCGTGAAGCCGATTTGGCTAGTTCGCGGCTTGAAGCTAAGAGAGGAGTCTAAGACGTGAAGCCTATTAGAGTGGTCAACTTGTTCTGTCTTCAATATTTGTCGGGTCATCAAAATTTATCGAGCAATAAACAATTAGCATTCAGTCACTCTAAACCGAGATTGGTAACCCTCGGTCGGCAACTTCCATTTTGATGTGTGAAAAGAAGCAGTGAATAAATAATTTGGAGACGGGCATTCCAGTGTTGTTAAAATTTCCTTCTCACACACATCCACGCATAACCTGAGAGAAACCTCATTGCTCGCCGACTTCTGTGTTCGCCATTATATTATATTTGCATCAAATTGGCATTCCAACGTGGAACTTGTGTACACCAAACATATTTGTTTCAAACTGGCGCACAACGTGGAGCTGTGGTAACCTTTGATCGCCACCATCATCATATTTGCTTCAACCCCTAGTGGTCAACTGGGACACATACGAGTCAGTTGGGGAATTTAATGTCATGTCGGCACGTTGGTCATAGTAGCTAAGTGCTTTAGAGCAACCGCACGGAGAGCGGCAGATCTGTGTTTCAAACCACGGCTAAGTCATTGCGTTTTTTAATCTGACTATCCTTTCAAAACTTTTAAAAGTGAACTGTTCTGCTTTTAAACTTCTAATGTAGAGCTTAAAAATAAGAACACTGATCACTGAGGGTTTTAAGATTTTCTCATTAAATATGTAAACCTATTTAATTTATTGTCATTAAACATTTCTACCAACATTTTATTTTGTAATGGATCGAGTATCGTTTATCGAATATCAAGTATCGAATTATCGGGTGTCCTGGAAACATCGAGTATCGAGTAAAATCAATATCAACCGATTCATAACAAACTTATGCGGGGAAATTAGCAATTTTGGAATTATTTACGGAAACAGGGCAGTACTTCTCGTTTGAGCGTGTAGAACCATGTGGTACAGAGAGAATAGCCCATAGGGTTACTGGACTATCTGCACAATAGATCTGAAAGTTATACCAACATGTCTTATTGTATTAACAAAAGGGGTTAGTGCTTCAGAACAAATGTAGGGTTACGTAATTGTAGAAATAGTATGGGGTGAAACGTACACCATATATATCATGGGGGAAAACAACCCCTATCCATAAAATAAACGTAAGGATTAAAGTAGTTCTGCTGGAAAATCCCATCAATACACAAGATTTCCTAAAATAAAGAAACTATCTCGTAAGTGCAAAGCCCAACTCAAAGCTCTATGTACCCTGTAGTGTTTTGAGCATCATTTCATTCATCGTCCGATATGACCTAAAGTTAAAAGCTTTCTCTTATACTGACAGATGAACGTCTGGTAACTCTACGCTCTATGAACCCCGTACTCATTTGAACATCGTATCATTCCTCGTCCGATATGACAACGTTGGAGGTTTTCCCTTAGCCTGAAAGATGAATGTCTGGTAAATCTAAGCTCTATGTACCCTGTACTTATTTGAGCATCATTCCATTCATCGTCCGATATGATTTAACGCTGGAGGTTCTCTTATCCTTAAATATGAATGTTTGATAACTCCAAGCTGCATGTGCTCTGTACTCATTTGAACATCATTTCCTCCATCGTTCGATATGACTTAAAGTTGGAGGACTTCACATATACCAAAAGATGAATGTCTGGTATCTCTAAGCTCTATGTACACTGTACTCATTTGAGCATCATTTCATTCATCGTCCGATATGACTTAACGTTGGAGGTTTTCCCTTTTCCCGAAAGATGAATGTCTGGTAACACCAAGCTCAATGTACCCTGTACGCATTTGAACATCATTTCACTCTTTGTTTGATATAACTTATCTTTGGGGTTTTTATCTGATCCTGAAAGATGTATATCTGGTAACACTAAGCTGTATGTACCCTGTACTCATTTGAACATCATTTCATTCATCGTCCGATAGTATTTAGCGTTGGAGGTTTTCCCTTAAATCCTGAAAGATGAATTTCTGGTAAATCTATGCTCTATGTTCCCTGTACTTATTTGAAAATCATTTCATTTATCGCCCGATATGACTTAACGTTGGAGGTTCTCTTATCCTTAAAGATGAATGTCTGATAACTCCAAGCTCCATGAGCTCTGTACTCATTTGAACATCATTTCCTCATCGTTCGATAAGATTTAACCTTGGATGTTTTCCCTTATTCTGAAAGACGAATGTCTGGAAACTCTAAGCTCTATTTAAACTGTAATGATTTAAGCATCATTTGATTCATCGTCCGAAATAATTTAACGTTGAAGGTTTTCCCTTATCCTGAAAGATGAAAGTCTGGTATCTCTAAGATCTATGTACACTGTACTCATTTGAACATCATTTCATTCATCGTCCGATATGACTTAACGTTGGAGGTTTACCCTTATCCTGAAAGAGGAATGTCTGGTAACTCTAAGCTCTATTTAACCTGTAATCATTTGAACATCATTTCATTCATCGTCCGATATGAGTTAACGTTGGAGGTTTTCTCTTATCCTGAAAGATGAATGTCTGGTAGCTCTAAGCTGTATGTACACTGTACTCATTTGAACATCAGTTCATTCGTCGTCCGATATGACTTAACATTGGATGTTTTCTCTTATCCTGAAAGATGAATGTCTGGTATCTCTTAGCTCTATGTACACTGTACTCATTTGAACGTCGTTTCACTCATCGTCTGATATAACTTAACGTTGGAGGTTATCCTTTATCCTGAAAGATGAATGTATGGTAAATCTAAGCTCTATGTACCCTGTACTTATTTGAACATCATTTCATTCATCGTCCGTTATGACTTAACGTTGAAGGTTCTCTTATCCTTAAAGATGAATGTCTGATAACTCCAAACTCTATGTGTTCTGTGCTCATTTGAACATCATTTCCTCCATCGTCCGATAAGATTTAATCTTGGAGGTTTAGGCTTATCCTGAAAGACGAATGTTTGGTAACTCTAAGCTCTATGTAACCTGTAATCATATGAACGTTATTTCATTCATCGTTCGATATGACTTAACTTTGGATGTTTTCTCTTATCTTGAAGGGTGAATGTCCGCTCCGTCCGCTGTTTTAGTGCGTTTTATTTTTGTCCGTTGGCAGCATTGTTAGGTCACCATCGCAGCAACAAGTATGATTATGTACCTCAGAATGTCTCTATTTTCTTACTGTACATGTTTCTGTAGCAATGTCAGTGCATGTTCGTTATAAATTTATCTTAAACGAAGTTAAAAAATAAATGCCGGAAATGGAGCAATGTCATACCCCGTTTCCGTAAAAGAAGCTCGATTTCTCTCTTAGACTGAAGAAACACAATCGTATTACACAGTCAACTGTCTCTTTGTCCCAACAAAACAATACACTACAGTCTCCTAGGTAACAGATTTGACAAACTTATCGAAACATCCGTGCTTACCTTATATGTTTAAGAAAAACCTGCACCGAAATTTACTTTTTATATTTATTTTACTGGTTATGTAAAAAACTGAAGCTGCTGACAGTGAAGTAAACTAGGTTATAAATAATAACTAAACACTAGTAACACAACTTCACTTATCTTATTTGACTCCTGGGACCGGTTTCAAAGCAAACATCTGCTTTATCCTCAGCCATTCAGCTTGACACTCGCCCACTAGTGGGCGAGTGTCAAGCTGAATGGCTGAGGATAAAGCAGATGTTTGCTTTGAAACCGGTCCCAGGAGTCAAATAAGATAAGTGAAGTTGTGTTACTAGTGTTTAGTTATTATTTAATATTTTACTGGTGTTTATTTTATTTTCTCAAGACTAAAATTTTTATAAAAATCTAAATCTAAAATATATATTTCGATTTTCTGGGAGCAGTGGTCCTTAGTTTACAGTTTCAATACTTTTTTCAGTATTTAAAGTGCTATGGTCATTCGACTGTTTCTCGTGATGTGAGGAAAGAGTTTGACGTGTGGAGTAAACTATATCTGGCACGCATATCTCTATTAAAATTTAAGATTCTGTAAAAATTCTTAGTAGCAAGTAGAGAAACTTATGAATTAACACATTTTATATAAGGAAATAGGCGTGATGTGAAATGTCAGATTATGGAATTAATTCTTTGGCCGACATGATAAAACAGTTGCTATTCGACAGAACACCACTTGTTTGTTTTGTGGTGAATCTGTCCATTTAAAAAGTTGATCCATTTTCCGTAAAAACAATTGCAAAAAAGTTTCTAATTCAATGGATAGTGACAACTGCCTAAACCAGACCAGCCATTATAAATAAGGAATACTTATGTCTGTAGGTGTGTACGCATGTAGACAGTAAATATAGAAAACAAAGTATCAATGCTGTATTGAAGTGAAACAGTTTCTGTAGAAATACCCTCCTTAAGACACTCCAAACTTATAAAAACACTGTATTTTATAAAGGAAGGTGAATGCTATGATGCCTACATTTACGGTTATTGCCGATTATTTGCGAGATTATGACTAGGTTCCTAGTAGAGTGCTAGGCTGAGAGATGTCACTCTAGCAGAAACAACAGAGGGCAGAGTCCGTACAGCTCTCACCCCGATTCCTCTCGAAACCAAGGGACATTGTGAATCACGTCTAAACTTGAACTCGCGGTTGTTGCCCATTGTCAGAATTTGACAAATGACTGACATTCAGTCGGCGCGCGGGCAGCACGACTCAAAGAGCCTTTGCGGTCATCGTGTGCAAGAATTATTGCCCCAATTATTGGTTTAATCGAGCGTTGTGCGTGGGAGCCGACTAGGCACGGTCCTCTGTGAGGGAATAAACCACCAATTAAAAAACACCGAACGAAGCAATGCCGGACCGCCCTGGATGGAGCCTATTGTAAGTAATTAAATAGTCTATTATGTACATATCCCGGCATTCGGCTTGTCCAGGGATTGGTAAACCAACATTTCACCAATACACATTTGACTATAAACTATTCTTACACTTATTACTAAATCTACTTCAAGATAAAGATTTTATTGCCAGAATAAGGGAATGCAACAGTAAGTAATAGTCATGTTTTTGTGATATATGTCCAAGATATAAAAAATTGAAGGTAGAAAGGAATATGGCAATATAGTAGACTTTAAGTGATATTCAAATATTTTAAATTGGCTCTCTAATAACGGTCTTTGAAATTCCCCCTTTTTGTATATCCAAGGGATAAAAAATGAATAACGATTTACCATTTTATAGAAATGTATAAGTATTGGAAAATTCATAAAAAAGGAATATCTCTGAAATGGTTCATTCTAGAATACAATACACTTTAGATAAGATACATACATCTTGTATGTTTAAAGGGGTTTTATATTTTTGTTTTACGAGGTACGGCCAGAAAGTAAGTTCTGATTGGTAATAAAATTAAATTTCATATAGAAAAATTATTTATTGCACAAAATACTACAACTCTTAAACTACTTTTCCACATAACTACTGAAATTTTGCGAGCTTATAGCGAGGCACAAGTTTTTGTATACCTTCTTCATAGAAGTTTGCCGTCTGTGTCCCAGCCAAATAACTTTTGATGTTTTTCGTTGCATTGGCAGTGTGTGGTCGTGCGCTGTCGTGAAGGAACAACACATTTTGACAGCACTCCTCAGCGCTTATTCTACAATGCGCGGTGCAATTTCCTAAGTGTCTCGCAATAAACATCTGCTTTCATTGTTTGACCACGCCGAAAGGAATCAATGAGTAAATGCCTCTCCTGTCCCTTAGCATTCGTGGTACCTCTCACGTTACTACAGCAAGTTCGGGCCGAATTGCCGAGTTCCTCCCGTCGGGGAGTTTTTCGGACTGGGTTGGACTCGAGGGGGCAGTGTGTTCACGACACCCACAGGAAATTGGGTACCTTCGGCCAGGCTACGGCCGCCCGACGGAGGTAGAGGGTTGCTCATAAGTCCCGCGTACTAGCCTGTAGAGCTAGTAGAAGGTGTGCTAGATCACTAGGCGGAGCCACCGAGGTTTTCGGTAGACTTCTCTGCGGGGTTGACGAGCGTAAGTGGCGTATTCACTTCCAACCCTACTTGACGTTGTTGTTAAAGAAATCAGGTATTGTCCTATGGAAAGGCACCCGGAGTTATCCAGCGCTCCCGGGTTGAAGGAGGTCAAGTTCTTCGGACTTTTGGGTAGATCCTCTGCACATAACTGTCCCAGAACACAACACATTATTCTTGGAGGTGTCAAGACTTGTTTCTTCTTATCCTTTACTGGGGATGAGATGTGCTTCCTTTCCATTGATTGACGCTTACTTTCAGGGGTGTCGTAAGAAACCCAAGTTTCATCTCCTGTGACTATCTATGTCAGAAATTCTTCGCCGCCTTCACCATAGCGGATGAAAACCGGAAGTGCACTACCCATCCCTTTGGTTTGAGTTACTTAGTAAGGATCTTTGACATCCAACGTAAGCAAATGTTTTAGAAATTTCAGTTTTTTCGTTAACAATTTCATGAACTGTGATCGTGAGATTTGGGAAAATTCCACAGGGAGCACTAATTGTAATCTTGTGGGTTTACTGGATCTTATCAATCGCGTGAATCAGTTCTTCTGTAACCAAAGATGCACGCCCACTTCATTCTTCATCCTGCACTTCACTACGTCCTTCATTGAACTGTCGGACCCATCTTCTCACCATTGAATCAGTCATCGCATTTTGTCCGTAAACATCTCAAATATGCCGATACATTTCAATGCATTCAGAATACATCCGTTGCATTAAAAAAAAAAAACGAATCACAGATCTGATTTCACAAGCGGCGGGATTTTCAATCAACACCGACATTGTAAACAAGATCAACAAAGCGTACGTGGCTGACAGCGATCTCACAATTGTGCACGATTCTTCTCCTTGATACAGAGCGTCTACCGCGCATGTTTGGAACTGCGATCGCAACGCTGCAGCGGAGATAAATTGAAACAGAACTTACCTTCTGGACGCCCCTTGTATTTAGTAATTCTTTGTGTATGTCTTACTTTTTACCGTTTATGCCAAAATTTTTCCTGAATGAAGACCATTTCTGAGGGTAAAATTGAACCCATGCATGAAAAGGACATTTTATTCAAAATCTCTTGAGTAATTTATGATAAAATCAAAATGTTTCCTAGTCGAGAGGTGTCTACGATGGGGAATTTTCTTGAAAATTTGGTTATTTTGCAAACCTTTTCAAGTTTTCGTTCCACTCATGGCAGATACACCGATTTGAGCTCAAGGAACCTCAGTTTAGATTTATTTCTCCCAAACGTTTCTGTAATTTAGGCATGTCAAAGGCCAAAGATGTCCAAAATATTCTTCTTAGTTGACTTGACACTTCATTTTATGACAGGAACAACCTACAAGAAGTATAAGACATGATGTTCTATGTAATAGCATAAAATCCTTTGGCAAAATGTTTTATTTTTAACTCAAAATTTTCAGTTAAAGAAAAACCCCAGATGATAGACAGTGATCAGCTTGTAACTGTGTCCTGTTACGATGTTTTTCGTGTTGCAAACAGAAGAAAAAAGATGACGATCGACATAATGTTATTTTTGGTCCAGACGGTCCAAATATAGCAGGTAATGTATAACATGGAACAGAGAAAAACATGTAGCGATACATTACTTACGTCACGTATTTACTGATGTCCGCAATATTTGATCACGGTCTGAGTAAAACATCGGAACCTTTTGATGATTCCCAACTTCTTAAATCACACCAGATAAACCAACTTTATGATACTGAAAGTAAATTGCCTTATAGTACATATACTTGAATTTCCTTCCACAGCCTCCACTCATTCTTCTTTTGTTACATATTTTCTTGTATGTGCAAGGTAAATATGCGAATGCAGTAAACTAAGTGATAGTAAATGTTTTAAAATAGGTTTTCTAGGTGACGACCGAGAGATAAAAATGAAGCTACAGGGGAATATAGGATACAGTATATTTTAAGTGACAGTCAAATGTTTTAAAGCTGGTTGTCTATGTGACTTCTTTGTAATTTTATTATCTTTGTATGTCCAAAAGATATAAAATGAAGGTACAGGAGAATATGAGAATACAGTAGACTAAGTTATAGTCAAATGTCTTAAAATGGCTTGTTTAAATGACGTCTTTCAGATTCCGTTTTCTTGTATGCCCAGGAGATAAAAAATGAGGCTTCAAGGGAATATGGAAATACAGTAGACTTTAAGTGATAGTTATATGTTTTAAAACTGATTGTCTAGTTGATGTCTGTGTAATTCCGTTTCTTTTGTGATGTCCAAGAGATAAAGATGAAGGTAGAAGAGAATATGGGAATACACTAGACTAAGTGAGAGCCAAATGTTAAAACGGGTTGTCTAGGTGAGGTCTTTGAAATTCCGTTCTCTGTGTATTTTCATGAGCTACAAAATGAAGGTGGAAGGGAATATGTGAATACACTAGACTAAGTGATAGCCAGAAGTTAAAACTGGTTTTCTAGGTGACGTTTTGAAATTCCGTTCTCTTTTTATTTCCAAGGGATAAAAAATGAAGGTAGAAGGGAATATGGGAGTAATAATAGTTTTTGCTGTTTTTGGTGGAAGTATATTAAATTGAATAATTTTTTAACAATAATAAATGATGGTTAATTCAAAATTTATTATTTTTAATTTCTTTAATATATTTAAATAATATTGATTTTTTTTGTTGAACAAATTTAAGATATATATTTGGATATGATTATATACTAGACTAAGTAACAGCCTAATGTTAAAACTGGTTGTCTGCGTGACGTCTTTGAACCTGCGTTCTCTTAGTATTTCCAAGATATAAAAAAATGAATGTGCAAGGGAATATGGGAATACAATAGACTTTCAGTGACAGTCAAATGTTTTAAAAGTGGCTGTCTAGGTGACTTCTTTGAAATTCCGTTCTCTTTGTATTTCCAAGAGATAAAAAATTAAGGTGGAAAGGAATATGTGGATACACTAGACTATGTGAGAGTCAAATGTTTTAAAACGGGATGTCTAAGTGACGTCTTTGAAATTCCGTTCTCTTTGTATTTCCAAGAGATATAAAATGAAGGTAGAAGGGAATATGTGAATACTGTGACTTTGTGGGTTCGTGAAATTAAAAGTCTAAGTGCACAAACTCAAAATGTTCTTTATTTCCACCGAATTACAGTTGAAACACTTGCCGATTACATGCAATTACTAAGCGCACACAATTACAGTCACCAGTTCGTCTGTCACAGGTCCATTGCATGCTCACAGTTACGTACAACTCCTCTGATAGTCGTACACCGTCTTCCAGTCCGTCCGCTAACCGCGGCGCTCCTCACGGCTGCTTCCAAGAACTGAACTCACTCGCCAACTGCAGCCCCCTTATATAGGATTATCCCTGTTTCTGAAGTTCTCGCGTTTCAGTGAACAACCGCGAAGGTTCCAGACATCTAGTGGGAGGGAAAAGAGACGGTACAGGGCTCCGAACACTCTCCTAACTATCCCTTCAGTTGGTTACACGAGACAACTGGGTAGGCGTGGGCTGAATCCTTCCCGTCTGTCCATACTTCCGGCCGGTTCTATCGGACTTCCGACGTTCGGGTGACACTGCTCCCTCCTCAAAGCTGGTCGTCCCAAACAACGCCATCGTAGCGTACCAGGAGAGCCAGGTGTACCACCAACATCTTCCCTCGGGGAACCCTCTTGATGCGGTAGACCACGTCGTTAATCCTCTTCACCACCCGGTACGGTCCTTGCCATGGCTGCTGGAGCTTCAGGCAGCGTCCCATGGTCCGGTTGGTCTGGTACAAGCAGACCAGGTAACCATGCTGGAACCCTTGGCGGTTTACTTGCCTGTCACACCGGTTCTTAATGCGGTCGCTCGCCTTCTGGATGTTCTGGCGAGCCATCTCGTGCATGCAGTGGAAATTGTTCACCAGGTTCTCCACATACTCGGTCGCTCACTCTTTCGCTTCCGGAGGGCTTCCAAAAACCAAGTCACAGGGGAGGCGTAACTCTCGGCCGATCATTAAGCTGGCTGGCGTCATCCCCGTGGTGTCGTGTGTCGATGAGTGGCAGGCCAGCAAGAACAGTGGCACCTTGACGTCCCAGTCTCACTAATGGCTGGCCACGACCTTCCCCAGATGTTCCTCTAAGGCCTTGATGTAACTTTCGACCATGCCATCCGAATAGGGATATAGAGGTGTTATGCGGGTTTTGTTAATCCCAAGTCTTTCTGGTTTCTCCTTCATCAGTTTGGACTCAAAATTCGTACCCTGGTCGCTGTGGAGCTCCAACGGCACCCCAAATCGGCAGAACACGTGCTCCACGAGGCAGTCTGTGATTGTTTTGCCTCTTGGTTCGGGATGGCATACACCTCCGGCCACTTAGTGAAACAGTCCACGAACAACATCAGATATTTGTTGCCTCGGTCGGATACTGGGAATGGTCCAGCAATGTCAACGGTGATCCGTTTGAATGGCGCTCCGACATTGTACTGAAGCATGCGATCCCGACTCCTTGTCTGGGGGCCGCGACTCACCGCGCACAAGTGACGCTGACGGCACCATCTCTCAGCGTCTGCTCGGAGCCTCAGCCAGCAGTAGTGCTGCCGTAGTTTCTCAATCGTTCGGTTTGGCCCCAGGTGTCCTCCTGAAGTCCCGGCGTGCACTTCCTCCAAGACTTCCGAGACCTTACTCCGGGGAAGTACCAACTGTTCTCTCTGCGTCTACCCATCTGGTGATACCCATACTCGGAACAGCACGTCTTCAGCGATTCCCATTGGGCCCAGTACGACTTCTAGCTGGCGCTCCTCTGTGCGATATCCTCCCAGGTTGGTCTTGTCCCTGCTTCCACTTCCCTCAAGAGTGGCCCAAAATCTGCGTACACCAGCTGCTTCCCCCTCAGGCCTGCGCTATCCCAGCCGTCCGCAGGCACTGCCGTGACTACTCGGACTGCTGCGGCACTCTCATTCTCTACCTTTCTTGTGCACTGGCCGCGCTCTCCTGTACAGGATCTTCGGGACATGGCGTCAGCGTTACCAAGGATCTTCCGGCTACGATGTCCCGAGGCGATGTCGTACTCCTGCAGCCTCTGGACACAACGTGCTCTCTGGCCTTCCTGATTTCTAAAGCTCAATAGCCAGGTTAGGGCTGATTTGTCAGTCCTCAGGTGGAATGGCTGACCGTAGGGTACATGTGGAAGTGCCGCAAGGTCTTTACTACCGCCAGTAACTGTCGTCGGGTTTCGCAGTAGTTCTTTTCTGCCTTGGATAGCATATTGCTGTTGTAGGCTATCACCCGCTCATGGCCATCCTGGATCTGCGATAGGACACCTTCAATGCAAAGGTCGCTGGCGTCGGTGTCCACAATGAAGGCGCCACCCGGTTGAAGAAATCCTAAAATTTGAGCACTGCACGGGGTCTTCTTCAGGTGCTGGAAAGCGCCTTCGGCGTCCTCCATCCACGCATAAGGCCGGTGTTCCTCTGTCAGGCGTGTAAGGGGTTTGGCGATGTTAGAGAACCCCTTTATGAAGCGTCGGTAGTAACTGCACAGCCCCAGGAAACTGCGCAACTCTTTCTTATCCTTTGGGTCAGGCCAGTCTCTCACAGCCTGCGTCTTCCCCGGTTCTGTGGCCACTCCGGTCGCTGAGCCTATGCGGCCCAAGTAGTTCACTTCCTTGCGGAAGAGCTGGCACTTCTTCGCGTTCAGCTTCAAGTTGGTCGCCTGCAATCTCTGTAGCACCATAATCATATTTTCGAGATGGTCTTCAAAAGTTTTACCGACAATGATGGTGTCGTCCAGATATAGCAGGTAGGCGTCGTAAGTCAGTCCTCTCATCACTGATTCCATCAGGCGTTGGAAGTTTGCTGGTGCGTTGCAGAGGCCAATGTGCATAACAGTTAACTGCCAGAGCCCTTGGCCTGTCGAGAATGCGGTCTTATCCTTATCTCTCTGGTCTAGAGCTACCTGCCAGTAGCCGGACTTCAGGTCCATGGTGGAGAACCACTGTGCACCAGCAAGCGTTTCCAGGGTGTCGCCAATCAGGGGTAAGGGGAAAGAGTCCTTCCTGGTGACAGCGTTCAGCTTCCTGTAGTCCACGCAGAAGCGTAGCTCGCCGTTCTTCTTAGTCACCAAGACTACAGGGTAACACCACGGGCTGTCAATTTTTTCAATCACTCCCCTGGATCTCGTGTCCTCCAGCATGTCTCTACCGCCCCTTGCTTCGGCAGCGGGACGCATCTATGTGTTTGCCGAATAGGCCGGAAGTCTCCGGTGTCGATGCGGTGAAGCACTTTGTCCGTGCGGTCCTAGTCACTATCACCTTGGCTGAAGACCCATTGGTATCGCTTTTCGAACTTTCTTCAGCTGTTCTGCGGTCAGGTGGTCGGCCACCCTCTCCAGTAAGCCCTGTAGCCAGGGCCCCACCTGTTGCGTCGGCACCGACTCCTGCGTCTTGTCAATTGCATTCACGCTTACCACGAGCTCAAACGTTCCCAAATCCGTCCCCGCCAAGACGTCGTGATCGGTGTCCGTTGGATATAGCAATCTCGCTGGCACCTCCTCTCTGGACGGCAGCAATGCCCTGGCTACACACAGTCCGTGTACAGGCGTCATCTGGTCCAGCATCATGTTCCTGGTTCTGTGGCCCACCAGTCGCGCCGTCATCACCACCTCGCTCCTCGCGGTGACAACCGCGTCTTCCTTCAAGACAACCCTGCAAATTCAAAGGCGCTCTTCTGGTTGAAGAAGCATAACCTCTTCTCTGTTGAGCCACAGGATTTCCTGCCGGCTTCGACCGTCGCCTCGTGGCTCCTGAGGGCATCCAGCTCCAGAATCACCTCCTCAGCCAGCTTCGAGAAGAACAGCCACAGACGTACGGTACTCCTTCCCAAGGTCAGCTTCAGCAGGGCCTCCTTCTCCACAGGCAAGGATTCGCCCAATGCCGTGACAAGCTGGTATGGTCGGCTTGGCTTCCTCGTCGGCAAACCCTTCGCCACGTCAGGTCTGATGATGGTCACGGCCGCCCCGGTGTCCACCAGCATGCGGCACGGCTTTTCTCTTACCCAGTCGTCCACGATGAGGCTGTCATCCGTCCGCAGCCTGACGGCACGCAGTGTCACTCGAGGAGATGGTGTGGACGGCGCCGACGTGCTGGTCGCCACGGCGGGCTTTACTCGTACTTCCGGCTGCTTTTCCTGCTGTCAGCAGTCTCTCTCTAGGTGTCCCGGCTGTCCACACCCCCAACACAGGCCACTAGTTCTTCGCCGGCGTCCGTCGGCTGGTCTTCTGTCTCCGGTGTAGCTCACACACCTTGTTCTCGACGTCGGGATAGCTGTTACCTTGGTCGCCTCCATCCTTAATGCTGCCGTTGGCACCTCGTGGATTGTTTTATAATCGCCGAGCATTAGGCGCAGACGAATCTCCGTCTCCCCTATCCCGTCAACGAAGGTATGGGCAGCTTCCCGGTACAGGAACTCTGTTGGGAGGTCGACTAGGGCCTTGCTTGCCATTTGTTCAACTGCCAGGGCGAACTCCTGCAGCGTCTCTCCCGGCTGCTGTGACCTTGCCTTTAGCTGGCTACGGTACGCTGCGGCTAAGCGGTGGTTTCCGACAAGATTCTCCAGGGCCTCCCAAATGTCCTTGGGCGTCGCCGACGTCTGCACCGCGTTTAGGACTTCCGCGGCCCGTCCCTGGAGGCTGGCTATTAACTGTATGGCCTCCTTCTCTTGCGACCACTTGTTGTGTTTGGCCACTACGTCGAATTGGCAGCGGAAGAGCTCAAACGTTGACAGGCGGACATATTTTGGAGGTTTGACGCACGCCGATGTTGTGTTGCGTCCCGGCGCATCGGCCTTCAAATTCTTCAACCTCCTGCCAACGACGTCCTCCACCATGGCGTTCAGGGACTTGACGCTGCTGGCGGCCTTTCCTTCCAGGTTGTTAACCCGGTTAGCAAGTTCTTCGACGTCTTCCGCCATGGCGTTCAAAGACTTGGCGTTACTGTCGGCCTTTTCCTCTAGGTCATTGAAGCGGTTTTCCAAGTCCTCGACGCGCTCGTCCACTTGGCCCATCCGCTTGCCCAGCTCCGTCACGTCATCCCTCACGCCGGACAACTGTTCTTCAAAATTGGCGGCGCGAGCCTCGTTCGCCACCTTCATTTCCGTGGTCAGTTCGGCAATTTTTGCTGTCATTGTCGTGGCCAAACTGTTGTTTGTAGTTTCCAACTTCGCTGCCAGACTGTTATTTGCCGCTTCTGTTTTTGCAGCGAGGTTTTCATTTCCTGTCTTCATTTCCTTCAACTCGGCGGTAAGGTTGTCGTTGGCCATTCTCATTTGTTTCAAATCTGTGGCCAGGTTGTAATTTGCCGCCTCCGACTTCGCTGTTAATTCGTTCTTCTTCTCTAAAAGCATTTCCATGGCCGGTATCCCACTTCCTGACGCCAGTTGTGACTTTGTGGGTTCGTGAAATTAAAAGTCCAATTGCACAAACTCAAAATGTTCTTTATTTCCACCGACTTACAGTTGAACACTTGCCAATTACACAGAATTACGTAATGCACACAATTACGATGCACCAGTTCGTCCGTTACAGTTCCACTGCACGTTTACAGTTACGTACGCTCTTCCGATGCACGTACAGAGTCTTCTCATCCGTATACCACCACGGCGCTCCTACGCGGCTCGCCAAGAGCTGACTCAATTCACTCACTGCAGCACTTTATATAGCAATATCGCTGTTTTCTCGAAGTCTCTCGTTTCAGTGAATCATCGCGAAGGTTCCAGATGGCAGGGGTAGGGGGAGAGGTGGCCAGCGACAAGTGACACTTCCCTAATCATCCCCTCAGTTAGTGACTGAGATAAATGGGTGGGTGTGGCCCGGAATACTTCACGTCTGAACCTCCTGCCGGCCAGTTCTATAGGGAGTTCTGAATTTCGGATGACAATACACTGTCGTGTTACAATTCATCAGTAGAACAATTGCCGCACACAGATAGAGGGTCAGGTTGAGAGAGAGGACATAAAATAACTTAGCCGTTTTTATTTTTGTCTCATAGTTCGTTTGCTGGAAGGAACAGTTTTAAATTCAGTTCATAGGCATTTATATTTATAAAATCGTGTTGGTATTGCTTTTTGAAATTAATAATGAGTTTTTGTTTATGGAGGCTCCTAATTTCTGTAGTTCTCAGCAGCCCGTTGCATACTATGCGTGTGTTATCTTAACTTAATGTTGATGAGAAGCCCATACGACGAACTTTTTGTGATATTACTAACTTTATATCTACGACACCTGACCACTTGGTATATTTCATATTTAACAGCACCATGCTGTAGATTTTTAGCGGGAAAAAAAATTTTATATACTGCGACAGGTTTGAACCAGTGGCATCGGGACTCAGAGCTGGCGTCTTGCTTGTACAGTTTGTGTGTCTCATAATTTTATATAAAAAACCCTTAATACGAAGTTATCTTTATAAAAGTATATTAATACTAATTATTCATAAAGCGCGGTTCCGAAATTACCAAAACGAAGCCAAAAGGTAACCCCCGGCGGGATTCGAACCCGCAATTTTCGGATTAGGAGTCCGAAGCCTTATCCATTAGGCCACGAGGGCTTATACTGACTTTCGTCTTATTTATACTATAACGGTGGAACTGCCGCTCCATTCAGAGGCTGAGACAGAGGCAGAGCGGCGCACACAAAGAGAGAGAGAGAGCGAGAGAGAGACAGAGAGAAATATTAAGGAAGATGCATATAAAATAGTCTTTTCTCATCTTATACAATGCACCTTGCTCTGTGGAACAGCCATGCATAAAAGGGCTAAGCTGTATACGGAATTATAACTATACAAGTTTATGAACATTCCTTGTTGAAATTAATATTGAGCTTTTATTTATGGTTTCACTATAATTCAAGTAATTCTCAGCAGCCCATTTTATATTGGGCGTGGAAGACTTCTTAATTTTGATCAAAAGCGTTCTCAAGCTTGAGGTTATTTTACGAACCCTAAATAAACGACACTTTATCACTGATATATTTCCCATTCAATGGAAACCATGCTAAAGATTTTGACATAAAAATCGTCTTCAAGCAGTTTCAAACCCTCAGTCTCGTGAAAGTACTAGCTGGCGTGTTACCTATACAGTTTGTGTGTTTCACAGGGATATATAAAGGAAACGTTTCCTATATCCGTAATTATATTTATAAGTGTGTTAGCATTAACTGAGAAAATTAATATTGTGCTTTTTATGGGGCTTTTTTAACTTATGTGGTTCTCAGTGGTACATTGCACACTGGCCGTGAAAAACTCCTTAATTTTGCACGCGATCTCTTTATCAGGCTTGAGATTCTTTTACATGACCACCTGGGTTATTTCCCTTTCAAAGAATCACATTCGCCTGCACCTACAGTAGCATTGGCAATAAGATGAATTGTGTAAACGTTCATCTCGACCAACATGAACTAGGTAGGATGATAACAGTTGGTAAACATAGTTTATACATGAGTAGAGAAAGCAACGTGAGTACAACACATCAAATTCTCTGTCTGGTAAGATTTTGTTTATGTGTTATGGTGTAGTAGTTACGTAAACGTAATGCAGAATTTAAAGATATTCAAAGGATATTTTCAGAAAATGCAGATTTCATTAGTCATAAAAATATATTTTATTTTTGCAATTTTCTTAAAATCATTTAACTATATGAGTTTGTGGAAATATGATATAAACAAAACCTTATTACACAAAATATTTGGATTATATTTAAGTATACAATTTCCATGAAATAATTTCGCGCGCGCGCGTTTGTGTGTGTATGTGTGTGTATGTGTGTGTGTGTGTGTGTGTGTGTGTGTGTGTGTGTGTGTGTGTGTGTGTGTGTGTGTGTGTGTTTATTTTTTGGTGAACAAATCAATTTCTAAGACGTTCTTTGTTTCTGATTTGAGTTTAAAAACACTTGTGATTACTAAAAACCCCTTAGGACATAAAAACTCAAAATTTCTACAAACTGCACAAAACTCTAAATTAATTCCAAAGCTACCAACAAAATCACCTATTGCTTTCTTTTCTGTGCACTTTATCATATTCAGCTTTCTCCAGAGGATTCACTTTCCAGTAGAAATAAATTAAATCTTGAAGACTACCTTGCTACAAATTGGATAACAAACTGATGAAATGAATTTCGTGAACACAGTTACATAGCTATTAAGCAACAAGTATGTAATGACATATTACAGTCTTTATTCCTATACAACCTAATCTATAAATGCCTACATGATGTACCATATATCAATGGAGGTAAGTTATTTTATAACTGCTTTCTTTATATATGTATTTCCTTCTGTTTATAATGGGAATATGAAAATACAGTAGAGCTTAGTGATAGTTACATTTTTAAGATTTGGTAGCTACGTGATGGCCTCAACATTGTATTCTCTTTGCACAACAATCAAAGACAGAGGAATAATGACCTCCTATTTGAGAAAATGATAACTCTTAGGACTTTCAAACTAATAACAGAACTCTACGAAAAGCACTTTGTAAAAATATTCGGGCTTTAAGAAGATCTGATATATACAGAGTGATCCAAAAAAAATCACCGACAACACTAAGTATGTTGCGCAGGACAGCAAGCTGCTTGCCTCGCTGGCGTGAATGGTAGGGTGTGTGCCTCACGTTCAAGAGGTCCCGAGTTCCAATCTCGTTCAGGGTGAATTACCTGGATACGTGTTTTCTGGGGTTTTCCCATATCCTGAAAGACAAATGTTGGGTAACTCTAATTTCCATAAACCCTGGGCTCACTTCAGCATCATTTCATCTATTCCATTCATCGTCCGTTATGACTTAACGCTTGAGGACATAAAATTACAACAAAAATACATCAAACTATTATTTTCTAAGCAGGAACTCATGTCCGGAAACGCTCCTTTTGGGCACAGTAGACCATCAAAGTGTGAATGTCGTCAATATAAAGAACAGACTGTATGCAGCACAATGTAGTTTAAAATTACAAACAGGGTTCAAACTGGGTACGTCCTACGTCAATGCAGAGCCTACATCGGCGGCACTGAGCTTCACGTACATGCTCCAATAAGTATGTTTGACCTGAAAGAATGGTAATCGCTCCACGGACCCATGCAATGACGCCCCCCTCTGACATACACCATACACCAAGATTTCCATACTACCCGACGGAAGATAGTCCAGTGGTGTCAGATCTGGTGATCTAGCTGGCCATGGAACTGGTTAGCTTCTACCAATCCATTGACTTGCGAGTGTAACTTCTAGGTGATTACCCACAGCTTTATCAACCTGTGCTGGAGCTCAGTCGTGTTGCAGCCACATTACCTGCCGAATGTTTAGTGGCAACTCCTCCAATAAGTTAGGCAAAATGTCTCTAAGAAATGCGAGGTAGATCGGCCCTGTTAGTCTGTTTGGGAGTAGATATGGACCAATTAAATGGTCAGAAATTATTTCAACCAATATGTTGACACTAAACATGTGTTGGTGACTATGAACGACTTGCGCACGTGGATTTTCGTACGCCCAATTCTCTAAATTTGATATTCCACAGAATCCAAACCGTTCATTTTCAGACATTCGGTCCTTCTTAAAGATGATCAGTTTGCTGTCCTGCGCAATATACTTAGTGTTGTCAGTGGGTTTTTTTATCATCCTGTATAATGTAATAAAAAGGTATGCCAAAACTTAAGGAAGATATTTCTTGGACATAGAGGATAAAAATGGTTAATGTAGTAAACGTTTGCCATTACCTCTGGTAAAATTGGATTGAGGTGATGCATTTCATTGATACAGTGCGCTTGTTACCCACGGGTACTAAGTTCATACACAATGGGGCTCCTCCTCATTTATAGGTTTCTTGGTAGATGAATATGAAGAGATGCACCAATTCCGTGGCCTCCTCGCTCTCCTGATTTAAACCCACTAGAATTTTATTTGTCGGGACATTAAAAATCTCTTGTTTATGTAAGTCAAGATCCAGATGTAACGATGTTTAGTGCTCGTATTTTGAAAGGCTCTCAGACAATATGAATTTCTCCAGGATTAACTCATTAGGGAGGCCATGTGACGGTGAGTTGACGGATACATTGAAGCTAATGGAGGCTGTTTTAAATGTGCACTGTGATTTCCTGGTTTCCCACGGTTCCGTCATTGAGTGTCGTTGTAGAAAAAGTGCTCTAAAAAGGAACTAGGCGATTTCTGGACATATGAGTATATAATTTTATATAATTTTTACATAATGTATATACAAAGATGATTATCTCTTTATGGTACACCACTTACGCAAAACTCATTCAGAATGAAGAGATCTTCAGAGGCTGTTCGCAGAAATCCATATCACAACGAGAAAGGCTTCCTAATGCAGTGAGACTTTGAATGCTTGACATTTTGCTTGTTCAATTTATTTAAAAAAATACCTTCTTCAGTAAAACTTCAGATGAGATGCTCTGTGTGGCACTACTGTATACAATATCAGTTTTAAAAGTCCAATCAATAACTGTGAACATAGATTTTGTCGTTATTAACAACCCCCACAGTGTTCGCTAATTACAGTCACACGTATCAAGTTAAATAAATCATTTATCTGAAAATTGTGCCCAATTTTTGTTTTAATATTTGTAATAATACCATAGCGAAATCAGATATTAATCTAGAAGCGCTAATCCCTGTGGTAGAGTTATACACCCACGTACAGTTTTGCATCTGCGTGGCTTCCCTCTGAAAGTAGAATTAGCTGGCTTACCTCACCTTGCATAGTTAAAGTTGTAGACTCTAGCTAAGATGTAGTTTTGATGAAAATATTGTACAATGGCCCAGGATATTTTTATGGTGAAACCACGCTGACCGTTGTAATTTTCTATAGTTCCCAGTATTACAAATCACAAATGAACATTCCCACCAAAAGCGACACAGAACGGCAGTTAGTTAAGTTCATAGGATCTACCCAAAGTTCCGAAGATCCTGGCCTCCTTCAACCCGGGAGCGATGGATAACGCCGGCGGTCTTTCCATAGGGCAATACCTGATTTCTTAAAAGGTCTCCGCATCGACAACGTCAAGACGGGATGGAAGTGGATACGCCACTTACGTGTGTCAACCACGCAAGGAAGACTACCGAAAACCTCGGTGGGACCGCCTGGTGATCTAGCACATCTTCTACTAGCTCTGCAGGCTAGTTCCCGCGACTTATGAGACAACCATCTACCCCCGCCGGGCGGCTTAGCCTCGCCGGAGGTACCTAATTTCCCGTGGGTGTCGGGAACACACTGCCCCCTCGAGTCCAACCCATTCCGAACAAATCCCCGAGGGGAGGGGCTCGAATGTTCGGCCCGAAATTCCTCTAGTAACGTTAGAGATATACTCCTCCACAGGAGTGGAAGTTTCCGACGGATGAGACGCAGGGGGTTGGAGATGATTCCCACACTCTCCCTGGACAGGTTTATGACACCAAATATCAGTTCAGTTACAGATCATTAAAAACATTCTGACGGTTTCTACTTTTGTGAATGAATCTTCTCGGCTTTAGTGTATAGAGCAAATAGGGTGCATGTTTTTTTTTTCGGTCTGCTTCTTGTGTAGCAAAGGTTCTCTGCCACACACATTTGCTGTCCTTGTCCCACTGTGTAACGCAGGACATTCCTTACAGGGACCTTCTTTGCGTTGCTGGAGTATACCACGAGTACTAACGGTCCGCAGTGTCCGCACCTCGGTAGCTGAAGGGGCGGATCCCCTCCCCTACGGGAAATGAAAATGGAGAAAACGTATGACTAAACACTGTTGCTGCAATCAAAACGTCGGAATTTTAAGTATCAAAAAATAACTCTCCTCGCTGCCACTAGAGGTCTCATTCACAAAGTATCTATGTGTATTTTTTTTTTAAATACAGATGTTCCTATTTGGTCGTAGTTCGGAAAAAAGAGGTGTTGAAACTTGAACGCACCTCATACTTTTGGAAAGACAAAATGCATAATTCTAATCATCGAGCATGACAAGAACTACAAAATAATATGGGGAAGAACTAAGCAATATATCTAAACAAAACTCCAACAAGTTTATGAAAATCTGTTATGTCTATGTGACGCCTATCCTATCTTCGATTACAAGGGGAACATTTGAAACACCTTCTTTGAAAATGCAAGCAACATTAAGGAAATTCAGTACTCTCATTTGCGAAACAACAATGGTTCTAATTGACTTTGTCCATTCCTCCTACTTTTATCGAAGCACAAGACGGTCCGCGCGGGAAAAATTAAGCAGGAGGGAAGCGGCTGCAACGGCGACGCAGGTGCCGTTAAGAAAGTGGCCACTTAATCTGATGGCATCGTATAAATATTAGAAATTCAAACCAATAACAACAAATATCTCAGAGACGCCTAAGTACACAAAAATAGCTTATAGCACATAATGTGTGGTTTTTAACGAGACCTTCACACTTTGTGGTAACATTTTGTCTGTATAAGACCTGAAGCTTTCCTGGCGACAAAAATATTCGAGATCTTGTCGGAAAACAAGCCAGGTGAATAGACGATTAGAAATCGACGTTTCGGGAGCGTAGATCGCTCCCATAATCAGGATATTCAAAAAAATCATAAACACTAAATAGATATTATGTGACTTTGTGGGTTCGTAGAATTAAAATTTCAAGTTGCAGAAATTCAAACGTTCTTTATCTGCGTATAAATACACTTTGTACACAATCAGAATTACGTCACGTATACAATTTCAATCTTCCAGTTCGTCTGCCGCAGGTCCACACTGCACTCACTATCTCGGCTCCTTGCCGTAAACTGACTAGCCTCGACCAGTGTAGTCGTTTTATTTACCAATCGTCGATTCTGGAAGTTTCCCGACCTCAGACGAAGCAGCATGGTCCTGCACGATGGAGCGAGAATTGTCTCGACCTTCCATAGAGGAGGAGATCCGTCTCCTTCAGCTGCCGAGATGCGCGCTTTGCGGACCCTTAGCACTCGTGGTACCTCTGACGTTACTAGAGGAACCTCGGGCCGAACTGCCGAGCCCCTCCCGTAGGGGAGTTGTTCGGATTGGGTTGGACTCGAGGGTGCAGTGTGCTCCCGTACGCACTGGTAAATGGATATTTCCGGCCATGCTACGGCAGCCTAAAAAGGGTAGAGGGTTGCTTAAAGTCCCGGGTACTAGCCTGCAGAGTTAGTAGAAGGTGTGCTAGACCACCATTCGGCCCCATCGAGGTTTTTCGGTAGTCTTCCCTGCGGGGTTGACGCGCGTAAGTGGCGTATCCTCTCCCATCCTGTCTTGACGTTGTGCTCAGAGCCCCAGAGTTATCCATCGTTCCCAGGTTTGAAGGAGGCCCAGGTCCTTGGTCCTACGGGTCCAGGACCAATGGGAGTAGATTTCTCTGCACTTAAATTGTCTCGACCATCTCCGTCTCCTTCTCCCACTGCCACTCCTACAGCGAGCGCCAACCAGCCTCATGGGTAGGCGTGGTTTGAAAGCTATCTGTCTCTTTCTCTTCCCGTCATTTGGCTTTGGCTAATCGTAAATGATATCTCACGACACTGCTCCCTCCAGGTGTACCACCAACATCTTTCCTCGGGACACTTCTGGATGCGGTAGACCACATCATTAATCCTCTTTACCATCCGGTACGGCCTTTATCACGGCTGGAACCTTGCTGGAACCCATGGCTGTTGGCTTGCCTGTCGTATCGTGTCGCTGCGATGGTGCTGTTCAGCTCCTCTTGGAAACCGGCTTTGAAAAATTGGAATCAATTGGCTTAAGAAGCACAGATCTATACAGATTGATCATCAAATTAAAAATATATGTTTCTCTGATATAATTAGTTTTCTACACTCACCCGATCTCCAGACCTGGCGTTTAGTTTACTGCAGTCTTTTGTTCCGTGATGCGAGTGTTGGTAGTGTTTTGTCTTGTCCAATTTTTATGTATAGCTATTTAGAATTTATAAATATCCTGATATCCTGATATATATATCCTAAATATCCTGATGATGGGAGCGATTTACGCTTCCGAAACGTCGATTTCCAATCGTGTTTTCACTTGGCTTGTTTGCTGAGAATATCTTGAGTATTTTGTCTACAGTTTACCAATTATACAAAAGTCACTCACACTAAAGAATTCTTCTGAGTATAATGTTAGATAATTAGAGATACGCATTTCATTTATCATAAAACTATTTTATAGAAAGTATTTTAATAAATATTAATGGAAATAATCATTTCTTGCACACTAACCATGTGTAAGCTATGGTTGAATGAGTAGAGCCAGACTAAAAAATTCAGTGCCATAGCCGGGATTTGAATCACGGATCTCCCGCTCTCCGTGCGGTTGCTCTAAACCATTGAGGCATTATGGCCAACATGCCGACATGACATTAAATTTTCCAACTGACACATAAAGTGAAGAGGCAAAGATTATTGGAATTATTCCACATAGATGAAGTGGCAGGCTGCCAAAGTTGATTTAAGTTATTAACTATGTGAAGTGACAGTTCAAAATCTCCTAAAAGTCATTCTTTGTAAATGTATGACAATACAAATATTGATTAGAATGATATACACGAGTCATTTATCTAGTTTTCCATGTGGAGTATCCTGAACTGTTTTCCATTCTACAACATTTTCATCTTAAACTCCAGGCCGTTTTGATAAAAGTGTACCTTAGCATTCAAGCAATAGGTCGCTGTACGTCAATTTTAAGGTTTCAGTAATTTATTAAGGGCACTGAGAGGTCGATAGGTTTAAAAAATGGATTTTTTGGTTTTAGTGTTAAAAAGTATATAATGCTTCAGCTTTAAAATGATATACATAACATAGGTTGTCAGCTGGTATTAAAGTCCTTTAAATCGTCAACTTAAACATGGCGGGATACTGATATGCCCATTTCCTGAGAACGGTGCTTAATCTTTGATCGCGAATTCCCAAAACCTTGATTTTTCATACTCTAGGTGCATGTTTCTCAAAAACTATAAAATATATTGAAACAAAATTTGCAGTGGTTGTTTGTCAATGTTCCTTGAACACGTTGGGCTAACATTTATAATCATGTGATCAATAAAATGGATGAAAACAAATATTCAGACCTTGAAAAAATTATCTTTCTTTTACACAAAACTAATTAATTTTTCATGTGCATAGTATAAACAATCTATGATTTTCATTTAGCCAATATTATAAAATTGTATCTTATATTATTTAGGATAAAACTTGGTGCATGTAGCTTTAAACTCCTACAAGTAAAGTTCACCTGAAATATAAGGTACAATATTTTTTTTCAGGACACATGGTGTGATTTATGGACCTTGTGCATGGACCTATGTAAACGTAATTTAAATATTATACAGTGGTTAACTGAACACATCCTTACACAGTAATCATACCGAATTTCAATTTCTGATAATGTTTAGTTTTCTAAACATTGGTAAAATTGGAAAAATTAGCCTTGTCTGGGTAAGAATAACCTCCGAGTGCCCTTAAATTAAATTTAGAGGTGTTTATAGGTCCACGTTAGTCAGAATTAACTGAACTATTCTCTCTTTGCAACATTAGTATGTAAGTAACCACATTTATTATCCGAGCCCTGAGGTAATGCATTCCTGTTGGGAACGTTAACGAAAAGCTTAATTGTCTTAACTAACACTGATTTCAATAATTAGCTTTCCTTATCAATGCACTTCTCACTAATAGAATTGTAGCTCATGATTTTATGTATTGATTTTAACAGATATAAATTATTTATTACAATCAATCCAACTCCATCTCTTTACTTTATAAAACAATCTCATCAGTAAATAATTCTAGCATCATACTCCTTGATATTACTCAGCCTTTTTGTACTCTTACATTTTAAAGGGGGGATTAGAATTTATTTTGTAGTTAATAACCTTCGGGAAAAGAATTTCTTTTCAAGCTGAAGGAATTGTGAAACTAGGTTGAGAGGTTTCTTAGAAACACAATTTGTCTTTCAATGTGAGATACCTTCAAAGAGCGTCCCGTGAATAACAGATAAGTACATAAAATTTGCGTTTAATATTGCCATCTGCTAGCACCGGAAAACTTTTTCTTTTAAATCTTTCTGTGGTTTAACATCCATTTGTATCCCTTTTAAAAGTGGATGTTTAAAGAGAGTTGTTCTGGTAGTTTTTACAGCGGTGGAAAACTAATAACAGCCTGGGTTCATGTTATTACAGCGAGAAACTTGGTACACAGCGATACAACTTTCTGAAACAAAAGCGATGAAAGGCAGTTGAATAACGTTTCTGCCTGTTCCCTCAAATAAAACCTACATTTATTATATTTTCGAGATCATGGAGCTATGAATGAAAATATTTAAGTTCCTTCCCCCAAAGCCACGATTCGTTGCTGGTAACACTTTCTGAAACTCACTTGATGACTTCAGAAGCTAAATTGTAATGTCACTGTCATTTCTCTTTGTGAGTGAATTGCAGCGAAAAGTGGAATTCGAGGTTTCATAATACGTTTTACAGTCTGTTGAACTAAACACTCCAGATCTGTTACACTCACATAGACTTCTATAGACATTCTTTTATAAAGTACTCCTAAAGAGTTTGTTCTTCTACCTCATGCTAATAGAAATAACCATTAGTAGAAATTGTGTTGCCCATTTTATATATATATATATATATATATATATATATATATATACATACTGTGACTTTGTGAGTTCGTGAAATTAAAAGTCCAATTGCACAAACTCAAAATGTTCTTCATTTCCACCGAATTGCAGTTGGAACACTTGCCGAATACACAGAATTATGTAGTGCACACAATTACAATTCGTCAGTTCGTCTGTCCAGGTCCACTCTACACTCACAATTAAGTACAACTCCTCTGATACACGTACACAGTCTTCCGGTCCGTTCACTCACTCGGCGCTCCTCACGGCTGCTCACTGACTCACTCGTCCACTGCAGGCTTTATATAGGGAATATCGCCGTTTCTTGAAGTCTCGCGGTTCAGTGAATCTTTCTGACGGTTCCAGACGTCAGGGAGGGGGAATGAGATGTCTAGTGATGCTTTTCCAACCATCCCCTCGTTAGTGCTACAAGATAAATGGGTAGGCGTGGTCTGAATGCCTCCTGTTGCCTACCCGGCTGCTAGGTGGTCGGGCCTTCCGATAATTAGGTGACAATACATACACATATTACCGAGCGGGAAGGCTCAGGCGGTTTCGTCTGTAGCCCGCATTCGGGAGGCCCAGGTTCGAATCCCGGGGTTTCTTCGGGGTTTTCCCGGGTCGCTAGGCAAATGCTGGCTAGCTTAATGACATCCCCCAAACCTCTTGTCCCTTTATTGCATCTCCATTATCACTTCATATCATCTCTCATCTAATGCTCTTGCAGGGTAGAAGTGTGGGCGGGTGTCTCGGCGGTGCATGGCAGGATGATATGCTCTGAGGAAAACTACTTCCTCCTCCGGTAGGTCAGTTGGCGTTCTCCGGTCCTCTGCTGGGACCATTTCGGGACCGCCAGTCAGGGACCGTTGGGGCTTGGACCGCCAGCGAGGGACCATTAGGGCTCGGCTGCTGGGCTCGTTGCCGTCCGCTGTAAGGGAGCGAGTTTGCTGCCCTGGCTGTCGGGCGAAGTCTCCATCCAAGTAAACTGTACCCTCTGTACTCTCGTGGCTCCTTGGTAATAAATAAAGCACTCTAGCCTGCGCAACCGCAGAGCAGAGGGCTCCTATCTCTTTTGACTCGGTATCAGTTAGTATGACCGAGTCCCATAGCCAATAATTATTTAAGTACATTAATAATTTTCAATAATTAACATTTAATACTAATAATAATTTAGGAGTATTTATTAATTATAACTTGCATGCAGAGTAAATAACTACATGTTGTATTTTCAATATAAAAAGTACATGCAAGTTTTACAATAAATTTACAAGCACATGCAGAGATAGGTATAACAGTTTCTTAGTTAATAAAATATATAAAAGTTTAAAACAACTATGAGGGAATCATAATATAATATATTAGTTAAAACATAAGGGAATAAAAATCGCAATAAAATGTTGCCCAGTTAGAGCCTATAAAATTCTTTATATTTATCTTTAGAAAATTTTGTCGTTATTTTATTTAAATAATAATACAATTTCTTTTTTCTTATTATTTCATTTATCATTTTGTTCTGGATGTATTTGCCATATTCAACTCTTAATAATAAATTATTTTTGCATTCCCATATACTATGTTCAGGGGTACCTACTTGTCCACATGCACATAAATTACTGTCTCTTTGACCGAACCGATGTAAGTACTAGGTGTACGGACCATGACCTGACAAATAATGGAGTAGACAATGTGTTGGCTGTAAATATCTCATTAATAATCTTTCCTTTTATATCGGGTAAAACGAGTAAATCCGCCTACCCTTTTCACTGGTATCCCATTAATACTGCCAGGTTACTATTATTTTTTCATTTAATTCTAATTCATATTCAATCCTAAACCCCGCTAATTGAGAGGCTCTTAAATTGTTGCCTTTACGTTGCCATTCGTTGAGAATGCCACCCTCTGTATCCTTCGCCTCATCCTTCCTCCTAGGGTTGCCCCACTTGGGGGCATAGAAACAATGGACCCAGCATGGTGGCCTACATACCTAATCCCCTCCATAACGAAATCCTAATCCTAATCCCATACACATATTAGGGATGGATCAATAGCCATATCGATAATCGATAATCGATATTTTCCATGATACCCGGTACTTCGATACTTCCTCTAATTTAAATAAAATATACAATGTTGTAAGAACTGTGTAATGCCGATAAAATTAATTTGGTACACATATTTAATTCCAAAAATTTTAAAACCATCGGTGTACTTATTTTTAAACACTATATCAAACCTTTAAAGGCAAACTGCATGTTTGAAACCGTCTACTTTTATAAATCTTTGTTCAAAATACTGTCAATCTCACTCTTTTGGGATCAAGTATGCTAGTTTTTGTGGCACATATGAATCCTGCTGTGCTAAATAGTCTTTCGGGAAAAACTGCTACAGGTGGAACATACAAATATTTTGCGGCTATTTCTTTGTTTTAAAAAATTTTAAATTGTTTTTCAGTTTTCCAGTACATTAGAAATAGGAGTAACAAATTGGCGTTGAAATATGCAGTGATTCCTTCTGGCACTGAAGCTCTCACACGATTATTTTGTTGCATAATACGAGTATTACTATACAGGTGCCCCATTACTGGCAGTTTCTTGGGTTTTGCAATGTTCTACCTGCGGCATTAATATTTTGTGACTTTAAAATAAAATAAAATAAAAATTTCAGAATCACCACCGAGGTATCGAAAGGGTTTCGATCGAATTTTTTATGTATTCTTGAATATCGATATCATATTAACATCGTGAGCATCAAAGTATCGAGGAGCCAGTATTTCGAACGACACCAAACAAATATATAAAAGTAGTTGCTCAGATTCTATGCGACACACATAGATAGCTTTCCCGCCAAAAGACCCGCATTAAATAAAGCTCCAGAATGAGTCTGGATTAGGCAGTTACAGGAACAACGCAGCGTGCCTCACACTAACGAAGTTTAAACATACCGACATATACCACGGTAATTTACTAATATTAAGAATTTCTTTGGCTTATGAAACCAAAATAAAGAAGCTATTATTTGGTTATTTATTTATGGGTGTTTTAAATGTTCTAGCATTCCGTAATAACAGTTGAAGACGGCAAATAAGCTGCTGGACATATGCAACTTAAACCTTTTAGAGGGAAGCTAATGTTAGTGAGGTTGAGGATGAAAGCATTAAATGATAAAAAGAGCACAGAATAATATCAAAGAATTATATATATATATATATATATATATATATATATATATATATATATATATATATATATTGAAATTTACGTACTCCAACGTTAAGTCATATCGGACGATGAATAGAATGGGTGAAGTGATGCTCAAATGAGCCCAGGGTCCATAGAGCTTACAGTTACCCGACATTCGTCTTTTAGGATAAGGGAAACCCCCGGAACAACCCCTATCCAGGTAATTCACCCTGACAGAGATGGGAGCTCGGGACCTCTTGAACGTGAGGCAGACACTCTACCACCAGCTACCGAGGCCGGTAACCACTTTATTCCACTGTTTTAGAAATGCTAAATAAAATATTTGTATCTGAAACTGAAGCTGTTGATTTTACAGTAACTGTTTGAAAGTACTGTACAATTAGGATCAGAGCAAAAGGAGCAATCTTGGAACTCTCCGAGTCATCACAGAAATTTTCACAAGTGACTGGCCTTTTTTCCCATGACCTGAAAGCGATGCTAGGTGTATTGTATGTGTATTGTAGTGCTGTGTTTAACGACCGCTTTTACTATATTACGGCACCGCAGGCAATGACACTGATGATACATGAGATGAAGATGGAGCACCGGTGGAATGAGATGGCTGGGGAAAGCGGAGGTCCCGGAGAAAACCCGCCCCAGCGCCGTGTTTTCCACGACAAATCTCACTTTGCGGTGGTCTGGGATCGAACCCGGGCCGCCTTGGTGAGAGCCAAGTGGTGTAACCACTGAACCACGACGCGGCCTAGCGAGGCGAGGGTCGCTGATAAACAGTAAGGAGCAATGCTTTTGTTTTCTTGGCCGTTGCGTCCCAATAACAACTTTTTAGGTTCGCACACCAGTGGCTCCTGCGCTGCCTAATCACAAAATAATGTAATATTTAAAGCTGCATAAAATTTTACCTAAGCGAATTTCAAAGGTGCAACACCGAAATCCGTATTAGTTATGTTATAAACTACGAAACCGCTAAATTCGTTGTCATTTCCAAACAACCTGTGTATACGCAACATGTCCTTCGCTGAAGTTAGCTACTCCCGGATAACACGGACGCCGAAAGGTTTGCCTAAGCATGTCACTAAATGGGGCCGTTATACCAACAGAGAGGAGACCTGGCTAAACGACCGACTACAGCCTGAAACTAACAGCTAACTAGTGTAACTGGTCTCATAGCTCGTAGCTGGAGCACTTGATCACTACATGGGGTACCGGGTTCGATTACTGTGAACGGATAAAGCTTCTGTGTAGGAGAATGCATATGCACAAAGGCCACAACGTATTAATTATATGTTATAAGGCATATCAACATTTCACAGCTGACTTTTACATTATGTAAAAATGTGTGTTTCACAATTACAAAAATTAAATAAATGATATGTCGTGATGTGGTCGTAACGAGTGAGGAACTTCCGCAGCCCAGTAGTGTAGGTTATATGTGTTTGCAGTGGAGTCATTGGTGAAATAGCATTATTCTCCCCATAAAATCTCCCTGATGGAATTGGGAATTACATCTGTTTTGTTTAAGAGACATCTGCAGAACGATAAAGCGTGTACGTTAAACCCTGCTCATTTGTTACATTGGCAAGGCAATTGTCTTCTGAGAGTTCCTAGAGGGCTTCAGAAAAAGTATGCGAACACGTATCTACGTAGAACGTAATACCTGCTGCTTGAGGTGGGTCTTTGGCTGTAGTGGATGGAAAACCCTATGTATTATGATAATGCAGTGTGTGCAATAAACACTAAAATTCATGTTGATGCATAACTGTTTGAGTGTTTTGTTTTCAAGTAGGTACTTCAGAAAGATAGGGTGAACCATTCTCAGGATCCGAGCCCGTCTTACCTCTGACAATCAATGCAAGACTAAATTGATTGAGGCAGTCTGAAAACATGACATCTCGAGATTAATTTTGGGGTGGAACACAATGCCTATTTACTATAGGATATAGTAGGATATAGAGTAGCGATTCTATGTTATATTTAACCGATAATGCATGCTTGGAGGCCTATGAACCTCCAAAAAGCACTTTTTGTAAAAATAACAGTTGGATTATTAAATTTAGAAACTGTTATCATGCATAGAAATTAATCACTTCCTCCATACTAGCTGTTTGTAGGCTGTTTGGATGAGTAGAGCCAGACTGAGAAATTGAATGCCATAGCCGGGATTTCAACCACGGTTCTCCCGGGGTCCGTCCGGTTGCTCTTAACCACTGAGCAGAAATTGCCAACATGCAGACATGACATCCAATTCTCCAACTGACTCTGTTTCCCGGTAGACCACTAGATGTTCTCATATGCTATGACACACGCACCTTTTGTGGCGACTTACTATGCTGTAAGTACTAAGTCCCGAGCTTCATAATTATTTAGGTAAATTGATGGAAATTAATCATTTATTCGAAACTAGCCGTGTGTATCATCGAATAATGTGATCATACATCAGACTTCATCCTTTTAAAGCAAAATTCATAGCATGGATTTGTGGAACAAATTCAGTAAATATGTTATTTTCAGGTAAATTGATGGAAATAATCATTTATTCTACCCCAGCCTTGTGTAGATTAAGGTTTGAATGAGTAGAGCCTGACTGAAAAATTCAATGCCATAGCCTGGACTTGAACCACAGGTCTGCCGCTCTCTGTGCGGTTGCTCTAACAGCACTTAGAGCGGGAGATCCGTGATTCAAATCCCAGCTATGGCACTGCATTTTTCAGTCTTACTCTACTCATGTTATTTACAGATTTAAATGAATGATTCCATTATAATTTTTATAAAAACATAGCACATAGAGTACAGTAAAACATAGCTGAACCATTTACGCTGATTACCAGACATCGGATCCTGTACACATTAGCAATCAATGTACGCGCACAGGTACTATACAAAGTCAAGCGCGATTTCTGCAAACGTCCGTGTCAACAAATATACCGATGCGCTGTGTGTGTACAGACCGGTACGGATACAAAATATAACCTACGTTACAATATGCCATCCTCCTTATTGCTTTCGATGTGGGAATTACAGTGAATAAACATGTTCATTCGTAAATTATCGAATGTGAATTTTCTGCGTCTCTCGCTGAAACAATATAAAAATATTGGGAGAAAGTTCGTTCGTCACATGACATTAATGATGCATATGTGTAATACAAATCATTTTCATGTGCTTGTCTGAGACTTAGTTTATTTCTTATATTACACAGCACTCAAAATCCAGTATTTTTGTGTAGAATACTGAACAATATATTTTTTGCCCGTTTGGTAGATGGTGCATTCTGTATATTGTTAATTTTTGCAGACATCTCCTCGACTGCTTTTAGAAGCTCGAAATTACATTCTTTAAGCTGTTTATTAATGAGTGTAGAAAATACCCAAAGATTTTTATTTATAAAATTGAGATTGTCAAGTAATTGTGAAAGTAATGCCATTAATACAATATGTCTAACACTTTGCACTTCCTGGAAGACAGATCTACCTGCGTGGGGAGTAGTAGTCGTAATGAAACAAAAGTTACTCCTTGTGAACCGGAGTATCCCTGGGTGTTGTCCCCGGAACTGACGTCAGCAGTATTATACTGCAAGACTCGTAAACCTCAATCTCTTTAAAGATGTACGGACTCCGATGTCTGGTGATAACGTAACCTAACCCGTAGCATAACCGCTTACAGTGGGCCTGCCGGCCTCACGCCCACATAAGCAAGGCAGAGGTAAGCGATCATCCAACCGATAAGGGGTGGAGATATGGTCAGCATCTCGTCACCCCCAGCCGGAAAGTTGACTTTCTAGACAAAGGTTCGAAACCTAGCGTAGTTACTCAATCTCTTCACAATGCTGAGTGAGCACCGGTCCTATAAATAAATAAATATAAGCTCGAGGGTATCCATAAGTGCAATCCACACAGAGTGAAGACTGATCTCCCCTCTAATGACCAGGGAGTTACTTAGCTCTCTCAAAATGGCGTCCAGCGCCTCCGTGGGGCTTTCCACAGGGCAAGACCTAGAGACTAACAAGTCCCGTGGACTCAAGACGGGATTAAAGTGGATACGCCACATACGCGCGCCCACTCCAAAGGAGAAAGCTACCGATATGACCTCGGTGGGGCCACCTGGTAATCTAGGACACCTCCTACTAGCTAGGCAGTCTAGTACGCGGGAATATATGGCTTCACTCAACCCCGTCCGGATACGTACTCGATCACCCACGGGTATCGGAAACCAGTGCCCCTCTAGTCCAAGCCAATCCGAAAAACTTCCATTCAGGAAGGGGCTCGGCAGTTCGGCCCCAGGTTCCTGCAGTAACGTCAGAGTTACCACGAGTGCTAGGGGTCCCAGCGCCCGCACCACAGCAGCTGCAGGGGACGGATACCCTCCCCGACAGGGACCGGTCCTATACCTGGGACTTAAAATCCACGCCCCCCAGGGATGGAATCGATCCCGGGCCTATTCCAAAGCACACGCTCTAGCCCATTACGCCACGGCGCAAGACAATTTACTGTCACAAATCCATTATTACGACTGCCGGCGTACGCGCTAAAAGGGTTCGCGCGGCTTGTTTACACAAAAGAACTGATAGGCAGCACTGTGTAGAATTAACGAGCCTGTAAAAACAGTTAAGGATAGCCCGGAGATAAAAGATTTGCTGCCACAGATAAAGTTACACGTCTAAGAACATTCGTGTTTTATGTGGTAACATGTAAGAGAACATTCTAAAACAGTCTGGAATTTATGAATGGTTGTGTATAAAAAGAAGCCATGGCTAGTGATCGGAAACTTGCAAACAGGGTCGTCATGAGAGAGCGGTAATTTGAACTGGCGTGTGTTTTGGAAGTGAACCCTTTGTTGTGGTCAACAACCTTGGAAGATTATAATTGTGTATGTGATGTAATTCCGCTGCTGTACAAGGTGTATCTCCTCGCAAATAATGAACAATTTTGAATTTATGCAACTTTTAATTCTATTAACCCACAAAGTCACGTCATGTTCATATTCTATAAAAATTTAGTTGGAAAGTAATTGAGTTCTGCGAATGGAAGCTACGCACCGTTTCCGCTTCATGAAGTGTATACACTAATACGTGGATTTGCAGTTGCAGCTCCCGTAACAGTGAACTGCATCATTGGTAAAATAAGATCTTTAGCTTTCCTGGCGACGAATACGCTCACTTTCTACTCGGGCAGCCAGCCAGGTGAAAAGATGAATAGAAATCGACGATTCGGGAGTGTGCATCGCTTCCATCATCAGCATATTTATTAAATGTTATAACCTCAAATGAAACACTGTATATAACAGAACTATAAACAAAGACAAAACACTATCAAACTTCGCATTACTGAACAAAAGACTGTTTTCATTAAATTAAATGCCAGGTCAGCAGATGGCAGGAGTATAGAAAATTGTGTCAAAGAACAGTAACTACTTAACTTGATTATCCCGCTGTATTGATCTTGGCTTCTTAATTCGATGGGTTTCCAATTTAAGGCCGGTTTTCAAGAGGACCTGAACTGAAATCCAGCATTAGATTAAGCGTGCTCCTTTCAGAGGAAATCGCCAAAGCCTCCTTAATTCTGCTCTGCCAGTAAATGTTGCATTTTGCCAAGATGGTCGTATCGCGAAAATTGGCTTTGTAGTCGTTATCAAAACAATGTTCTGCCAGCCCAGACACCTCAGGTTGCATTAAGCGAATGCTGCGTTCATGTTCGATTATTCTAGTAGCGATAGTCCTTTCGGTTTGTCCTATCTATACAGGACAGGTTGTGTACATTCACAGAAAATGCGGTACATTCCCGGAACTTGGAAGTGCAGTTTGTCTTTCATTAGTCTCAACTTTGCAGGTAGCACACTTCTCTTGTTCTAGCACATCATGTAACGTTTAAAGCTCTGCGCATGCGTAGACGACAAATGCTGCAGAAAGGCATTGGTAGGGTACGCCCAGATCAGAGAACAGTTTCGATGTGCACGTTAATTCACGTTGGCAACGCCAGAGGAGACCTTGGTTATATCTGGGAAGTGCTACTTTCTATAGAGTATAACTGCAGCTATCTACAAATACAACGAATGTTTACAGCTCCTAGTGCTATCAGCCTTTGCTTTGTTACTTTATGCTGCTTTGAATACTGCGTGATTCTACAGTCCAGTTTCTAAACGGATGTTTTGTTTTAAATACTGCGATAAACTTAGTATTTGTAGATAATTGGCAGATGAGACAATTTTGAGTTTCTTAATACATCAATTACAACTAGTGCTTTAGCGCAAAGCAATTACTCTTTGTGGTGTGTAGCATCCGAACGCGAGGCTTTAGGGATATTTGTGTCTGTTGAGCTTCTCTCAAGAGGTAGCTACGACCTCGATGGATTCCATTTTAATAAATAAAATAGATAAAGTGAGTTGCGAATAAAAAATTTAATAAAGCGACTAGATGGTCCGCAGCCCAATTTGACAGTAAAACGTGGTACAAAAGTCAGAAGCGGGGCTACAGGCTCAAATTTAACAATGTATACAAAATCTGTAAATGGATATGCGGCTGCAGTATTAGAAATGCGCTTTTTAGCTTTCCGTGCCTTCTGTTTAGCTCTGAAGTGAGTTAAGTTAACCACTGGCGCTACAGCCCTAGCAGGACCAAGGCTTAATAACCCAACTGCCGGCCTCACGCCCACTTGCACATGGCAGAGATGGGCGATCAACCACTGATACAGGGAGGAGATGTGGTCAGCATCTCGGCATCCACCAGCCGGAACGTTGGCTTTCGTGACAAGGGCCGTTTCCCTAGCGTAAGCTCCTCACTTTCCTCACGATGCTGAGTGGGCACTGAACCTATACCCGGGACCGAAAATACGCACCCCATGGGTGGGATCGAACTCGGGCTTCTTTCCGTGGCCAGGGACCAAGACATGCTGCCTTAGCCCACTACGCCACGGCGCAGGACTAGCTCTGAAGTAAGTAACTGGACAAAAGTAGGATGTACATCTTAGTGAAAAGAAAGAAGCACAGGAATTCACGCTGACGTAAAAATGCATGTATTCAGTTTGCCATGTTTGGTCGTGTGAATATTAATGCCCAGCTTACAGAGTGTAAGTAAAGCCATGGGTACGTCAGTTCATATACAACTTAGCAGCAAGCACACTTGTGGACCATGTTTAGTAACGCTGAATACACGTGTGTTAGGAGCTACGTTTCTGCAGGTGGCTTTGAATGATCAAAATAAGGTATAAGTGTTTTTTCTACTATATACTGTGGTATACAAAATTTTATGTTGAAACACATGTGTCTGCTAAAGGAAGTTGTCCATTTTACATTTGGTTATCGCATAAGTTTGAATAAATTTTTAGGCTTAAAATGTTCATTTTACCATGTAATTCTTCAGAAAAAAGTAAAATTATATACCGGTAAACTGTATAAATAATATTAAATAAACTGGTATGCATTCAAATTTGATTACCATTTTAAAAAGGGCAAATAAAACTGCACCCGTCAAAATGACGGGTTGGTCTTTCTCGGTAGACCATACTCGCCGGTCCTTCTAGTATTAAAGACATATGAACGCTGGCCAATGCTCAAGCACAGCGCTGTTGCCAAGCGTAGTACTCGTTCCGGCAGATGTTCTGTACATAAGAGCAGTTTTACCCACCATCAAATGTTTGGACTATTCTTCCCGTAATTAAAGAACACATTAGATATTCCTGAACCATTAAAATCTTACCCTGACACATGTCACAGCTGTGGAACAGCAGGCACGATTTTCAGTCCAGTAACTCGCTTTCCGAAATCATGGATCTTTCCCGGAGATTGAAACACAGTCACGCACCCTTTTTCTAAGGATTAAGCTGCTTCACTACAAATTCGTAACACTGTGTGGACACTACCTACACCTCAAGGCTACAGAGTTAATTTCTGGGATTTTGAAAAATCTAAAGTAGCCCTATACCCTCGATTGGATAGCTTTCCTAAAAACTTGTTCACATTAAATATAATTTTTATGCCCTGAAAATGAATCACTTCACGTTTGTTGCTCGAAAAGTCACTTGTCCCAGCTTAGAGGGGCATGTTCATGCACTCGAATCACAAACACTGGAAAAATATGTGTATAATAATAATTTAATGCAATATTAACGATATTTCTGCTTGAGTTCAACACACGAATAAACAATGCCATTCAATTTAACAAAGCAACACCTCTACTCTGAAAATGAACCCAGTTTCAAACTACGTGACTTCTGTTTTCATAATAGGTGCATTATTTACTTAAGCTTGAGATACTGTGAGGAAAGGATGGTGTCGTTTTTCAGGCTTTTCTGTGATGAATGCATGCATGTTGGGTAACCATAACCATTTGAAGATAAAACGTACATCGCTCGCATAAGTACCGTAGAGACAGGATTTTTGTACGGTCATGATAGAAAGTAAAATTCTTTCTTATTATAAGATTGGCATCTGCAATTTTCTAATATTTATCCGTAACATTTAACCATAACATGTGAAGATGAAAAGTACGGCGCTCGCGTTCTAAGTATCCTGGAGACAGGATATTTGTACTGTAATCATAGAAAATAAAATTCTTTCTTATTATAAGATTGGCATCTGTAATTTTGAAACATTTATGCATCGTACTTAATTAATGTAAAGTTCTCAGTTCAGTCGTGCGAGATGCGTGTACCACATTTGGCAGCGCTGGTAGGAGGGACAAGTAAAGATTGGCTGAAGTCTGCAGTACGGATCGCCTCCATATTCCTTTAACTTTTGCGAAGATTTATAATTGTCTTGCTGCATCTAAAGCTTGAGACTGAAGCAATGGTCCAGAAATGGGAATTCCTTTAGCACGTGTACTAACAAACCACTCGAACACAGCGCGATTTAGCTTATCTGTAAATTTTGTGATGCGTTTCACATGACCTTTTGTTCCCTTTAGCCACACCTCTATAAATGTCTTTAATTGTTATTTTATTTTTCAATATCACTTTAATTTAAACAACACAGTCAATTCTTTAGTTGTACGCTTGTTCTTTTCCTGACCTTCAGCAACTTTAATCGTTACTCCAGTGATAAAGTCTTACGTTTAGAACCCTCATACAGAATTTGTGTTCACACAAACTGCGTTTTTAAAAGTCGCCAAAGTTCACAGTTTTCTTCCACTCGTACTTGATCACTTGTAACAAAGAAACAGAGAATGAACACATTACAAATCAGTTGTACCCTTAGCTTGTGTGTTGCAAGTGAGTCGAGAGAACTATCGGTTTCTGTTGCCTTTTCCTCGAAGGATTACAGGTTATAACTTTATGCTTTATAGAACTTCAGTGCAAGTGCAGTCTCCCTCAACTTTATTGCACTTTTTAAAATACGTACGTTGTCACATAATCAAGTTCCGTTTCCGCGTTAGGCAGTGTTCTAGCTTCGATTATTATTTCACATGGGAAATAGCTTCGTTCCCAAACTTATTTTCCGTTTTTCCAGCTTTTCGGCATCTATGGCATCAGTTTTAGGCAGATTTTACTGTATTTAAGTGCATTACTTCTCAAAAATGCAACACGTCGAATCTCAGAAAAAAAAATAATCCCCATTCCTTACCAAATTTTAGATGGAAATGTTTCCATACATTTTGATATTATTGAAAAGGATTGTGATTATTTTGATTAAATTTTCATTTGTTTAAGACATTTCAGTAATAAATAAAATGCACCTGCAGATCACTTTAAAGCACCCAAATTATATTGTCAAGACTGGCGGCGGCGCGCACAAATATACAGTGCAACGCGCAGATAAAGATATTGCGGAAACAGATAAAATTATATGACGAGAAAGTTCGTGTTTTTTCTGGTGCCGTCTTACAGAACGTTGCACAGACGTCTGGAAATAACAAAGGACGCCGCGTCCAAAGTATAAAAAGAAGCCGCGGTGTGTTGAGGGGACTGTCGTAACGAGAGTTGTGAACGAAGGCGGTTTTTAAGTACAGAATCATCCACGTACAACTGTGTTTTGAAGGTGAACTCTTTTTTATGGTCAACGACTTTGAGCATTGTATTGGGGTATGTTTCCCTGGCCACGGAAAGCGGCCCGGGTTCGATCCCACCCATGGGATGCGGATTCTCAGTCCTGGGTATAGGACTAGTGCCCACTCAGCATCATAAGGAAAGTGAGGAGCTTACGCTAGGTAAGTGGCCTTGGTCACGGAAACCAATGTTCCGGCTGGGGGATGCCGAGATGCTGACCACATCTACCCGTATCGGTTGGATGATCGTCCACCTGTGCCGTGCGTAAGTGGGCGTGAGGCCGGCAGTTGAGTTGGTAGGCCTTGGCCCTCTAAGGGCCCTCGCGCCAGTGGTAAACAAATAATTGAAGTATGTTACGTAATTCTGCTACTGTAAGGGTTGACCAAAGTGTATTTCTATGGAAATAAAGAACATTTTGAATTTCTGCAGCTTGGACTTTTAATTCTACGAACACAAAACGCCATAGTACTCAAACAACAAATTTACAAATATTTATACTTTTTTCAAATGGAAAATATTATTAATACTGATCATAAAATAGAGGAAATTATAAGTCCATTACATAGCGATCAGCTCTTCAAAGATTTGTGTATAGCTTGTTTCCATATTCTCATTGTATCTCAAAGGAAACATGTAATGAAACTACAAACTACTTACGAGCGTAGACTGGAGTTTATATATCTGGTAAACTTTAAGCATTACACGAAAGTTTCACCCACAAAAAAGCAGATTCTGTTAAAACACACGTATGATTGAGAAATATGTTTATGGCATTAAAAGTTTTCAACATATGGGCGCCGGGGTGGTGCATTGGTTTCGTTCGCGAGTCCGGGCTCTGGGGATGGTGAGTTTAAGTCGGCCCTATTCGCGCCATCAGCTCTGTCTAGCATATGTGAAGTGTCCCCTATATCCACGGTATAAGCTTTAGGTCCTCTCACCTCACCATCATCTTCACTATCACCCTATTATTGGAGGTAATGGATTCGCCCTCTGGGTGCTCCAAATGAGATGTAGGTCCGGTCATCACGTAGTGGGGCGAGGTTACCGTGAAGGCCATGGTTGCCATATGGCGAGTGTTAGTAACCAACCAACTAACATTTTCAATAAATTTATTGCTGTTGGCTTCAATTTTCCAAACCACGTTATCAATAGATCACATCCTTCAATTTATTTCACGTATGTCATGGAAACTGTATGACATTTCAAAACAAGCACACAGCGGCCTACTTTTTAAATATTTGAATATTAGGTCAGCCTATTGGTCCTATACTGAAATGTATAATGAATAACTCACAACAATGACGGGTAGACGGATATAACTCCATTATACAGGGTGCGTCAAAAATGAACGCTTTGAACCTTCATACAAAATTTATGTACCGTTCTATAGGTTTGAATTGCTGGAAATGGTCGAATTTGAAACACAAATGCACTTTCTGATTAAATGTGACCGCAGTTCATACTGGGTACCTTTCAACATCAATGCATTGCTAAGTACAAGTCACCACTGCTTCCGTCCATCTTACGAAGGTGTCCAATGGGATTTCTGCGCACACTGCTTGAATTTTATTCCAAAATTTGTCCACATTACGTGATTATGTAATCATAACTATTATTTATTTATATAATTATAGTTATATAATTATATAATTATTATCTAATTATATAATGATATAACTATGTAACTATTTAATTATAATTATTATTTAGATTATGTGGCATTCAGTTTTTCATGTTGACTATCTATCAAAAACCTTAGCCTAAATACGGCTAGTGCGGAGAAATATTTCCATCATTTAACTGAAATAACTGGATTACGTGGTTTATGTTTGTGCACCTCATTCTTTACTGTGCCAGGGGCGTAAGGTAAGGAGATCATGGTGGTAACTTGATTGGCCCCCTGCTTCCTACCCACTGGCCTGGCAAACTTTGATTCAGGCATGTTCAGGCATAGCAATGATAGTGCGGGGCGCCATCTTGCTGGAAATAAAACTCGTCTATACCATATAATGCACCAATGGCAGGGAATAGAAATCACCAGGAACTGTTTGGTACGTCAAAGCTAAAACGTGCGTCCGCAAACTTAAAGTTACTTCCTTAACACTGAGTTGATTGGCTAGAATGACAGTTCTGCTGCCACCTGTTGAAGAAAGATAACATGTCAGAAACTGAACCTTGAAGCAAGGGAAATACCGTTTCTATGAGGATTCAAAGTGTGTATACATTTTTCTGACGCACCTGTTTGTTGTCACGTTGCCGCCATCGCAGTTAGTCACGTTGTGTGAGTCAACAAAAAAATGTTTGGTATTTGTGTCTTTCAAGCTTCAAGTTGACGAGGTGTGGAGTCAGCTCAGTGAAGCACTTCACGAATCATTCGCTCAGTTGAGCTGGGTAGAGAAGTGTGGTACTTCTAAGCTCCATGGTGAGGAGTCGGCCGGTAGTAGAGCTTGCAGCGAAGCAGTTCACAAGCAAATATCGGAGTTGTGTTCAGAGTCTGCGAGTAGCTTTGTATAAAATCTGTATATGTGGGCGATTACCGAGCAATGAACATAAAGGAACATAGAAGAGATGTGGTGAGCTGGTAAAAATAAATCAACTTGAAGCAAATTTTATGTATTTTGTTTTGGTCAGAATTTATGAAAGAATCTAACGTCTAGTTTAATAAGGAAGTCAGTGGAACAAACAGAGTCACCAGAAATGCATGTAATGGCAGGAGGAAAAACATCTGAATAAATTATTTTCCTCAGCTCATTATGAATGAAATTGGAAAACAAATCTTAATTATGTCTACATATAATTATATGGAATCCCCAGACGGAATAAATATAAAATCCTCTAAACACAAGCTCTCCATATATATGAATACATATTTGTTAATTGTTTATAATTTTGAGCTCTCCCTATATATGAATACATATTTGTTAATTGTTTATAATTTTGCAAATCACTTAAGCGGTTTTGGTTAGAGAGAGAGAGAGAGAGAGAGAGAGAGAGAGAGAGCGAGAGAGAGAGAGAGAGAGAGAGAGAGAGAGAGAGAGAGAGAGAGAGAGAGAGAGAGAGAGAGAGAGAGAGAGAGAGAGAGAGAGAGAGAATTAGCGCCCGAGCTATGAATAAAACAACAGATGTTTTGTAAACTGGCATAGCAAAAATTTCATTTCAAATTTTATTATTAGCCTATTTAACATATATACTGGTTGTCCCACCTAGCTCTTCGACCTCAAGTATCTCCGAAATGAACCAAAATATGAAAATTCCAGTTGGCCAGGAATGCCTATGTCAGGGTCTTACAAAATAAGGCGGTATGCACAATCCGTAAAGGTAAACAAACAACACTTCCAACACCAACTTACGTTTCTTTTAAACGGAACATGTAAGTTTATTGCAGCAAAATGGCAACTAGAGCTACAATTACTGATAACACACTTAGTTCCGCCTTTCTAAACACGTTTACTAGTGATCTATTGCCCTCATAAACTTCATTCATGTGCATTACATCCGGCATGGAAAATGCGCCTACAAATCACCAGTAGCGTCTTGTCTGATGAAAACGTGTCACTTCAACAGATGTTCGAAGTTGCCTCCGTTTGTTTCAATACACTTTTGAAATCTTGTAGCAAGAGAGTGTTGCACGGATGCAGTGTTTCTACAGATATTGCCGCACACGCTGCTGTAATACGACGTAGCATACACTCTACTATCGTTGGCGGTTCTTGATACACCCTTATTTTATACTATGCCCCAGATAATGAAGTATAATTGGTGTCAAGTCTGGGAACCGAGCTGGCCACCGCACAGGAGCTCTCCGTCCTATCCACCTATTACTGAAGGCCGGCATATGTTACACGGCACGCGATAACGCGTTTAATGTGTCAAAATAGAAAGTAATATCCGAAACGTACCTGAATTACGTTACAGTATGACAGCAGACCAGATCAGGAGACACTAGTACACTGAAGCTAGAACGTCCCGAGCTGATATCAGTTTGTTTACAGCGGGCTCCAGGCCATAGCAAGGAACCCCTGCTCTGAGCACATACACGGAGATATCTGAGGTAGCAGTGTAAGGTGGGACACCATGTATAGTTAAAGACCATTTGTTTCAATTTCGTTGAAAGTGAGTTGCCGAATAAGATTTAAGAGGTTCCACCCCCTGCTGAAGTAAGAACTTTTCGTAACTCAGATGTATTCGTCTGCCTTCACATTTTCAACTGATCGTTGGACTTTTTATGTATACCCGTACACATACATGGAAAAGAAATTCACAGTAGACCAGGTTTGGACCTCAGTGCCGAGTGCCCCCCAAAATAATCCAGTTCCACTTCTAGGCATTACATAAATATGTTAGAAAGAAAGGTCTCTCAAATCAGCAAAATAGTTTCAGGTAATAGGAATTCTGTATTTAACACTCACCTCTAATATCCACGATGCACAAAGACAACTTGAGCACTGCGGTGGACTACCATTGTCTAAGACAGTAAGGTAACAAATACGAAAATTGAATTCGTTTATTGGAAATATTCACTCCATATGAATTTTTCTCTATACGAATTAAAGACACTAGACGAAAACCTAATTTCTGGCGCTAGGTTCGCTCTGAACTACCTCAATTTTAAATTGAAGCCCTCCAACGTTAAGTCACATCGGACGATGAATTAAACGATTTTCAAATGAGTCATGCTACTTGCTACCTGTTTGATCGTCCCAAACCAACACTAGAGACCTGCTGTGCTGCAGCGCAGATTTAGGCAGTACGTACTTCTGAGAGGGTAAACTTTGAAACTGAAGATACGCATACGAGAGCTGGCCTCGAGTTTCGGCCAGTCCCCCACACTACATAATGACAAAATTACTGTTTATGCACTACATCTGCAAACGTTCAGTGTTGGGTCTACTGTAGAACACATCGCGAAATGAAGAAGGGGAGGAAAAAGAATGCGAATAAGTTGTGGAGAGGGTCAGACCGGATTATCTGTTGCTCAGTACAGTCACTACCTACAATATCTATTCCGCTGTTTAAATCTCACACCCTAAGTCGAAATGCTACTTGACTGCCAATTGTTCGACAAAAATGTGAAATGTCTCACGAAATGAGAAAAAACTGATTTTCCTTTATAATGTACTCGTAGATAAATCGAAACAGTTGAAATCGTGGTGCTTCATGCGCAGAAAGATGAACATCAAGATAGCAAATTTTCAATTTTCAACACTTTTTTCTACTTCAATATAAACCTTACCCTACTATAGTAATATGAATACAGTAGACGTGAAATGATATGTCTGTTTTAAAACTGATTGTCTAGGTGACCATTTTGTAATTCCGTTCTCTTTTTATTGTCACCCGTACTCCCTATAGAACGGCCGGCAGTAGGGCCAGAGGGGAAGCCTGCAGACCACGCCTACCCATTTCTCTCGTGTCACTAACTGAAAGGATGATTAGGAAAACGGCAGGAGCCCTGTAACGTCTCTTTCCCCTCCCACCAGACGTCTCGAAACCTCGAGGTAATTGTGCGTTCCGCGAAGTTCCAGAAACGGAGATCTTCCTTAAATAAGGCCTGTACTTGGCGAGTTAGTCAGTTCTTGGCGAGCAGCCGTGAGGTGCGCCCAGTGAGCGAACGGAACGGAAGACTGTGCAAGTGCATCGGAGGAGTTGCGTATAATTGCGAGTGCAGAGTGGACCTGCGATAGACGAACTGGTGAATTGTAATTGTGTGCATTACGTAATTCTGTGTAATCGGCAAGTGCCCTGATTGTAATTCGGTGGAAATAAAGAACATTTTTGAGTGGCGCAATTGGAATTTTAATTTCACGAACCCACAAAGTCACATCTGGTGTCAAGATTGGGATAACGGCCATGGAATCGGCATTGGGAAGGATTTTGGAGAAATTGAACGAATTAACAGCAAAGACGGGGGCGGCAAATAACAAAATGGCAGCAGTTGAAACAAATGAAGACGGCCAACGACAACATCACCGAGAAGATGCAAGAAATGAAGGCCGAATTAACAGCGAAGAAGGAAACCGCAAGGAACAACTTGGCCACGACAATGACCGCAAAGATGGCAGAAATGACCACGGAAATGAAGTTGGCGAACGAGGCTCTCGCCGCCAAATTTTAAGAACAGTTGTCCGGTGTGAGGAATGACGTGACGGAGCTAGGCAAGCGGATGCACCAAGTGGACGAGCGCGTCGAGGACCTGGTGAACCGCTTCAATGACCTAAAGGAAAAGGCCGACAGTAAGGCAAAGTCCCTGAACGCCACGGCGGAAGACGTCGAAGACCTTGCTAAACGCGTTAATAAACTGGAAGGAAATGCCAACAGCCGCGTCAAGTCCCTGAACGCCATGGTGGGGGACGTCGTCGGCAGGAGAATAAAGGATTTGAAAGCCGACGCGCCGGGACGCGACACATCGGCGTGCGACAAACCTCCGAAATATGACGGCGCGTCAACGTTTGAGGTCTTCTACGCAGTGGCCAAGTACAACAAATGGTCAGCAGAGGACGAGGCCACACAGTTAATAGCCCACCACCAGGGATGGGTGGCGGAATTCCTGAACGCGGTACAGACAACGGCGGCGCCCAAGGTCATCTGGGAGGCCCTGGAAAATCATTTTGGAAGCCACCGCTTAGCTGCAGCATACCGCAGCCAGCTAAACGCAAGGTCACAGCAGCCAGGGGAGACGCTGCAGGAGCTCACCCTGGCAGTTGAACAACTGGCTAGCAAGGCCATAGTCGACCTCCCAGCAGAGTTCGTATCCCGGGAGGCTGCCTACAATTTCGTTGACGGGGTTCAACACACGAAGATTCATCAGCGCCTAATGCTCGGCGATTATAAAACCACACACGAGGCGCCAACGCCAGCATTAAGGATGGCTAAGGTAACAGCTATCCCGATGTCAAAAATCGAGTAGTGTCCGCTACACCAGAGACAGAATAACAGCCGACGGACGCCGGCGAAGAACTAGTGGCCTGTGTTGGGGGTGTGGACACCCGGACACCTGGAGAGAGATTACCCACACCAGGAAGAGCAGACGGAAAACGAGTAAGGGCGGTCGTGGAGAGTGGCACGTTGGCGCCATCTCCCCCATCCCCTCGAGTGACACTGCGCGCCGTCAGCCGGCGTATGGATGACAGCCTTATCGCGGGCGGTTGTGTCAGAGGGAAGCCCTGCATCATGCTGGTGGACACCGGGGCAGCCGATATCATCATTAGACCTGACGTGGCGAAGTGTCTGCCGACAAGGAAACCGTGCCGGCTATACCAGCTTGTCACGGCATAGGGCGACACCTTGCCTGTGGAGAAGGAGGCCCAGCTGGAGCTGACCTTGGGACGGTGTGCCGTGCGTCTGTGGTTGTTCGTCGCGGATGTGGCTGAGGAGGTAGTTCTGGGACTCGATGCCCTCAGGAGCCACGAGACGACGGTCGACGTCGGCAAGGAGGTCCTGCGGCTCAACGGAGAAGAGGTTATACTCCGTCAACCAGAAGAGCGCCTTGGAATCTGCAGGGTTATCTTGAACGAAGACGTGGTTGTCCCCGCTGGGAGCGAGGTGTTGGTAACGGCACGACTGGCAGGCCAGAGAACCAGGAACAAGATGCTGGACCAGAAGTCACCTGTACACGAACTATGTATAGCCAGGGCATTGCTGTCGTACCGAGAGGAGGTGCCAGTGAGACTGTTAAATCCAATGGACACCGATCACGACGTCCAGGCCGCGACGGAGTTGGGAACGTGCGAGCCCGTTGTAAGCGTGACAGCAATCGACAAGACACAGGAGCCGGTGCCGATGAAACAGCTGGGGGTCCGGCTAGAAGGCTTACCGGAGAGAGCGGCCGACCGCCTGACCGCAGAACAGCTGGAGAGAGTTCGAGAACTGCTGAGAAGATACCAGCGCTTCTTCAGCCAAGGTGATAGTGAATACGGCCGCACGGACAAAGTGCTTCACCGCATCGACACCGGATACGCCCGGCCTATTCGGCAAAGACCTAGACGTGTTCCCCTGGCGAAGCAAGGGGCGGTAGGAGACATGCTGGAGGACATGAGATCCAGGGGGTTGATTGAAGTGTCTGACAGCCCTTGGTGTTCCCCTGTAGACTTGGTGAGGAAGAAGAATGGCGAGCTACGCTTCTGCGTGGACTACAGGAAGCTGAACGCTGTCACCCGGAAGGACTGTTTCCCCTTACCCCAGATTGACGACACCCTGGACACGCTAGCTGTTGCACAGGGTTCCCGAACATGGAGCTAAAGTCGGACTAGTGGCAGGTAGCTCTAGACCCGAGAGACAAGGAGGAGACCGCATTCTCGACAGGCCGACGGCTCTGGCAGTTCACAGTTACGCCCTTTGGCCTACGCAACGCACCCGCTACCTTCCAACGCTTCATAGAGTCAGTAATGATATGACTAACCTACGACACATGGCTGCTATACATGGACGATATCACTATCGTCGATAAGACTTTTGAACAACATCTCGAGAATCTGAGTAAGGTGCTACAGAGATTGCAGGCGAGTAACTTAATGCTGAACGCGAAGAAGTGCCAGCTCTTCCGCAAGGAAGTCAACTACTTGGGCCACAGAGTCTCAGCAGCCGGAGTGGCCGCAGACCCGGGGAAGGCGCAGGCGGTGAGAGATTGGTATCGCCCAAAGGATAGGAAAGGTTTGTGCAGTTTCCTGGGGCTGTTCAGTTATTACCGACGCTTCATAAAGGGGTTCTCCAACATCGCGGAACCCCTCACCCGCCTGCCAGGGGAACACCGGCCTTATGTGTGGACGGAGGACGCCGAAGAAGCTTTCCAACACCTGAAGAAGGCCCTGCGCAGTAACCCAATTTTGGGTTTTCCTCAACCAGGTGGCGCCTTCATTGTAGACACCGACGCAAGCGACCGTTGCATTGGAGGTGTCCTATCGCAGATCCAGGACGTCCATGAGCGGGTGATAGCCTACTACAGCAAGACGCTATCCAAGGCAAACAAGAACTACTGCGTCACCCGACGAGAGTTAATGGCGGTGGTAAAAACCTTGGAGCACTTCCACAAGTACCTGTACGGTCAGCCATTCCACCTGAGGACTGATCATTCTGCGCTAACCTGGCTATTGAGCTTTAGGAACCTGGAAGGCCAGAAAGCACGTTGGGTCCAGAGGCTGCAGGAGTACGACTTCACCTCGGAACATCGTAGTGGGAAGAGCCACGATAACGCTGAAGGCATGTCCCGAAGGCCCTGTCCAGAAGATTTCGGCCAATGCACAAGACTGGAAGAGAAAGAGCGTGCCGCAGCAGTCCGAGTAGTCAGTGCCTGCGGATGGCTGGGATATCGCAGGCCTCAGGAGTCAGCAGCTGGCGTACGCAGACTCTGGGCCACTCTTGAGAGATTTGGAGGCAGGAACGAGACCAACCTGGGAGGACATCGCAACGAGGAGCGCCACCTACAAGTTGTACTGGGCCCAATGGGACTCGTTGAAGACCACAGAGGGCATGCTGTTCCGGGAATGGGAGTCAACCAATGGGAAGACGCAGAGGGAACAGTTGGTATTTACCTGAGGTAAGGTCCCCGAAGACTTGGAGTATTCGCGCCGTTAATTCAGGAGGACACCTGGGAGCGAACTGAACGATTGACAAACTACGACAGCGCTACTACTGGCTGAGACTCCGAGCAGATGTTGAGAGATGGAGCCGTCAGTGTCACGTGTGCGCGGTTAGTCGCAGCCCCCAGACTATATGCTGGGGTCGCATGCAGCAGTTCAACGTCGGAGCGCCAATCGAACAGATCGCCGTTGACCTTGCTGGACCGTTCCCAGTTTCCAACCGAGGCAACAAGTACCTAATGATGGTCGAGGACTACTTCACCAAGTGGCCGGCGGTGTATGCCATCCCAAACCAAGAGGCAAAGACCATCACAGACTGCCTCGTGGAGCAAGTGTTCTGTCTTTTTGGGGTGCAGTTACAGCTACAAGGTGACCAGGGTACCAACTTTGAGTCCAACCTAATGAAGGAGGCACTACAAACGTTTAAAGTGAACAATACCCGCACGACGCCTCTACATTCCCAGTCGGATGGCATGGTCGAAAGTTACATTAAGATCTTAGAGGAACACCTGAGGAAGGTCGTGGCAAGCCATCAGCGAGACTGGGTCGTCAAGGTGCCACTGTTCTTTGTGGCCTACCGCTCGCCTACGCACGACACAACTGGGATGACGCCAGCCTGCTTTTTGTTTGGCGGAGTGTTAGGCCTCCCTTGTGACTTGGCTCTTGTAAGCCCTCCGGAAGTGAAACAGCCAGCGACCGAGTATGTGGAGAACTTGGTGGACCATCTCCACGACATGCACGAGATGGCTCACCTGAACATCCAGAAGGCGAGCGACCGCATGAACACCGGGTATGACAGGCAAGTCAACAGCCAAGGTTCCCAGCAAGGTCACCTGGTCTGGTTGTAGCGCCCTACCCGGACCAAGGGACGCTGCCCGAAGCTCCAGCAGCCATGGCCAGCACCCTACCGGGTGGTGAAGAGGATTAACGACGTGGTCTAGCGCTTCCAGAGCGTTCCCCGAGGGAAGATGTTAGTGGTACACCTGGATCGCTTGCCACGCTACGATGGTGCTGTTTGGGACGACCAGCTTTGTGGAAGGAGCAATGTCACCCGAACTCCCTATAGTACTGGCCGGCAGTAGGGCCAGAGGGGAAGCATGCAGGCAACACCCACGAATTTGTCTCGCGTCACTAACTGAAGGGATGATTAGGAAGACGGCGGGAGTCCTGTACCGTCTCTTTTCCCTCCCACCAGACGTCTCGAAACCTCGGAATAACTGTGCGCGCCGCGAAGTTTGCAGAAACGGCGATCTTCCCTATATAAGGCCTGTAGTTGGCGAGTCAGTCAATTCTTGGCGAGCAGCCGTGAGGAGCGCCCTGTGAGGGAACGGACCGTAAGACTGTGTACGTGCATCGGAGGAGTTGCGTGTAATTGCGAGTGCAGAGTGGACCTGCGACAGCCGAACTGGTGAATTGTAATTGTGTGCATTATGTAATTCTGTGTAATCGGCAGGTGTTCCGTATGTAATTCGGAACATTTTTGAGTGGTCCAATTGGACTTTTAATTTCACGAACCCACAAAGTTACAGTATGTTCAAGAGATAAAAAAATGAAGGCACAAGTTAATATGGGAATACAGTAGACTTCAAGTGATGGTCAAATGCTTTAAAACTGGCTGTCTAGGTGACCTATTTGAAATTCCGTTCTCTTTGTGCCTTCAAGTGATAAAAAAATAAATGTACAAGGGAATATGGGAATACAGTAGACTTTAAGTAATGGTAAAATAATTTAAAACCGCTTGTCTAGGTGACCTATTTGAAATTCCGTTCTCTTTGTGTCTTCAAGAGATAAAAAAATAAAGGTACAGAGGAATATGTGAATACAGTAGACTTTGAGTAATAGTCAAATGTTTTAAAAGTGGTTGTCTAGGTGACGTATTTGAAATTGCGTTCTCTTTGCTTATACAAGAGGTAAAAAATGAAGACATAGTCGCACTGTTCGGACGGTTGCCATGGATTTATATTTCCTAATAGAAACCTCTCGGATAACGCACTGAGTACTCCACGTGGAGTAAATATCTGCCATTTGTGATTCGTGCGAATTCCACTGGCTGAAGTGATGCGTTCATTTGAGTTTAGCACACATCCGGTAGGCGCGTCAGTTCCCCTCTCACTCTTACAAGAGTAATCAGTGCGTTATCTGAGAGGTTTCTATTACCAAAGATAAATCCATGGTAACCGTTCCAACAGCGCGACTTTACAAGGGAATATGGGAATACAGTAGACTAAGTGACAGTCAAATGATTTAGAACTGGTTGTCTAGGTGACGTCTTTGTAATTCCGTACTCTCTGTGTATCCAAGAGCTAAAAAGTGAAGGTACAAGTGAATATGGGAATACAGTAGACTAAGTGATAGTCAAATGTTTTAAAACTGGTTGTCTACTTGACGTCTTTGTAATTCCGTGCTCTCTGTATGTCCAAGATATAAAAAATGAAGGTACAAGGGAATATGAAAATACAGTAGACTAAGTGATAGTCTAATGTTTTAAAACTGGTTGTCTAACTGACGTCTTTGTAATTCCGTGCTCTCTGTATGTCCAAGAATTAAAAAACTGAAGGTACAAGGGAATATGGGAATACAGTAGACTAAGTGACAGTCAAATGATTTAGAACTGGTTGTCTAGGTGACGTCTTTGAAATTCCGTTCTCTTTGTATGTTCAAGAGATAAAAAAATGAAGGTACAACGGGATATGGGAATACAGTAGACTAAGTGACAGTCAAATGTTTTAAAACTGGTTGTCTAAGTGACGTCTTTGAAATTCCGTTCTCTTTGTATGTATAAGAGATAAAAGAAAGTGAATAACGTATTTCCGCTTGAAGAAAGAATAAATATAGGAAAACTCAGACATATGATATATTTAGGAAATGGTTCCACTATGCAATGAAAGGATTTGACAATGTGTGATTACTATACTCGTATGTTTTATGACGTAATATTTTATCTATCTTTTACAAACTACTAGTTGTACAAAATACATTCTGAATGAAGAAGACTGTTGAGGACATTCCCAAAATGATTTACATAATACATTTCATTGGTAATGAAAGTATCTTATCAATATTAATTGCAGATGAAAATTAAATAAAATGGTACTATACCTATACAAGTTATTCTAGGGTAAGAGGAGATCTTATTGTTTTTGAAAGTCTCCCTTTCGCCTTCACTGTTCCTTAGGAAATCACGTTTAAAAACGCAGCTTTCGTTTCTGATTCTGACATAAGTTCAAAATTCTTGTACTAAATGGTAGAAGATAATGAAAATGACCCATAATATGTTTCTATAAAGTAAACATAGTTATAAAATATAAAAATATAATGCTGTCTAATTAAGAATTTTAAGTGTCGGATTTCCTATTATCTATTAGAATTATTATTCTCCAATTTTAATAGTTCACCTTACGAATAAGCTTTGTACCACGTTTGCTTCTCAGTTTTGTAGTTTCTCCGCAAAAACTCGCGTTACAAAAATGTATCCTTCTGTTTTTTTCTGTCAGGGTATTATTGACGTTTCGTTTGTTGGTAGCCTTCTGCTGTTTGTTGCATCGATTTTAAACTTTGCGATGAGCTAGCGAGTCAAAACTTTAAACATAGCTCAAAAGTTGATGACTTTAAGCAAGGCTGTATTGTCTGCAGCGGAGATAAGTATTTAAGTCGGGTCTCGCCTGGATTCATGATTTCCGGAATAGATAATTTAATATCTTGTGTGAAATTAGCCTTAATGTACATTCAGGAAACATCTGAGAGAGTTGAGATAGGAGGCGATAATAGATGTGCTTACAGCATGCGACACTAGCGCCGCATCTAACACCAGACGGCAATTATAAACATTGTGGCATAGGTCTTTTGTTTTAAAACTTTTACTGCTGCCAGCGTGCGAGACTGATGTTAGAGATGTCCTGGGTTGGACTTACGTACCGCACACTTTTTAGTTTAAGAGATAAAAATGAATAACGACATTTCCTTTTAGAGAATAATCAATAGAAAATGTCCTCCGTGGTCTAAACCACCGAAGTGGCGGGTTCGGAGGGTAATGGACATTTTTCGGGCATCTAATCATTAGTATCCCTTCCTTGGAAGGTAAGTAAAGCCGGTGGGCCCGTCTCGTAGATCTACGGTTTTTAAAGACACCTCAAGTCTGTTAGAGGCCTATTGGCTAATTAAAGCGGTATTTCGTTCAGAAAAATTATGACAAGTTGTCAAACAATTTAAGATTTTCCACGCTAAGTGTAGTGTGGACATTTTCTTTAATCTGTGATATATACTTGGAGAATCCTGAGCACAAACTGCAAATATATTCAAAATGTAGCATCAATTTAAAAAAATTCAATGCCATATAGTAAACCCTAGTGGTTTATCGGAAAAACATATATATAGTTGGAGAAATTAATGTCAAACTGGCATGTTCCCATGGTGAAACAGGATTAAGAGCAGGCGGACGGAGACCACGAAATGAATGGCACACAGATTCTTTTAAAAATAATCCTCCTTATTTATTTACTTACATATTTATTTACTTATTTATTTATTAACATTGAGGGTGTTACATTTATTTCCGTTGTGGATGACAACAATTACGATGCGAGCGAAGTGAGATCGCTGCAACGTAATAGTCCGCTTCATTTTTGTTTTCTCCTGCTAGATCCCACTTTATCAAGGCAAAAGAACATCACTCCCAAGAACTTGAACACGACTGTCAAAAACTGCTAAACGGCGTCTCGTTATTTTTCTACAGCTTCTAAACTTTGCTGTCATTTACATGGAATTAGGGCAAGAACGGGGAAACATATGATGTAATGTGTACTACAGGAACCTCTGTACCCTTGTACAGCGATATATTGCTCTATTTCTTTCAAGATAATCATTATCTTATTGCAGGTACAAGAGATTCCAGTAGACTATAACTGATAGTCAAATATTTTGGCGATATCTTTTTAGGTGCAAATAAAAGAGGGTACACGGGAAGGGTCAAGGGTGTAAGGGAATACAGTAGACTAAATGTCAGCCCAATGTTTTAAAACTGGTTGCCTAGTTGGCGTCTTTGAAATTGCGTTATCTTTGTATGTTCAAGAGATAAAACAATGAAGGTAAAAGGGTATATGGGAATACAGTAGGCTTTAAGTGATAGTCAAATGATTTAAAACTGGTTGCCTATCTGACGTCTTTGAAATTGCGTTGTCTTTGTATGTTTAAGAGATAAAAAAATGAAGGTACAAGGGAATATGGTAATACAGTAGACTTTAAGTAATAGTCAAATGATTAAAAACTGGTTGCCCAGGGGACGTCTTTGAAATTGCGTTGTCTTTGTATGTTCAAGCGATAAAACAATGAAGGTACAAGGGGATATGGGAATACAGTAGACTTTAAGTGATACTCAATTGATTTAAAAATGGTTGCCTAGGTAACATCTTTCAAATTGCGTTCTCTTTGCATGTTCAAGGGATAAAATAATGAAGGTACAAGGGGATATAGGAATAAAGTAGACTTTAAGTGAGATTCAAATGATTTAAAACTGGTTGCCTAGTTGACGCCTTTGAAATGTCGTTCCCTTTGTATGGCCAAGAAATAAGAAAGTGAAAAGGTGTTGGAAAAGTCAGAAAAACAATCAGGATTATCACCGAAAGGTATTTTAACAAGATGGACATTTGTTGCGTAGTAATATTTTGTCTGTCTCTTACAGTTTACCATTTATACAAAAGTCATTCAGAATGAAGAGGTTTTGAAAATATAAAAAAGCGATAAAATGACGTAAAGAAAAGAGTGATTTACATAAAAGTGGCCCTTTTTTCTAATTATTTGGAAAGCCACAAAATATTATTGTCTCAAGTAGAACATTGCAAAACCCGAAAAATTGACAGGAATGTGGTATCAGTCCAGTAACATTATACAAGAGAATAATCGTGTGTCAACTGTCAGTTAACAGTTCCCAAGAAGAAATCACTACATACCTCAACGATGACTTGTCACCTCCTCTTCCTAGTATACTGGATTACTAGAAAACAAATTCAACATCTACAAAACTAAATACTTGTGTGGTGCAGCTGCAACAGTTTACTCTGAAAGACGATTTAGTACAGCACGACTCATATGTCACAGAAAAAGAAGTTGTCTTGACCCCGAAAGAGTGAAATTGCTAGTGTTTTTGAACAAAAACGTATAAAAGTGGACAGTTTTGCTTTTAAATGTTTAATTTAGAGTTTAAAAATAAGAACATTGATGGTTTTAACTTTTGTCTCATTAATATATGTGCACCAATTTAATTTTATTGGCATTACACAGTTCTACCAACATTCTATTTTGTATTGAAACTAGAAGTGAAAATAATGGAATCGACTATCCAGGGAAACTAGTATCAACCCCTCACTAATTCAGTACACAAACTTTGATCACTCGAAAGGATTCTTATTCAGTTGTTTCCAGCATTCGTGAGGTAGGTAATGTTATATCTACTCGTTTAATTAAAGTGAGCCAAGTGCCACATTTTATTATTTACGTTCTTAATGTTAATTGTTTATGAAATTCTTCTTGGAAATGTACGAACAGCTCCTGAATTGCCTCTACAGTAAATAATAAGGGAAACAAACTCAATATACTGCAATTGTTCGTGGAAAGATAATGGGCTACAACTGTGAGGTACTGTTTTCTCTTTCTGCCCATGCATTGTACTACACAGGTGTTGCGAGGTGAAATATGTCATCATTTATGTTTCGGTATGTAACATTTAACGAACTATCTCTATGAAACGTGGGGACTGGCAGTAAAACCTTCACATTGTTTTCGCTCGACATTCTTCAATAAGCTACATACTTCGTATACCCTTGAAGAGCACTTGTTTTACTAGATTATCTCCTTATAGGGAGATGGGAATGCAAAGAGAATGGAATGTCAAGAGTCAATACATAACAACGGTTGCTAATGCCATCTCTACAAACACGGATTAAGCCGAAGAAGGTAGAAGTAAATTGTTCGTATACTTGGTTACATACATGCCGTCTCTACATGCACACAGGTTGCGCGTTTTGCTTTTGTCATTTTCTGGATAACCTAGATTTTCATTGTGGAATCAGCCTGGTCTCAGTTGATGGGAATAAACAAGGTTTTCTTTGTAGTTTTACGTCCTCCAACGTTAAGACATATCGGACAATGAATGAAATAATGTTCAAAATAGTACAGGGTACATTGAGCTTAGAGTTACCAGACATTCACCTTTCAGGATAAGGGAAAAGCTCCAACGTTAAGTCATATCGGACGATGAATGCAATTATGTTCAAATGAGTACAGGGTACATAGAGCATAGAGTTAAAAGGCGTTCATCTTTTAGGATAAGGGAAAACCTCCAACGCTAAGACATATCGGACGATGAAAGAAATTATGTTGAAATAAGTAAAGGGTAAAAGGGGTACAAGGGAATATGAGAATAAAGTACACTTAGTGATAGTCAAATGCTTTAAAACTGGTTATCTAGATGACTTCTTTGTAAATCCGTACTGTTTGCATGTCCAAGAGTTAAAAAACTGAAGGTACAAGGGAATATGGGAATATAGTAGACTAAGTGATAGTTTCATGTTTAGAACTGGTTGTCTAGTTGCTGTCATTGTAATTCCCTACTCTCTGTATGTCCAACAGGTAAATGAAGGTACAAGGGAATATGGGAATACAGTGGACTAAGTGATAGACAAATATTTTAAAACTGGTTGTCTAGTTGCTGTCATTGTAATTCCGTACTCTCTGTATGTGCAAGAGGTAAATGAAGGCACAAGGGGATATGGGAATACAGTGGACTAAGTGATAGACAAATATTTTAAAACTGGTTGTCTAGGTGACGTTTTTGTAATTCAGTCCAGTTTAAAAGCATTTGATTATCACTTAGTCTACTGTATTCCCATATTCCCTTATACCTTCATTTTTTTAACTCTTGGACATACAAAGATTACGGAATAACTAAGACATCACCTAGACAACCAGTTTTAAAGCATTAGACAATCACTTAAACTACTGTATTCTAAAAATTCCTTGTACCTTCAATATTTTTATATCTTGGACATAAGTACAGAGGTTAAGGAATTACAATGGTATCACCTAGGCAACCAGTTTTAAACCCTTACACTATCACTTACTCAACTGTATTCCCATATTCCCTTGTAAATTGTTTGAGCACTACACTATACCACTTAGTCTACTGTATTCCCATAGTCCCTTGTACCTTATTCATTTTATCTCTTTTACGTACAAATAGAATGGAATTAAAACGATTCACCTAGACACAGTTTTAATACATTTGAATATCACTAAGTCCCCTGAATTCCCTTGTCCCTACATTCACTTGTACCTTCATGTTTTATCTCGTGGACATACGAAGAAGACAGAATTACAAAGACGTCACTTAGACAACCAGTTTTAAAATGTTTGTCTATCTCTTAAAGTAGACTCTATTCCCATATTCCCTTGTACCCTAATTTTTTTTTTCTTGGACATACAAATAGAATGGAATTACAAAGATGTCACTTAGACACAGTTTTAAAACATTTGACTATCACTTACCCTACTGTATTCCCATATTTCCTTGAACCTTCACTTTTTTTCTCTTGGACATTCTAAGAAATCGAATTACAAACACGTCACCTGGACAACCAAATTTGAAACATTTGGCTATCACATAAAGTCTACTCTATTCCCATATTATTTGCACCTTTATTTTTTTATCTCTTGGACATACAAAGAGAACGGATTTTCAAATACGTCACGTAGACAACCAGTTTAAAAACATTATACTATCACTTAGGGTACTGTATTTCCTTGTAGCTACAATAGAGTAAAGTTTATTTTGGAGTATGAAGAAAATAAGTGCTTTAAGAATATTTTGTACTCTTGCATGCATTAATGCCGTCAATATGTATAGCAAGGGGATATGTTCATCTGCTTACATTCTGGCTGGGTTTGTAGTTCCAAATTAAATAGTGTTTTCCTATACCCACAATTTTATTCTTACCCAGTGCACCTCCACATTACGCCTTTGTAAAGCCTTCATATTTAATTTTAAGTAATTTACTTGAAAGTTGGTACATCTGAATAAAAATGGTTTGCAAAGGCCCTAATATTTTTCTGGAACATACCGTTAAAGTTTTGATTAAGCGAATAAAATTACTTCTTAGAAACCTCTACTTTGTGCATTCATATGTTTCACAGAGATGATAGTGACATTTTCTTCTAAATGAATTATAACTTTATTCATATTCGTTTGGCATTTATTTATTTGGTGTTAAATTTCCTTTACTTCAGAACTGTGTACTAAACGAAGTAATTATAAAATATGTATTCGACATTTTAGTATGTTTGAGATTAGGTATTCCCAGTAGAACCTCGTTTATGCCGGTTTTAGTAGCATGGCTATAGTGTCTGCCACACTTTCAAGAGTTCCCGATTTCGAATCTCAGTCAGGGTGAGTTACTTGGACAAAGTTTTTCCGGGGTTTTTCCTTATCCTGTAAGACGAATGTCGGGTATCTCTGAGCTCTATGGACCTTGGGCTCATTTGAGCATCATTTCACGTATTCCATTCATCGTCCGATATAACTTAATGTTGGAAGAAGTAAAATCCAAAAAAAGAACATATTCATTTGTACCATCACTTTTTATCTCTTGGACATATGAGAGTACAGAATTACAAAGACGTCACCTAGACAACCAGTTTTAAAGCATTTTACTATCACTTAGAATAGTGTATTCCCATATTCCCTTGTACCTTCATTTTTTTATCTCTTTGACATACAAAGATTTCGGAATAACAAAGATGTCACCCGTCTTTGTAATTCCGTGCTCTCTGTATGTCCAAGATATAAAAAATGAAGGTACAAGGGAATATGAAAATACAGTAGACTAAGTGATAGTCTAATGTTTTAAAACTGGTTGTCTAACTGACGTCTTTGTAATTCCGTGCTCTCTGTATGTCCAAGAATTAAAAAACTGAAGGTACAAGAGACTATGGGAATACAGTAGATTAAGTGATGGTCAAATGTTTTAAAACTGGTTGTCTACGTGACCTATTTGAAATTCCGTTCTCTTTCTATGTCCAAGAGATAAAAAATGAAAGTGCAAATAATATGGGAATAGAGTAGACTTTATGTGATATCCAAATGTTTTAAATCCGGTAGTCCAGGTGAAGTCGTTTTAAATCTTCCTCTTTGTATGTCCAAGAGATAAAAATATTAAGGTACAAGGGAATATGGGAATGCAGTAGACTAAGTGATAGTCAAAAGTATACAAACTGTGTGTAAGTGACACCTTTGTAATTCCATTCTAATTGTATGTCCAAGAGATACACAGATGAAGGTACAAGGGACTATGGGATTACAGTAGACTAAGTGGCAGTGTAGTGCACTAAAAAAGGTACAAAGGAATATGGGAATACAGTAGACTACGTGACAGTCTAATGTTTTAAAACTGGTTGTCTAGATGACGTCTTTGTAATTCCGTACTCTCTGTGTATCCAAGAGCTAAAAAGTGAAGGTACAAGTGAATATGGGAATACAGTAGACTAAGTGATAGTCAAATGTTTTAAAACTGGTTGTCTACTTGACGTCTTTGTAATTCCGTGCTCTCTGTATATCCAAGATATAAAAAATGAAGGTACAAGGGAATATGAAAATACAGTAGACTAAGTGATAGTCTAATGTTTTAAAACTGGTTGTCTAACTGACGTCTTTGTAATTCCGTGCTCTCTGTATGTCCAAGAATTAAAAAACTGAAGGTACAAGGGAATATGGGAATACAGTAGACTAAGTGACAGTCAAATGATTTAGAACTGGTTGTCTAGGTGACGTCTTTGAAATTCCGTTCTCTTTGTATGTTCAAGAGATAAAAAAATGAAGGTACAACGGGATATGGGAATACAGTAGACTAAGTGACAGTCAAATGTTTTAAAACTGGTTGTCTAAGTGACGTCTTTGAAATTCCGTTCTCTTTGTATGTATAAGAGATAAAAGAAGGTGAATAACGTATTTCCGCTTGAAGAAAGAATAAATATAGGAAAACTCAGACATATGATATATTTAGGAAATGGTTCCACTATGCAAAGAAAGGATTTGACAATGTGTGATTACTATACTCGTATGTTTTATGACGTAATATTTTATCTATCTTTTACAAAGTACTAGTTGTACAAAATACATTCTGAATGAAGAAGACTGTTGAGGACATTCCCAAAATGATTTACATAATACATTTCATTTGTAATGAAAGTATCTTATCAATATTAATTGCAGATGAAAATTAAATAAAATGGTACTATACCTATACAAGTTATTCTAGGGTAAGAGGAGATCTTATTGTTTTTGAAAGTCTCCCTTTCGCCTTCACTGTTCCTTAGGAAATCACGTTTAAAAACGCAGCTTTCGTTTCTGATTCTGACATAAGTTCAAAATTCTTGTACTAAATGGTAGAAGATAATGAAAATGACCCATAATATGTTTCTATAAAGTAAACATAGTTATAAAATATAAAAATATAATGCTGTCTAATTAAGAATTTTAAGTGTCGGATTTCCTATTATCTATTAGAATTATTATTCTCCAATTTTAATAGTTCACCTTACGAATAAGCTTTGTACCACGTTTGCTTCTCAGTTTTGTAGTTTCTCCGCAAAAACTCGCGTTACAAAAATGTATCCTTCTGTTTTTTTCTGTCAGGGTATTATTGACGTTTCGTTTGTTGGTAGCCTTCTGCTGTTTGTTGCATCGATTTTAAACTTTGCGATGAGCTAGCGAGTCAAAACTTTAAACATAGCTCAAAAGTTGATGACTTTAAGCAAGGCTGTATTGTCTGCAGCGGAGATAAGTATTTAAGTCGGGTCTCGCCTGGATTCATGATTTCCGGAATAGATAATTTAATATCTTGTGTGAAATTAGCCTTAATGTACATTCAGGAAACATCTGAGAGAGTTGAGATAGGAGGCGATAATAGATGTGCTTACAGCATGCGACACTAGCGCCGCATCTAACACCAGACGGCAATTATAAACATTGTGGCATAGGTCTTTTGTTTTAAAACTTTTACTGCTGCCAGCGTGCGAGACTGATGTTAGAGATGTCCTGGGTTGGACTTACGTACCGCACACTTTTTAGTTTAAGAGATAAAAATGAATAACGACATTTCCTTTTAGAGAATAATCAATAGAAAATGTCCTCCGTGGTCTAAACCACCGAAGTGGCGGGTTCGGAGGGTAATGGACATTTTTCGGGCATCTAATCATTAGTATCCCTTCCTTGGAAGGTAAGTAAAGCCGGTGGGCCCGTCTCGTAGATCTACGGTTTTTAAAGACACCTCAAGTCTGTTAGAGGCCTATTGGCTAATTAAAGCGGTATTTCGTTCAGAAAAATTATGACAAGTTGTCAAACAATTTAAGATTTTCCACGCTAAGTGTAGTGTGGACATTTTCTTTAATCTGTGATATATACTTGGAGAATCCTGAGCACAAACTGCAAATATATTCAAAATGTAGCATCAATTTAAAAAAATTCAATGCCATATAGTAAACCCTAGTGGTTTATCGGAAAAACATATATATAGTTGGAGAAATTAATGTCAAACTGGCATGTTCCCATGGTGAAACAGGATTAAGAGCAGGCGGACGGAGACCACGAAATGAATGGCACACAGATTCTTTTAAAAATAATCCTCCTTATTTATTTACTTACATATTTATTTACTTATTTATTTATTAACATTGAGGGTGTTACATTTATTTCCGTTGTGGATGACAACAATTACGATGCGAGCGAAGTGAGATCGCTGCAACGTAATAGTCCGCTTCATTTTTGTTTTCTCCTGCTAGATCCCACTTTATCAAGGCAAAAGAACATCACTCCCAAGAACTTGAACACGACTGTCAAAAACTGCTAAACGGCGTCTCGTTATTTTTCTACAGCTTCTAAACTTTGCTGTCATTTACATGGAATTAGGGCAAGAACGGGGAAACATATGATGTAATGTGTACTACAGGAACCTCTGTACCCTTGTACAGCGATATATTGCTCTATTTCTTTCAAGATAATCATTATCTTATTGCAGGTACAAGAGATTCCAGTAGACTATAACTGATAGTCAAATATTTTGGCGATATCTTTTTAGGTGCAAATAAAAGAGGGTACACGGGAAGGGTCAAGGGTGTAAGGGAATACAGTAGACTAAATGTCAGCCCAATGTTTTAAAACTGGTTGCCTAGTTGGCGTCTTTGAAATTGCGTTATCTTTGTATGTTCAAGAGATAAAACAATGAAGGTAAAAGGGTATATGGGAATACAGTAGGCTTTAAGTGATAGTCAAATGATTTAAAACTGGTTGCCTATCTGACGTCTTTGAAATTGCGTTGTCTTTGTATGTTTAAGAGATAAAAAAATGAAGGTACAAGGGAATATGGTAATACAGTAGACTTTAAGTAATAGTCAAATGATTAAAAACTGGTTGCCCAGGGGACGTCTTTGAAATTGCGTTGTCTTTGTATGTTCAAGCGATAAAACAATGAAGGTACAAGGGGATATGGGAATACAGTAGACTTTAAGTGATACTCAATTGATTTAAAAATGGTTGCCTAGGTAACATCTTTCAAATTGCGTTCTCTTTGCATGTTCAAGGGATAAAATAATGAAGGTACAAGGGGATATAGGAATAAAGTAGACTTTAAGTGAGATTCAAATGATTTAAAACTGGTTGCCTAGTTGACGCCTTTGAAATGTCGTTCCCTTTGTATGGCCAAGAAATAAGAAAGTGAAAAGGTGTTGGAAAAGTCAGAAAAACAATCAGGATTATCACCGAAAGGTATTTTAACAAGATGGACATTTGTTGTGTAGTAATATTTTGTCTATCTCTTACAGTTTACCATTTATACAAAAGTCATTCAGAATGAAGAGGTTTTGAAAATATAAAAAAGCGATAAAATGACGTAAAGAAAAGAGTGATTTACATGAAAGTGGCCCTTTTTTCTAATTATTTGGAAAGCCACAAAATATTATTGTCTCAAGTAGAACATTGCAAAACCCGAAAAATTGTCAGGAATGTGGTATCAGTCCAGTAACATTATACAAGAGAATAATCGTGTGTCAACTGTCGGTTAACAGTTCCCAAGAAGAAATCACTACATACCTCAACGATGACTTGTCACCTCCTCTTCCTAGTATACTGGATTACTAGAAAACAAATTCAACATCTACAAAACTAAATACTTGTGTGTTGCAGCTGCAACAGTTTACTCTGAAAGACGATTTAGTACAGCACGACTCATATGTCACAGAAAAAGAAGTTGTCTTGACCCCGAAAGAGTGAAATTGCTAGTGTTTTTGAACAAAAACGTATAAAAGTGGACAGTTTTGCTTTTAAATGTTTAATTTAGAGTTTAAAAATAAGAACATTGATGGTTTTAACTTTTGTCTCATTAATATATGTGCACCAATTTAATTTTATTGGCATTACACAGTTCTACCAACATTCTATTTTGTATTGAAACTAGAAGTGAAAATAATGGAATCGACTATCCAGGGAAACTAGTATTAACCCCTCACTAATTCAGTACACAAACTTTGATCACTCGAAAGGATTCTTATTCAGTTGTTTCCAGCATTCGTGAGGTAGGTAATGTTATATCTACTCGTTTAATTAAAGTGAGCCAAGTGCCACATTTTATTATTTACGTTCTTAATGTTAATTGTTTATGAAATTCTTCTTGGAAATGTACGAACAGCTCCTGAATTGCCTCTACAGTAAATAATAAGGGAAACAAACTCAATATACTGCAATTGTTCGTGGAAAGATAATGGGCTACAACTGTGAGGTACTGTTTTCTCTTTCTGCCCATGCATTGTACTACACAGGTGTTGCGAGGTGAAATATGTCATCATTTATGTTTCGGTATGTAACATTTAACGAACTATCTCTATGAAACGTGGGGACTGGCAGTAAAACCTTCACATTGTTTTCGCTCGACATTCTTCAATAAGCTACATACTTCGTATACCCTTGAAGAGCACTTGTTTTACTAGATTATCTCCTTATAGGGAGATGGGAATGCAAAGAGAATGGAATGTCAAGAGTCAATACATAACAACGGTTGCTAATGCCATCTCTACAAACACGGATTAAGCCGAAGAAGGTAGAAGTAAATTGTTCGTATACTTGGTTACATACATGCCGTCTCTACATGCACACAGGTTGCGCGTTTTGCTTTTGTCATTTTCTGGATAACCTAGATTTTCATTGTGGAATCAGCCTGGTCTCAGTTGATGGGAATAAACAAGGTTTTCTTTGTAGTTTTACGTCCTCCAACGTTAACACATATCGGACAATGAATGAAATAATGTTCAAAATAGTACAGGGTACATTGAGCTTAGAGTTACCAGACATTCACCTTTCAGGATAAGGGAAAAGCTCCAACGTTAAGTCATATCGGACGATGAATGCAATTATGTTCAAATGAGTACAGGGTACATAGAGCATAGAGTTAAAAGGCGTTCATCTTTTAGGATAAGGGAAAACCTCCAACGCTAAGACATATCGGACGATGAAAGAAATTATGTTGAAATAAGTAAAGGGTAAAAGGGGTACAAGGGAATATGAGAATACAGTACACTTAGTGATAGTCAAATGCTTTAAAACTGGTTATCTAGATGACTTCTTTGTAAATCCGTACTGTTTACATGTCCAAGAGTTAAAAAACTGAAGGTACAAGGGAATATAGGAATATAGTAGACTAAGTGATAGTTTCATGTTTAGAACTGGTTGTCTAGTTGCTGTCATTGTAATTCCCTACTCTCTGTATGTCCAACAGGTAAATGAAGGTACAAGGGAATATGGGAATACAGTGGACTAAGTGATAGACAAATATTTTAAAACTGGTTGTCTAGTTGCTGTCATTGTAATTCCGTACTCTCTGTATGTGCAAGAGGTAAATGAAGGCACAAGGGGATATGGGAATACAGTGGACTAAGTGATAGACAAATATTTTAAAACTGGTTGTCTAGGTGACGTTTTTGTAATTCAGTCCAGTTTAAAAGCATTTGATTATCACTTAGTCTACTGTATTTCCATATTCCCTTATACCTTCATTTTTTTAACTCTTGGACATACAAAGATTACGGAATAACTATGACATCACCTAGACAACCAGTTTTAAAGCATTAGACAATCACTTAAACTACTGTATTCTAAAAATTCCTTGTACCTTCAATATTTTTATATCTTGGACATAAGTACAGAGGTTAAGGAATTACAATGGTATCACCTAGGCAACCAGTTTTAAACCCTTACACTATCACTTACTCAACTGTATTCCCATATTCCCTTGTAAATTGTTTGAGCACTACACTATACCACTTAGTCTACTGTATTCCCATAGTCCCTTGTACCTTATTCATTTTATCTCTTTTACGTACAAATAGAATGGAATTAAAACGATGTCACCTAGACACAGTTTTAATACATTTGAATATCGCTAAGTCCCCTGAATTCCCTTGTCCCTACATTCACTTGTACCTTCATGTTTTATCTCGTGGACATACGAAGAAGACAGAATTACAAAGACGTCACTTAGACAACCAGTTTTAAAATGTTTGTCTATCTCTTAAAGTAGACTCTATTCCCATATTCCCTTGTACCCTCATTTTTTTATTTCTTTGACATACAAATAGAATGGAATTACAAAGATGTCACTTAGACACAGTTTTAAAACATTTGACTATCACTTAGCCTACTGTATTCCCATATTTCCTTGAACCTTCACTTTTTTTCTCTTGGACATTCTAAGAAATCGAATTACAAACACGTCACCTGGACAACCAAATTTGAAACATTTGGCTATCACATAAAGTCTACTCTATTCCCATATTATTTGCACCTTTATTTTTTTATCTCTTGGACATACAAAGAGAACGGATTTTCAAATACGTCACGTAGACAACCAGTTTAAAAACATTATACTATCACTTAGGGTACTGTATTTCCTTGTAGCTACAATAGAGTAAAGTTTATTTTGGAGTATGAAGAAAATAAGTGCTTTAAGAATATTTTGTACTCTTGCATGCATTAATGCCGTCAATATGTATAGCAAGGGGATATGTTCATCTGCTTACATTCTGGCTGGGTTTGTAGTTCCAAATTAAATAGTGTTTTCCTATACCCACAATTTTATTCTTACCCAGTGCACCTCCACATTACGCCTTTGTAAAGCCTTCATATTTAATTTTAAGTAATTTACTTGAAAGTTGGTACATCTGAATAAAAATGGTTTGCAAAGGCCCTAATATTTTTCTGGAACATACCGTTAAAGTTTTGATTAAGCGAATAAAATTACTTCTTAGAAACCTCTACTTTGTGCATTCATATGTTTCACAGAGATGATAGTGACATTTTCTTCTAAATGAATTATAACTTTATTCATATTCGTTTGGCATTTATTTATTTGGTGTTAAATTTCCTTTACTTCAGAACTGTGTACTAAACGAAGTAATTATAAAATATGTATTCGACATTTTAGTATGTTTGAGATTAGGTATTCCCAGTAGAACCTCGTTTATGCCGGTTTTAGTAGCATGGCTATAGTGTCTGCCACACTTTCAAGAGTTCCCGATTTCGAATCTCAGTCAGGGTGAGTTACTTGGACAAAGTTTTTCCGGGGTTTTTCCTTATCCTGTAAGACGAATGTCGGGTATCTCTGAGCTCTATGGACCTTGGGCTCATTTGAGCATCATTTCACGTATTCCATTCATCGTCCGATATAACTTAATGTTGGAAGAAGTAAAATCCAAAAAAAGAACATATTCATTTGTACCATCACTTTTTATCTCTTGGACATATGAGAGTACAGAATTACAAAGACGTCACCTAGACAACCAGTTTTAAAGCATTTTACTATCACTTAGAATAGTGTATTCCCATATTCCCTTGTACCTTCATTTTTTTATCTCTTTGACATACAAAGATTTCGGAATAACAAAGATGTCACCCGTCTTTGTAATTCCGTGCTCTCTGTATGTCCAAGATATAAAAAATGAAGGTACAAGGGAATATGAAAATACAGTAGACTAAGTGATAGTCTAATGTTTTAAAACTGGTTGTCTAACTGACGTCTTTGTAATTCCGTGCTCTCTGTATGTCCAAGAATTAAAAAACTGAAGGTACAAGAGACTATGGGAATACAGTAGATTAAGTGATGGTCAAATGTTTTAAAACTGGTTGTCTACGTGACCTATTTGAAATTCCGTTCTCTTTCTATGTCCAAGAGATAAAAAATGAAAGTGCAAATAATATGGGAATAGAGTAGACTTTATGTGATATCCAAATGTTTTAAATCCGGTAGTCCAGGTGAAGTCGTTTTAAATCTTCCTCTTTGTATGTCCAAGAGATAAAAATATTAAGGTACAAGGGAATATGGGAATGCAGTAGACTAAGTGATAGTCAAAAGTATACAAACTGTGTGTAAGTGACACCTTTGTAATTCCATTCTAATTGTATGTCCAAGAGATACACAGATGAAGGTACAAGGGACTATGGGATTACAGTAGACTAAGTGGCAGTGTAGTGCACTAAAAAAGGTACAAAGGAATATGGGAATACAGTAGACTACGTGACAGTCTAATGTTTTAAAACTGGTTGTCTAGATGACGTCTTTGTAATTCCGTACTCTCTGTGTATCCAAGAGCTAAAAAGTGAAGGTACAAGTGAATATGGGAATACAGTAGACTAAGTGATAGTCAAATGTTTTAAAACTGGTTGTCTACTTGACGTCTTTGTAATTCCGTGCTCTCTGTATATCCAAGATATAAAAAATGAAGGTACAAGGGAATATGAAAATACAGTAGACTAAGTGATAGTCTAATGTTTTAAAACTGGTTGTCTAACTGACGTCTTTGTAATTCCGTGCTCTCTGTATGTCCAAGAATTAAAAAACTGAAGGTACAAGGGAATATGGGAATACAGTAGACTAAGTGACAGTCAAATGATTTAGAACTGGTTGTCTAGGTGACGTCTTTGAAATTCCGTTCTCTTTGTATGTTCAAGAGATAAAAAAATGAAGGTACAACGGGATATGGGAATACAGTAGACTAAGTGACAGTCAAATGTTTTAAAACTGGTTGTCTAAGTGACGTCTTTGAAATTCCGTTCTCTTTGTATGTATAAGAGATAAAAGAAGGTGAATAACGTATTTCCGCTTGAAGAAAGAATAAATATAGGAAAACTCAGACATATGATATATTTAGGAAATGGTTCCACTATGCAAAGAAAGGATTTGACAATGTGTGATTACTATACTCGTATGTTTTATGACGTAATATTTTATCTATCTTTTACAAAGTACTAGTTGTACAAAATACATTCTGAATGAAGAAGACTGTTGAGGACATTCCCAAAATGATTTACATAATACATTTCATTTGTAATGAAAGTATCTTATCAATATTAATTGCAGATGAAAATTAAATAAAATGGTACTATACCTATACAAGTTATTCTAGGGTAAGAGGAGATCTTATTGTTTTTGAAAGTCTCCCTTTCGCCTTCACTGTTCCTTAGGAAATCACGTTTAAAAACGCAGCTTTCGTTTCTGATTCTGACATAAGTTCAAAATTCTTGTACTAAATGGTAGAAGATAATGAAAATGACCCATAATATGTTTCTATAAAGTAAACATAGTTATAAAATATAAAAATATAATGCTGTCTAATTAAGAATTTTAAGTGTCGGATTTCCTATTATCTATTAGAATTATTATTCTCCAATTTTAATAGTTCACCTTACGAATAAGCTTTGTACCACGTTTGCTTCTCAGTTTTGTAGTTTCTCCGCAAAAACTCGCGTTACAAAAATGTATCCTTCTGTTTTTTTCTGTCAGGGTATTATTGACGTTTCGTTTGTTGGTAGCCTTCTGCTGTTTGTTGCATCGATTTTAAACTTTGCGATGAGCTAGCGAGTCAAAACTTTAAACATAGCTCAAAAGTTGATGACTTTAAGCAAGGCTGTATTGTCTGCAGCGGAGATAAGTATTTAAGTCGGGTCTCGCCTGGATTCATGATTTCCGGAATAGATAATTTAATATCTTGTGTGAAATTAGCCTTAATGTACATTCAGGAAACATCTGAGAGAGTTGAGATAGGAGGCGATAATAGATGTGCTTACAGCATGCGACACTAGCGCCGCATCTAACACCAGACGGCAATTATAAACATTGTGGCATAGGTCTTTTGTTTTAAAACTTTTACTGCTGCCAGCGTGCGAGACTGATGTTAGAGATGTCCTGGGTTGGACTTACGTACCGCACACTTTTTAGTTTAAGAGATAAAAATGAATAACGACATTTCCTTTTAGAGAATAATCAATAGAAAATGTCCTCCGTGGTCTAAACCACCGAAGTGGCGGGTTCGGAGGGTAATGGACATTTTTCGGGCATCTAATCATTAGTATCCCTTCCTTGGAAGGTAAGTAAAGCCGGTGGGCCCGTCTCGTAGATCTACGGTTTTTAAAGACACCTCAAGTCTGTTAGAGGCCTATTGGCTAATTAAAGCGGTATTTCGTTCAGAAAAATTATGACAAGTTGTCAAACAATTTAAGATTTTCCACGCTAAGTGTAGTGTGGACATTTTCTTTAATCTGTGATATATACTTGGAGAATCCTGAGCACAAACTGCAAATATATTCAAAATGTAGCATCAATTTAAAAAAATTCAATGCCATATAGTAAACCCTAGTGGTTTATCGGAAAAACATATATATAGTTGGAGAAATTAATGTCAAACTGGCATGTTCCCATGGTGAAACAGGATTAAGAGCAGGCGGACGGAGACCACGAAATGAATGGCACACAGATTCTTTTAAAAATAATCCTCCTTATTTATTTACTTACATATTTATTTACTTATTTATTTATTAACATTGAGGGTGTTACATTTATTTCCGTTGTGGATGACAACAATTACGATGCGAGCGAAGTGAGATCGCTGCAACGTAATAGTCCGCTTCATTTTTGTTTTCTCCTGCTAGATCCCACTTTATCAAGGCAAAAGAACATCACTCCCAAGAACTTGAACACGACTGTCAAAAACTGCTAAACGGCGTCTCGTTATTTTTCTACAGCTTCTAAACTTTGCTGTCATTTACATGGAATTAGGGCAAGAACGGGGAAACATATGATGTAATGTGTACTACAGGAACCTCTGTACCCTTGTACAGCGATATATTGCTCTATTTCTTTCAAGATAATCATTATCTTATTGCAGGTACAAGAGATTCCAGTAGACTATAACTGATAGTCAAATATTTTGGCGATATCTTTTTAGGTGCAAATAAAAGAGGGTACACGGGAAGGGTCAAGGGTGTAAGGGAATACAGTAGACTAAATGTCAGCCCAATGTTTTAAAACTGGTTGCCTAGTTGGCGTCTTTGAAATTGCGTTATCTTTGTATGTTCAAGAGATAAAACAATGAAGGTAAAAGGGTATATGGGAATACAGTAGGCTTTAAGTGATAGTCAAATGATTTAAAACTGGTTGCCTATCTGACGTCTTTGAAATTGCGTTGTCTTTGTATGTTTAAGAGATAAAAAAATGAAGGTACAAGGGAATATGGTAATACAGTAGACTTTAAGTAATAGTCAAATGATTAAAAACTGGTTGCCCAGGGGACGTCTTTGAAATTGCGTTGTCTTTGTATGTTCAAGCGATAAAACAATGAAGGTACAAGGGGATATGGGAATACAGTAGACTTTAAGTGATACTCAATTGATTTAAAAATGGTTGCCTAGGTAACATCTTTCAAATTGCGTTCTCTTTGCATGTTCAAGGGATAAAATAATGAAGGTACAAGGGGATATAGGAATAAAGTAGACTTTAAGTGAGATTCAAATGATTTAAAACTGGTTGCCTAGTTGACGCCTTTGAAATGTCGTTCCCTTTGTATGGCCAAGAAATAAGAAAGTGAAAAGGTGTTGGAAAAGTCAGAAAAACAATCAGGATTATCACCGAAAGGTATTTTAACAAGATGGACATTTGTTGTGTAGTAATATTTTGTCTATCTCTTACAGTTTACCATTTATACAAAAGTCATTCAGAATGAAGAGGTTTTGAAAATATAAAAAAGCGATAAAATGACGTAAAGAAAAGAGTGATTTACATGAAAGTGGCCCTTTTTTCTAATTATTTGGAAAGCCACAAAATATTATTGTCTCAAGTAGAACATTGCAAAACCCGAAAAATTGTCAGGAATGTGGTATCAGTCCAGTAACATTATACAAGAGAATAATCGTGTGTCAACTGTCGGTTAACAGTTCCCAAGAAGAAATCACTACATACCTCAACGATGACTTGTCACCTCCTCTTCCTAGTATACTGGATTACTAGAAAACAAATTCAACATCTACAAAACTAAATACTTGTGTGTTGCAGCTGCAACAGTTTACTCTGAAAGACGATTTAGTACAGCACGACTCATATGTCACAGAAAAAGAAGTTGTCTTGACCCCGAAAGAGTGAAATTGCTAGTGTTTTTGAACAAAAACGTATAAAAGTGGACAGTTTTGCTTTTAAATGTTTAATTTAGAGTTTAAAAATAAGAACATTGATGGTTTTAACTTTTGTCTCATTAATATATGTGCACCAATTTAATTTTATTGGCATTACACAGTTCTACCAACATTCTATTTTGTATTGAAACTAGAAGTGAAAATAATGGAATCGACTATCCAGGGAAACTAGTATTAACCCCTCACTAATTCAGTACACAAACTTTGATCACTCGAAAGGATTCTTATTCAGTTGTTTCCAGCATTCGTGAGGTAGGTAATGTTATATCTACTCGTTTAATTAAAGTGAGCCAAGTGCCACATTTTATTATTTACGTTCTTAATGTTAATTGTTTATGAAATTCTTCTTGGAAATGTACGAACAGCTCCTGAATTGCCTCTACAGTAAATAATAAGGGAAACAAACTCAATATACTGCAATTGTTCGTGGAAAGATAATGGGCTACAACTGTGAGGTACTGTTTTCTCTTTCTGCCCATGCATTGTACTACACAGGTGTTGCGAGGTGAAATATGTCATCATTTATGTTTCGGTATGTAACATTTAACGAACTATCTCTATGAAACGTGGGGACTGGCAGTAAAACCTTCACATTGTTTTCGCTCGACATTCTTCAATAAGCTACATACTTCGTATACCCTTGAAGAGCACTTGTTTTACTAGATTATCTCCTTATAGGGAGATGGGAATGCAAAGAGAATGGAATGTCAAGAGTCAATACATAACAACGGTTGCTAATGCCATCTCTACAAACACGGATTAAGCCGAAGAAGGTAGAAGTAAATTGTTCGTATACTTGGTTACATACATGCCGTCTCTACATGCACACAGGTTGCGCGTTTTGCTTTTGTCATTTTCTGGATAACCTAGATTTTCATTGTGGAATCAGCCTGGTCTCAGTTGATGGGAATAAACAAGGTTTTCTTTGTAGTTTTACGTCCTCCAACGTTAACACATATCGGACAATGAATGAAATAATGTTCAAAATAGTACAGGGTACATTGAGCTTAGAGTTACCAGACATTCACCTTTCAGGATAAGGGAAAAGCTCCAACGTTAAGTCATATCGGACGATGAATGCAATTATGTTCAAATGAGTACAGGGTACATAGAGCATAGAGTTAAAAGGCGTTCATCTTTTAGGATAAGGGAAAACCTCCAACGCTAAGACATATCGGACGATGAAAGAAATTATGTTGAAATAAGTAAAGGGTAAAAGGGGTACAAGGGAATATGAGAATACAGTACACTTAGTGATAGTCAAATGCTTTAAAACTGGTTATCTAGATGACTTCTTTGTAAATCCGTACTGTTTACATGTCCAAGAGTTAAAAAACTGAAGGTACAAGGGAATATAGGAATATAGTAGACTAAGTGATAGTTTCATGTTTAGAACTGGTTGTCTAGTTGCTGTCATTGTAATTCCCTACTCTCTGTATGTCCAACAGGTAAATGAAGGTACAAGGGAATATGGGAATACAGTGGACTAAGTGATAGACAAATATTTTAAAACTGGTTGTCTAGTTGCTGTCATTGTAATTCCGTACTCTCTGTATGTGCAAGAGGTAAATGAAGGCACAAGGGGATATGGGAATACAGTGGACTAAGTGATAGACAAATATTTTAAAACTGGTTGTCTAGGTGACGTTTTTGTAATTCAGTCCAGTTTAAAAGCATTTGATTATCACTTAGTCTACTGTATTTCCATATTCCCTTATACCTTCATTTTTTTAACTCTTGGACATACAAAGATTACGGAATAACTATGACATCACCTAGACAACCAGTTTTAAAGCATTAGACAATCACTTAAACTACTGTATTCTAAAAATTCCTTGTACCTTCAATATTTTTATATCTTGGACATAAGTACAGAGGTTAAGGAATTACAATGGTATCACCTAGGCAACCAGTTTTAAACCCTTACACTATCACTTACTCAACTGTATTCCCATATTCCCTTGTAAATTGTTTGAGCACTACACTATACCACTTAGTCTACTGTATTCCCATAGTCCCTTGTACCTTATTCATTTTATCTCTTTTACGTACAAATAGAATGGAATTAAAACGATGTCACCTAGACACAGTTTTAATACATTTGAATATCGCTAAGTCCCCTGAATTCCCTTGTCCCTACATTCACTTGTACCTTCATGTTTTATCTCGTGGACATACGAAGAAGACAGAATTACAAAGACGTCACTTAGACAACCAGTTTTAAAATGTTTGTCTATCTCTTAAAGTAGACTCTATTCCCATATTCCCTTGTACCCTCATTTTTTTATTTCTTTGACATACAAATAGAATGGAATTACAAAGATGTCACTTAGACACAGTTTTAAAACATTTGACTATCACTTAGCCTACTGTATTCCCATATTTCCTTGAACCTTCACTTTTTTTCTCTTGGACATTCTAAGAAATCGAATTACAAACACGTCACCTGGACAACCAAATTTGAAACATTTGGCTATCACATAAAGTCTACTCTATTCCCATATTATTTGCACCTTTATTTTTTTATCTCTTGGACATACAAAGAGAACGGATTTTCAAATACGTCACGTAGACAACCAGTTTAAAAACATTATACTATCACTTAGGGTACTGTATTTCCTTGTAGCTACAATAGAGTAAAGTTTATTTTGGAGTATGAAGAAAATAAGTGCTTTAAGAATATTTTGTACTCTTGCATGCATTAATGCCGTCAATATGTATAGCAAGGGGATATGTTCATCTGCTTACATTCTGGCTGGGTTTGTAGTTCCAAATTAAATAGTGTTTTCCTATACCCACAATTTTATTCTTACCCAGTGCACCTCCACATTACGCCTTTGTAAAGCCTTCATATTTAATTTTAAGTAATTTACTTGAAAGTTGGTACATCTGAATAAAAATGGTTTGCAAAGGCCCTAATATTTTTCTGGAACATACCGTTAAAGTTTTGATTAAGCGAATAAAATTACTTCTTAGAAACCTCTACTTTGTGCATTCATATGTTTCACAGAGATGATAGTGACATTTTCTTCTAAATGAATTATAACTTTATTCATATTCGTTTGGCATTTATTTATTTGGTGTTAAATTTCCTTTACTTCAGAACTGTGTACTAAACGAAGTAATTATAAAATATGTATTCGACATTTTAGTATGTTTGAGATTAGGTATTCCCAGTAGAACCTCGTTTATGCCGGTTTTAGTAGCATGGCTATAGTGTCTGCCACACTTTCAAGAGTTCCCGATTTCGAATCTCAGTCAGGGTGAGTTACTTGGACAAAGTTTTTCCGGGGTTTTTCCTTATCCTGTAAGACGAATGTCGGGTATCTCTGAGCTCTATGGACCTTGGGCTCATTTGAGCATCATTTCACGTATTCCATTCATCGTCCGATATAACTTAATGTTGGAAGAAGTAAAATCCAAAAAAAGAACATATTCATTTGTACCATCACTTTTTATCTCTTGGACATATGAGAGTACAGAATTACAAAGACGTCACCTAGACAACCAGTTTTAAAGCATTTTACTATCACTTAGAATAGTGTATTCCCATATTCCCTTGTACCTTCATTTTTTTATCTCTTTGACATACAAAGATTTCGGAATAACAAAGATGTCACCCGTCTTTGTAATTCCGTGCTCTCTGTATGTCCAAGATATAAAAAATGAAGGTACAAGGGAATATGAAAATACAGTAGACTAAGTGATAGTCTAATGTTTTAAAACTGGTTGTCTAACTGACGTCTTTGTAATTCCGTGCTCTCTGTATGTCCAAGAATTAAAAAACTGAAGGTACAAGAGACTATGGGAATACAGTAGATTAAGTGATGGTCAAATGTTTTAAAACTGGTTGTCTACGTGACCTATTTGAAATTCCGTTCTCTTTCTATGTCCAAGAGATAAAAAATGAAAGTGCAAATAATATGGGAATAGAGTAGACTTTATGTGATATCCAAATGTTTTAAATCCGGTAGTCCAGGTGAAGTCGTTTTAAATCTTCCTCTTTGTATGTCCAAGAGATAAAAATATTAAGGTACAAGGGAATATGGGAATGCAGTAGACTAAGTGATAGTCAAAAGTATACAAACTGTGTGAAAGTGACACCTTTGTAATTCCATTCTAATTGTATGTCCAAGAGATACACAGATGAAGGTACAAGGGACTATGGGATTACAGTAGACTAAGTGGCAGTGTAGTGCACTAAAAAAGGTACAAAGGAATATGGGAATACAGTAGACTACGTGACAGTCTAATGTTTTAAAACTGGTTGTCTAGATGACGTCTTTGTAATTCCGTACTCTCTGTGTATCCAAGAGCTAAAAAGTGAAGGTACAAGTGAATATGGGAATACAGTAGACTAAGTGATAGTCAAATGTTTTAAAACTGGTTGTCTACTTGACGTCTTTGTAATTTCGTACTCTCTGTATATCCAAGAGATCAAAAGTGACGGTACAGGTTTTTTTTTTTTAGTAATACACTTCTTCCAACGTTGAGTCATATCGGATGATGAATGGAATACGTGAAATGATACCTAAATAAGCCCAGGGTCCATAGAGCTTAGAGATTCCCGACATTCGTCTTTCAGGATAAGGGAAAACCCTGAAAAAAACTTATCCAGCTAACTCACCTGACTGAGATTCGAAATCCGGACCTCTTGAACGCGAGGCAGACACTACCACCATGCTACCAATGTGGGCTTAAACGAGGTTCTACTGGGAGTACCTAATCTCAAACATACTGAAATTTCGAAAACATATATTATCATTACTTCTTTTAGTTTAAAGAAAATTATTTTTTTCTGAAATAAAGGAATTTTATACCAACTAAATAAACGCCAAACTAGTTTGCGTAAAGTCATAATTCACTTTATCAGAAAATATCACTAGCATCCCTGTGAAACATATGAATGCACAAAGAAAGTTTTGTTAAGAAATAATTTTCTTCGCTTAATCAACATATTATCTATATTTTCCAAAAAATATTAGGGCCTTTGCAAAGTCATTTTTATTCATATGTAACAGCTTTTAAGTAAGTAACTTGAAATTAAGAATGAAGGGTTTACAAAGGTGTAATGCGGAGGTGGGCTGGGGAAGAATAAAGTTGTTGGTATGGGAAAAAAATTTAATTTGGAACTGCAAACAGTCACAGTGTAAACAGATGAACATATCCCCTTCTATACACATTGACGGCATTAATGACTGCAAGTGTGCAAAATATTTTAAAGCCTTTATTCCTCAACATACTTCAAAATGAACATTACTTTATTGTAGTTACAAGGAAATACCGTACCCTAAGTGATAGTCAAATGTTTTAAAACTGGATGTCTACGAGATTTACCGTTTGAAATACCGTTCTCTTTGTATGTCCAAGAGATCAAAAATGAAGGTGGAAACAATATGGGAATAGAGTTTACTTTATATGATAGCCAAATGTTTTAAATCTGGTTTTGCTGGTCACGTCTTTGTAATACGTTCTCTTAGTATGTCCAAGAGATAGACGAACTGCCGGTGCAAGGGAATATGGGAATACAGTAGACAAAATGATAGGCAAGTATTTTAAATGTGATTATCTCCGTGACGTGTTTGTAATTCCGTTCTCTTTATATGTCCAAGAGATAAAAAATGAAGGTACAAGGGAATATGGGAATACAGTAGGCTAAGTGATAGCCAAATGTTTTAAAACTGTGTCCAAGGGACATCTTTTTAATTCCATTCTATATGTATGTCCAAGAGATAAAAAAATGAAGATGAAAATGAATATTGGAATACAGTAGACATTAAGTGGCTGTCCAGTATTTTAAAACTGGTTGTCTAGGTGACGTCTCTGTAAGTCCGTCCTCTTTGTATATCCAAGAGATAAAAAATAAAGGTAGAAGTGAATATGGGAATACAGTGGAGTAAGTGATAGTCAAATGTTTTAAAACTGTTTCTAGTGACACCTTTGTAATTCCATTCTATTTGTATGTCCAAGAGATAAACAGATTAAGATACAAGGGACTGTGGGATTAAGTAGACTAAGTGCTAGTGTAGTGCACTAAAAAATGAAGGTACAAGGTATATGGGAATTCAGTAGACTAAGTGATAGTCTAATGTTTGAAAACTGGTTGTCCAGGTAATTTATTTGTAATTCCGTACTCTCTGTATGTCCAAGATATAAAGAAATGAAGGTACAAGGGAATATGAGAATACAGTAGTTTAAGTGTTAGTCTACTGTTTTAAAACTGGTTATCTAGGTGACGTTATTGTTATTCCGTATTCTTTGTATGTCCAAGAGATCAAAAAATGAAGGTACAAGGGAATATGGGAATACAGTTGACTAAGTGATAATCAAATGCTTTTAAACTGGTCATCTGTACTCTATGTATATCCAGGAGATAAAAAGTGAATATACAAGTGAATATATTTTTTTGGTAATGTACTTCTTCCACCTTAAAGTCATATCGGACGATGAATGGAATACGTAAAATGATGCTCAAATGAGCCCAAGCTCCATAGAGCTTAGAGATACCCGACTTTCCTTTTTCAGCATAAGGGAAAACCCCGGAAAAGACCTTATCCAGGCAACTCACCTTGACTGAGATTCGTTTTGGGACCTCTTGAACGCGAGGCAGACACTACCAACATGCTACCAAAGTGGGCATAAACGAGGTTCTACTGGGAATACATAATCTCAAAAATACTAAAATTTCGAATACATATTTTATCATTACTTCGTTTAGTTCACAGAAAATTAATTTTTTCTGAAATAAAGGAATTTTGTACCAACTAAATAATCGCCAAACTAGTTTGATTAAGGTTATAATTCACTTTAGCAGAAAATGTCGCTATCGTCTCTGTGAAACATATGAATGCAGAAAGAAGAGTTTTTTAAGAAAGAATTTTTTCTGCTTAATCAAAACATTAACTGTATTTTCCAAAATAAAGCATTAGGGCCTTTGTGAAGTCAGTTTTTATTCATATGTACCAACTTTCCATTAAGTAACTTAAAATTAAAAATGAAGGATTTACAAAGGTGTAATGTGGAGGTGCACTGGTGAAGAACAAATCTGTGGGTATAGGAAAAGACTATATAATTTGGAACTACAAACACGGCCAAAATGTGGACAGGTGAACATATCCCCTTGTTATACACATTGACGGCATTAATGGATGCGAGTGTAGAAAATATTCTTAAAGCACTTATTCATCTACATTTTTCAAAATGCACGCCTCGGTAGCGTGGATGGTAGCATGTCTGCCTCACGTTCAAGAGGTCCCGAGTCACGTTCAAGAGGTCCAGGTGAGTTACCTGGAAACGGGTTGTTCCGGGGTTTTCCTTTATCTTGAAAGACGAATGTTGCGTAACTCTAAGCTTCATGGACCCCGGACGCATTGAGCATCATTTCACGCAATTCATTCATCGTCGATATGACTAAATGTTGGAGGACGTAAATTACAAAAAAAAAAAAAAAAAAAAAAAAAAATACTTCAAAATAAACATTACTTTATTGTAGTTACAAGGAAGTATAATACCCTAAGTGATAGTCCATATATTAAAACTGGTTGTCTACGTGACGTGTTTGAAATTCCGTACTCTTTGTATGTCAAAAGGATAAAAATGAAGGTGCAGATAATATGGGAATAGAGTAGACTAAGTGATAGTCAAATGTTTATATCTGGTTGTCTACGTGACGTATTTGTAATTCCGATCTCTTTGTATGTCCAAGATATTAAAAAATGAAGGTACAAGGGAATATGGGAATACAGTAGACTAAGTGATAGTCAAATGTTTTAAAACTGTGTCTAAGTAACATGTTTGTAATTCCATTCTATTTGTATGTCCAAGAGATAAAAAAATGAAGGTACAACGGAGTATGGGAATACAGTAGAATTTAAGTGATAGTCAAATGTTTTTAAGCTGTTTCTAGGTGATATCTGTTAAAACTCCATTTTCTTTGTCTGGAATATGTATCATTTGAGCCCATTTGACGTATAAAATCAGACAGGAGAATGCAGTGCGCTAATGAGAGCATTAGGTTCTTAACTACAACTAAATGTTGAGAAAAATGTAAGATAATTACAAAATTCAATTAAGCTTTAAGCAGGATCTAATGTAAGAAGCACAGGTTTCTAGCTACAGTAGGAAAACGGATGTATCAACCAATGCGCATAAAACGCTTAACGATTGTTTTTCCCCATCTTTATACTGCGCTAATTAATTCCGGTTTCCATAATATTTAATTAACCTGAGAAATTCCCTCGTAAACTTGGAGTATGGTGCTTTTGTTTCATTTATTGTTGTGAAGGGAAATAAAATTAAAGACACGGAACATGTATGTGATTCACTGTTTCCCTTCCATTGTTTAGCATCGACACACAGCAAGTAGCCCAAGTTTGCATACGAGACGCACGTTCCGCTTGCAGTACAAACAGAGTAGCTCCATCTCTGAGACGTACGGTGCTAGGAAATAGCTAATAATTGTCAACCAAAGAGGCTAAACTGTCGAATAACTGCATTCATTGCACCATTTTTACACAAATCTTAAATGTACCGAACCTTCAGTAAATACTGTAGTAGAAGGTACAGTAGAATGGACCGATGCTCAGATGTCTTGAAGTGAACAGCTATGTAATGACATATTCGTTTCTTGCATTACGTCCAGATCACACTTGAAACAACTATTTGAAAATTTAGAACAGGATATCTGGGAAAACTTTAATGACATCAAAAAGTCTATTTGATTTAATCTCTTACGTTTTACCATTTAACTACGACCTATGTACCCTGTCCTTATTCGAACATCATTTCATTCATCGTTGGAGGTTTTCCCTTATCCTGAAAGATGAAAGTCTGGTAACTCTAAGATCCATGTACCCTGTACTCATTTCAACACCATTTTATTCATCGTCAGATATGACTTAACGTTGGAGCCTTCCTTTTTCCTGAATGATGAATGTCTGTCCGTTAAGCTCTATGTACCCTGTATTCATTTGGGCATCATTTCATTCATTGTCCGATATGACTTAACATAAAGCGGGGAAACAAAGAAAAAAGGATCCATTAAGAAACCCAAAAACTAAAAATGAAAATGAGGGCCCGATATCCTATACGATAGAAGGGGCCAACATTGGACTAGCCTAAGATAGAAGAAAGATAGGAGAGGTGTATCTGGACTAGGTATGTGTAGTTTACTAGCGAGTCAAGAAGAAGTCTTTTTTAGCTTTTATCCGGCCGATAACTAGTTGTTTGGGATGTCTTGGAAGTTGGCAGTGCTGTCTTGTAGAAACAACTGGAAGTGGAGAAATACGCACGACACGAGAGCTACTGAAGTAACAATGAAGAAGTGGTACACCGATTCCAAGATCGTGGATTCAAAACCCGGCCCATATGATGATTTATAATTGTGCTTAAAAGTGACAGCCCCATATCAGTAGTTCTACTGAAACTTCTTTGGGGCGAAATTCCGGCTCATCCAGGATTCTGATATGAACCTGGTAGTTAACAGTGTCATTAAAAAAGGATCAGATCATAATGTTTTACAGAAAACGAGAAGTATTATACCATGTGGATCTGGAATCTCCTATTATAATAATATCACATCCATACTTAATCCCCTGAACTGTCGCCAAGGAGGCCTGCATTTCAAAGATCTTTGCCATTATTTTGACTGATATATTTAAAGGTTACAGGTAGGTTTCTTTTATCTGTGGTTAAAATAATATGAGGTGTACACAGTGCAAAAAAACGCCAGGCAGATAACTGAAGGAAGCTTTAAACTTTTTTTTTCTCTGTAGTCATAAAAATTAGTAGGTATAGTCTACTGTTTCGTGGGTACCTGTATTCCATTCGTTTTATTCATGTTTTCAAGGAGCTTCGTTTTAATTTTGTTTCAAGTTTTAAAAGCCTTTTGCAACTTGTCTGTAAGTTTGATGGCTCAATTACTTAGCTACTGACCTACTGATTCCACTCCACTCAAACCAATCCTTTTTAAGTGTGCTTAAAAGCGACAGCCCCATGTCGGTACATTTACTGACATGTAAAAGAATTACTGCGGAAGTAATTTTCGGCGCATCTGCGCACTAATATGATCCTGGCAATGGACAGCGTTATTAATGAAGAGAATATTTAAATATTTCCACTTGATCTGTGTCACACAGCAAAACGAAATGTTAACCAACGGCGACAAGACCAGTGATATTAAGCTGGGGTGAGGTGAAAGTAGATGAAGATTTGCGCAATGAGGTTAATCATGCAATCCTTTAAAACTCGGGGCAAATAAAGAACATCTAACCAACTAAAAAGTAGGAAGATGCAGATGGAACTAATCAAAAGTTTGCTAACAAAATCTCTTTAACATTTCGATTACATCACGCTTTTGAAGGCAAACACAATAAATTAAATACAGCAAGTCAAAAGTTAGTTACCATTATGAACACAATATAGGCTTTGGCACAGGGCGTTAGCCAGATTGAAATAACTAATATCAGAGATAAGAAAATCAGTATATTTATTAGCTCATTAAGACACGGAGAAAATATACATGAAGACCCAAAATAACTTTTATACCAACAAGAGAACTATCAATGAACTCACAGTACTACGCACCTGAAAATTGTATGGTATAGTCCCCGCTGTATATCGCCAATATGCACCAAAACCTGTTGCGGAGTAGAACTGCAACGTCCAAAACAGAAGCCTGCAATCTTCTGCATACGATTACTTCAGGGGTAAACAATCCCTCCTATACACTGCTGTCTTATTACCCTATACGTTTCTACGTTTTCTGGACTTACTTTAGGGTACTTAAGCTATATTCCGCATTCGATTTTTGGCACAGGTCCAATAATATGTCATCAAACTCTCAAGTGCGTAAAGCACAGTGATAGTTCCCTTGTCAACTTATTTTCGAGCTCAATTGAGCACTAGTTTTATTGCATTCATCAATTTATATTAAGAATTAACTAATATTAACTGTCACAGTAAATGTGATTAAAACATTTAAGTAATCAAATGGTTCCTCTACCGACATACTTCTGCAATTTATTTTAATATCGACCTTTTTTTTCCAGAAGAACTAAGGTGAAACCTCGATATCGAAATTGTGAGTAGGGTGCAATACTTCATTAGTCATCATATGAAGAATACTATAACGTAATAATATGACCTTTGTTTTCAAGGGCGCTTAAAACGGGTGATTGTAGTGAAACAAGAAATTTAATATTTGGAGCTACTATTTTCTCTACCTAGTAAAGGCAGCAGCTTTGAAGGAAACAAATTAGGCAAGAAACAACCCCATCAAAGGGTTTCGCCTATATGAGTATGCTTCAATTTGTTGACACCTATTTTTCTCACGAGGAAAAAATTTCCTTACTATTCTTTGACATCTATGACTGCTACTCAACATCATTTTCGGACCTTTATGTGGCCTAAGAACCTATGTGCAATCACTAGGATTAGAATTAGGATTACTACGGAGGAAATTCGGAAGTGTGACCAGTCTTGATCTATTGTACTTATGCCCACAAGAGGGCCATCCCGGGCGGAAGGATGAAGCGAGAGGAGACAGAGAGCGGCCGCCCAATGAAGCCCCGATAGTAGGATCCCTACCTTTTACATAGATGGAAATCTCCCCTGGTAGACCAGAAAAACGGACACTCCCCCTTACTGTGGTTCGGAAGTGGTCCCAGTAGCCCATTGGGAGATCGGCAGCCGACCTACCCAAGGAGAACAGTTCACTCAGAGCATATCATTCTGCCATGCACCGTCGAGACACCCGCCGATACTTTTACCCTGGAAGGAGACTACCTGATGAGAGATGATGTCAAATGATAATAGAGATGAAATTGAGGGGCAGGACATTTGGGTGGATGTAATTAACATACCCAGGATTCGCCTGCCAACCCTGGTAAACTCCCGAAGAAACCAATGTATCAGGTAGGTCGGTAGGTCACGGGAATCGAAAACGGCGCTCCCAAATACGGGTTACAGACGAAACCGTCTAAGCCATCGTGCTCGGTGTGGAACCTCTAAGAAACATTCTCATATACGTTCAAGGTTAAACAGATAGAGGAGGGTGTACGATTTAAATAAACCTTTGCGCTGTCCTTTATGTCATCATTAAGGCTGATTATTGCACATGGTTAAGCTCCACATCTCGGTAAATAAAACGTTAAGGAGTAGCTTCGGTTAATTAACCGAGCTAAGTCAATCACTGCGCCTCTAAATTGTGACGACCGGTTTAAAGAGCAACCAGTTAAATTTAGACTTCTGTAAAAATGACACACACGCGCACGCACACACACAACAAACACATGCACATATACATACATACATACAGACATACATACATACATACATACATACATACATACATACATACATACATACATACATACATACATACATACATACATACATACATACATACATACATACATACATACATACATACATACATACATACATACATACATACATACATACATACATACATACATACATACATACATACATACATACATACATACATACATACATACATACATACATACATACATACATACATACATACATACATACATACATACATACATACATACATACATACATACATACATACATACATACATACATACATACATACATACATACATACATACATACATACATACATACATACATACATACATACATACATACATACATACATACATACATACATACATACATACATACATCACAGTGTCATCAATACAAGAATGGCAAACCAGATTTACTAGCACCACAAAAGGAGCGGTCACGAAATCATACTTCCCTTCAATTCAAGACAGATTAAAATTAAAACTCACAGTAACACCGAAAATGACAGCCATGGTCACAGGACACGAAAAAACGAGGTCATATTTACACCGATTCAATGTCATAGACGGAACGACATGTACATGCAGCAGAGCAGAGCAGACAGTTAATCATCAAATTTATGAATGTATTAACACGGAACGACAAAGGTCAATTCTCATCCAAGAAATAACATTAGAAGGAGGTACTTGGCCAGTTAATAATCAAATATTATTTTCACAATATTTTAGAAGTTTTAACAAATTCATTACATCCCTTGACATTTAAATATAGGTATAACTAGTAGCATAATTAGTTAATAAGTTATAGTTATAATATAATTGTACAAAAAAGAGAAGCAAAGCTTATTGTAATTGTTGCTAAACAAACTGTAATAATCACAAATGTAAAACAATATGTAAATAATACATGTAATGTTACCAAGGTAACGGGGCATGTAGCTATATTTTTATTAAAAAAATACATACATATATACATACATACATTAGTACATCTTCCGTCTAGCTTGTATTTTAACTCTCGAATTGAAGTCCCTTATTTGAATATTACAATTGCCTAACCCACTTGCTCTCCTATTTTGCTTCCATCCGTGTAGACTTTGAATATAGAGTCTTCATCCTCAGCTTCTTTAACTTCCGGTACTTCTGCAGGGTGGTTCCAGTCACTGGGGGGCAAGGGTGCGTCATAGTCTTGTTTATTTTGCGTGAGTTGTAGAGTTTGACTTTCCCTTCAATTGTGATATCAATGGGTTGGATGCCAGCAATGACACAAGATGCGTCAAATGAAATTGTCCTGTATGCCTTCGTAATTTTTATGTTAAACAACCTTTGGATTCTCTGAATTTTTCTCAGATTCTTTGGGTTGTGTAATGCAGATGCCCATAAGGGTGCTCCATACGTCAGTATAGGTTCTATAGCTCCACTGTATATTGTTTCTGGTGCTTTGCTTCCAAGTCCCCAGGTTAGTTTTGCTGATTTAGATAAAGTGTGAATTAGGCTTATAGCTTTATCATGAACTTGGTCAATATGATAATCAAACTTGAACTGTTTGTCGATATGAATGCCTAAGTACTTCATGATGTCTACTTGTTCTATAATTTTGTTATTAAGATAGATGTTTATCTTCTCGTTTGCTGCTTGTTTCTTTCTTGATATCACTAATACTTTTGATTTAGCTTCATTGAAAGTAATTTTATTTTCTCTTGCCCAATATTCAATTTTCTTCAAGTCGTGATTTGCAAAGTTTTCTACGTCTATTATGCTCATTCCTTTCGTCATGAGAAGTAGGTCGTCGGCTAAAGCGATTAATTCAGTTCGTTTTGTATAGACTAAGTGGAGCAGGGAGTTGTACAAAATATTCCAGTAGCCGGGTCCGCAGCATGAACCTTGTGGGCAGCCCCTTTTGGCTTCTTTCTCAGTGCTAAATTCATTTGTGCTTAGACTTGTTGTCCTCTTTTTTAAATAGCTCTGAGATAGTTGGTATAAATTTCTTGGGCATTCCAGTTCTCTTAAGTTATTTAATATGCTGGGCCACCAGGCAGCGTCAAAAGCTTCTTTTACATCAAGGCTTATGAGAGCAATATATCCGTAAGTATTCAAGTTGTTCTCAATGAAAGCTTTCATAGTCATAAGTGCGTCTACCGTGCTTTTCTGGGTCCTAAATCCAAACTGCCTAACATTAATAAGATTTCTGGTGTTGATGTGATGCTGAATCCTATTCATCATAATTTTTTCTAAAATTTTCCCATTTATATTTATCAAGCTGATAGTTCTGTATTTCGTTACGCTTGGGCTATTTTTTTTACCCGGCTTGATTACCGGAACTATTACTGCACGCTTTTATCTTTCTGGAAATTGACCGCTATTGAGGCACTTGTTGTACAAAGCTGTGAAGAAAGTTGGGAATCTCTTGAAAACCTGAAGCAGGATATCACTAGTTATTCCATCCTCTCCTGGTGATTTTCTTGAGTCGAAGTTTCTGAATGCTGACAATATTTCTATAGTCGTGAATTCCATATAGTTTGTTGTATCAATTGGTTCCGTTGCCCGTCGTCTTATTTCTCTTTGTCGCTGAGTATCATCCTATTCACTGTCATACGGGATATACTTGTCTAGCATGTACTGAATTGTTCTTAGAGTGTCTTCGGTATAAGTTCCGTTTTCTTTCTGTAGTGTAGTAAGAGAGATCAGGTTTCTAGTGTTCCCAGCCGCAATTTTGTAAACAACTGACCATGGATTATTTCCGTCAGTGGCACTACAAAATTCCTTCCAAGATCTTAGCTTTTCGGTGTTCAATTTTTCCCTATACTCTTGGTTGCCTTTCCAATATTGCATTTTTCTTTCTTGTCTTAGCTGCTCATTGTTCATGGTTCTTTGATTGCGTCCTCTTAATGCGTTCGCCCTTTTTCTTAATATGGTAAGCTCGGCCGTCCACCATGGAACAGATTTGCCTCTAAACTCCTTTTTCCTGCACCTACCCACCCCAAATGCACCTCTGCATGCGTCCTTCAGGGAAGAGTGGAATATTTCGGCTAGATGATCAGCGTTCAAATTACTGTTAACTTTTTGGGCGAGTTCCTGGTCCAAGTTATCGCTACTACTCTTGCATTAAAATTTGAGGTCAAGTTTGTTGCTAACAGGTTTATGAATTTGTTATATTTCTCTACCTTTGTTATGTACCTTATGGCTTGAAACTTCCATGTGGGATTTTGTGATTTATGTCCTATTTTGAAAGAAATTATTTTGTGATCCGAGCAGCCCTCTTCTTCTCCTACGTTCCAATAGGTTATGTCTCGGTGATTCAAAGGTTGACACTCCTGCATTTTCGTTTACGATATGTAAGTCGTTTATGGTGATGAATCCTTCCAGTGTTTTCCCATGTTTATTTGTGAGCACGTCGTACCACAGTTTACTTCTGGAGTTGCTATCTGCTAGTATCATTAACTTTTGGTTTCTAGAGTGTATTAATATGTTTTCGATTTTCCTAATATCATCTTCTATATCCGTCAGTCCATCAAAATACATACATGCTGCATATAATGTTTCGTTCCAATGTGTTATATGTATGACGACACAATATCCATCCGAAATTTGATTGAGAGTAGTGAAATCAACAGCGCTGTTATTGATTAATATTACTGCTCTTTTAACCTGATTTCTGGCTGTAAATATTCTGAATGTTGAAGGTATGGAGGCTGGTTTATTATTAATTATAAAGGGTTCTTGTACGAATGCTATATCAATGTTTCGTACTAACATCAGCTGCACCAAATTACTAGTCGCTATTCTTGAGAGTTGCAAATTGACTTGATAACATCGTAGGCCAAAATGGTCCATGCTAGTAGTCAGTGCTTTGTTGTTGTTGCTTCAGGGCTGCTTGGTAGCAGGGACAGTTGGGATCTAGTGCAGAGTGATTTTCGTTTATGGACGTATCTTTATTGTATTTCTTATAGTTCATGCAATTAATGCATTTGAAATTATCCTTGTTATATCTGCACTCTTTTATTGTGTGGGTTTCCGCGCAATTTGGGCAAGTCTGTTGACCTCTGCAGTATATAGCACGATGCCTACATTTACAGCATTTAAAACATCGGCTCACTTTGATGTAATCATCCCAACTACACATGCTCCATCCTAGTTTCAATTTCCTACCAAGGATCACTCTCCTTGCTGCAGAAGGAACTTCAACGTAAAGATTTTTTTTCTTCCGTCTATCCTCAAATCCAAATTTAATTTGAATCTCATTTTCAAATTTTTCCAGGCCCTTATTTTGTGTAGTTAACGCCTGAGCCGCATTCTCCAACGTGATTTCTTCTGGTGTGTTGAAGATTCCTATTCGCGGGTTTCTTTTCTTTGAAACAGTCGCATCTAACCCTCCTCCACATCTATCATTAATGTTAGTGCATATTATTTCTGCTTCTTCTTTTTTATTGGATTCGGTCAGAATATGGCCATTTCTTAGTGCTTTAAGAGAATTAATACCGACCTTCACTTCTACAGGATTCACATTCGTCTTCAACAGGGTTTTCATGTATTCTGAGCTTTGTTTATTCTTACTTTTAACTATTACTTTGTAGGACTTTGGTTCAGATAAACCATTAGCTCCGCCCACTACTGCCGCGTAACTCCTCCCACGAGTTGTAGGTGTCTGCTGTGAGTTTTCATTGCGATTCCCAAGCCGACTAACAGATTGCTCACCAAATGCCATATGTGAAGTTCTTCTATTGTTTCCTCCAGGAATATTCTTAGCTTGTGCCCTTGTCACCTCATCTTGTAGGTTTTTTATTTCTTTATCTTTGAGTTCTATTACATTAGAAAGACCCGCTCGCAGGATGCTTACAGCATTTATAATGTCCTTTTTCTGGTCTTGTCGAAGATTCTTACTAGCTTCAGTCACATGCAACAGCATACTGAACGCACTCTCGATTCGGTTCTCAACGTCAGATGCCATTTTCTGACGTTGTCTTATTTCGTTTTGAAGTTCCCGGCTCCTGATTGCTAATTTAAATGAATCAATAACCTTTGTATATATTACTTTCGTTTCGAGTATCACGGCCTCCTGAATGTTAATTTATATGCTTCACTAACTTAAGACAATGTTTGTATGCATTAACTCCCTTAGTACAATAAATTCAGCAATGCCCTTTTCAAATAACATGCTCACAACGAAATAACTTCACAACTACGACTATGAAATACCAAACTCAAACGAACAATTCCAATTAATATATAACTTTGTATTTCTCAATTTGGTCCTGAGGTTCACGGCCTCCTGAATGCTAGTTTCTATGGTTCACAATCCTTGAATAATGCTTGTGTTTGTTAATTCCCTTAAAACTCTGTAAATCAGCAATGCCCGTTTCAAATAACATACTCACAAAGAATTAACTTCACAACAAACACCATGAAATACCAAACACCATGAAATACCAAACACAAACAAGTACTTGCAAGTAACGCCACTAACACCAAATAATTAAGAGCACCTTCACTCGCATTCTTCCTCCACGAATATCACCAATGTATCATCTTCCGTCTAGCTTGTATTTTAACTCTCGAATTGAAGTCCCTTGTTTGAATATTACAACTGCTGCACCCACATGCTCTCCTATTTTGCTTCCATCCGTGTAGATTTTGAATATAGATAATCAGGCAGAACAACTGGCCATATTGAAAGCGCTACAAGAACTTCAAAACTATAACAACACACCGGAGGAAGAGAAGACTGTAGCGATATATTCAGACAGTACAGTAACCCTAACCATTCTGCGGAATAATAATAAACATAACTCCATAGCAGAGAAAACCCTTAATATATGTAAAACCTTACAAAGACAAAAATAGACAATACATTTCAGTTGGGTGAAAGCCCATGTAGGTATATGTGGAAATGAATTTGCAGACAAATTAGCGAAATCCGCTGCTCTAGATGGAGATCTGCCCAATAGCTACAATTTGATACCTAAATCTGTAATTCATTCTGAAATAGAAGAAACAGGACATCAGGTCTGGCAGAATAGTTGGAATGCCTCGGACAAAGGGGCACTCAGCAAATTATTCTTTCCAAAAATAAAAGATAGACTGAAGACAAAGCTTCCTTTAACACCAATTTTCACAGCAATAATTTCCGGACACGGAAAAACCAAAGCTTATTTACACCGATTCCATATAGTAGACGATCCAAAATGCACATGTAACAGCTCCCAACAGACCGTAAACTATTTAATATACGAATGTGTAGACAAAAGTCAACAAAGAGCCAAGCTAATACAAGATGTAACTCTAAATGGAAGCATGTGGCCAGTAACCAACGAGAGTCTTGTAAAACACCACCTAAAAGCATTCTGTAAATACATAAATTCAATTAACCTGTAAAGATATGTAAATATGTATAGCTTGTGAAATCAACTGCTAAAAGATGTAATGTAATATTAACATGTAAATATGTACAATTTGTAAAATCAAATGTTGGAAAAATGTAATGTAATGCATGTAATACTACTATGTAGTGGGGCATGCTGATTGTTATCAATAAAGAAAAAAATACATACATACATAAATACATACATACATACATACATACATACATACATACATACATACATACATACATACATACATACATACATACATACATACATACATACATACATACATACATACATACATACATACATACATACATACATACATACATACATACATACATACATACATACATACATACATACATACATACATACATACATACATACATACATACATACATACATACATACATACATACATACATACATACATACATACATACATACATACATACATACATACATGCATACATGCATACATACATACATGCATACATACATACATACATACATACATACATACATACATACATACATACATACATACATACATACATACATACATACATACATACATACATACATACATACATACATACATACATACATACATACATACATACATACATACATACATACATACATACATACATACATACATACATACATACATACATACATACATACATACATACATACATACATACATACATACATACATACATACATACATACATACATACATACATACATACATACATACATACATACATACAGAGACGAAAGACAATTACTATACATTGAAGGAAAACGTGAGTACCAGAAGCACATACAAAAAGAAAAATTAGACTCGTAGAAAAAATACTGTACCATCGAAAACAGAGGCAACCCATGGCACGCAGCATATAAACTGGCTGCAGGGAAAACAAGGAACCAGCCCACCCTAACAACTATCCAGAAAATAGACGGAAGCTACACACACGATACTCAGGAAACCATTACGTATATGATGGACCACTTCACTCCCAAAGACGATGTGGAAAGTGACACAGAGCAACAACAAGAGATGCGAAGGCTCCAAGAAGAACCAATATATACACAAGACGATAGACAGTTCACACAAGAAGAAATTCTTCACGCAATTGAAAGGTTCAAACCAAAGAAGGCACCTGGGGAAGACGGCATAACTAAAGATATTATACTGAGTCTTCCAGAGCTTCCCATTATTACTCATCTCCATTTACAATAAATATTTAAATCAAGGTTGCTTTCCAAAAATATGGAAAATATCACAGATAGTACCTGTAATCAAACTTGGGAAGGAAGAAAGCAGCGAAGTCACACAATTTAGACCAATAAGTCTACTAAACATTGGAGGTAAAGTGCTAGAGAAACTGACGATAGATAGGATAAATCATCACATACACACCAAAAATCTCCTAAACACAAACCAGTACGTATTCATCCCACAAAAAGGCACCATAGGCGCCACGTTAGCTCTCAAAAACTTCATAAAAGCAAATCTCGATCAGAAGTATAGTGTTATAATAACCAGTCTGGACGTGAAGGGAGCATTCGACGCTGCCTGGTGGACAGGCACACTCCTAAACTTGCGCAACCTAAAATGCCGCAAAATGTATATCTTTTGGTCAAGAATTACTTCAAAGACAGAGAAGCTACACTTTCCATCAATCACAGCAGAGTAGTAAAAGAAGTGACAAAAGGCTGTCCCCAGGAATCCTGTTGCGGTCCAGGGCTTTGGAACGTCTTTTATAATTCATTGCTTAGTGTGGAATACACGAAACGAAGCAAATTAATAGCATTCGCAGATGATTTAGTGCTGATAACAGCAGGGGAAACTAAGGACGTTGCAGAAATGTATGCGAATGCAGATCTAAAGCAAATAGAAAATTGGTCAAAACAGTACAAACTCCAGTTCAATAATAGTAAATCAAAAGCTATTCTGATTTCAAGGAAAAGAAAAGAAGAAAACTGCAAAATAAGCATATATCTGAACAATAGGATCATAGAGCAAGTACAACAATTAAAGTATCTAGGGATATTATTTGATAACAAACTGAACTTTAACGTGCATATAAAACGAGTAACAGATAAATGCTTAAAACTTATAAACGCACTTGCGAGGACAGCCAAGCAGAACTGGGGTTTAGGCCAAGAAGCCCTTCGAACAATCTACAAAGGTGCTGTACTTCCGATGCTGCTATATGGCGTGAAAGTATGGGAAGAAGCGATCCAAAAGAGAAAGAACATGCTTAAATATCAACGCGTACAGAGAATAATGAACATAAAAATTGCCAGAGCATATAGAACTGTGTCATACGAAGCGTCCTGTGTTTTGGCAGCAATCAAGCCAATAAATATAAAGATTCAGGAAGTACTAGAGATGCATAAATTCAAAAATGAAAAATCGACACTAATGGAAGAAGCCCCGAAACTAACCGAGTGGCCACATCCTTCAGAGAGAATGCGTGTTCAAGTAGCACAGGAAGACATACAGTACAACATAGAGATCTATACCGACGGAAGCAAGATAAACGGAAAAGTCGGAGCAGCAGTAATTTTCCAAAATGATGAAGAGGTTAAAAAGCTCAAGTATAAACTCGGTGAGTGCTGCTCCAAAAACCAAGTAGAACAGATAGTAATTCTAGAGGGACTTCGAGCAATAGCCGATAACAGCTTAGAACTTACAGTGGGAAATAAATTAGGCGTAGTGAGCACGGACAGCCAGATTACAGTAGACCTTCTTAAGAACAGTCAAATCCGAAGCAAAATAATAGAGGAAATAAAGGTCAAGATCAAGCATTTGCAGGACAACGGCTGGACCATCCACATAAAATGGGTAAAGGCGCACACGGGACTATGCGGGAACGAAATAGTAGACCAGACGGCAAAGGAGGCTGCACAGGAAGACAATGGGGAGATTATCTACAGCAAGATACCTAGGACAGACATAATCAAGGAGACAGAAGAGAAAGGACTGCGACGGTGGCAAGACCAATGGGAGAACACAACAAAAGGAAGAATCAGCAAAATGTTCTTTCCTTCTGTGCAACAACGACTAAAAATGAGCATCCCACTCAACGGACAGACTACCGCCATCCCAACTGGACATGGGAAGACAAGGGACTACTACAACAGATTCAAAATATCGGAAAGGGCAATGTGCAAATGTGAACTACAAAACCAAACAGCGGATCATTTAATATACAACTGTCCTCTTCTGAACAGTGAAAGACTAGAACTCAAACAAAACATTAGACTGAGGGGTGGACAGTGGCCGGCAACAAACAGTGATCTGATCAAGCTGTAACGGATTTTAATGGTGGCGGTGATCACAGGTTACCACTGCTCTACGTTGTGCACCAGTTTGAAGCAAATATTATAGTGAGCAATGAGGTTTCTCTCAGGGTATGCGTGGATGTGTGTGAGAAGGAAATTTTACAACACTGGAATGCCCGTTTCCAAATTATTTATTCACTGCTTCTTATTTCAAACCTCGAAATGGAAGCTGCCGACCGAGGGTTACCAATCTCGGTTTATAGTGACTGAATGCTAACTATATTTCTCGATAAATTTTGATGACCCGACAAATATTCAAGACAGAACAAGTTGACCGCTCTAATAGGCTTGACGTCTCAGAATCCTCTTTATATCGGCTACACGCCGGATAATGTTTATAATGGTTTCATAGCCGTGACCCGTCTCCATCGGCGAAACGCCGAAGAGTCTCTGACCTCATCTGCGCGCGTGTGTATCTTTATATAACTTTCACTCTCCAAATTCCTTTTTCAAACCAAAGACCCTTTTGTGGCTGTTTTGGTCGCCATTGTAAACGATCCGAAGAATTCTCTATTCATATACAAGTGACAATTCCTTTAGAAACCTTCTAAGGACACTGATCCTTTCATTCATGGCTTTGTTAGAACACTTTCCCCACTGAACTAACCTTGGCTTTGGTCGTCACAAAGAACCAACATTCCTTCGACGTCTATCATTATTCCTTGCTTCTGCAAACCATAATTTCGGTATCAAATGCCCCCATAGATATTATTTTATTATCCCATAATGAAATAATATATATGTCTTGCCCGAATATAACGCAAAATATTAGAACTTTGTCAGCAGCTTCCAATTCGTTTTACAATTTCTTTTCACAACATTAATTTTTACATGACATTTCCTGAAAATTATTCACACGGTTATATAACAACATTTCATTTAAAATTTACCAACATTCTGTTCTGCAATTTTCAACTTTTAAATATTACTCGGAAAATATTTCAATCTACCTCATCTCCTTTTTCTCCATCTGATCTACTTAAAATTAATTCATATTGTTGTTACACTTGAAACAATTCAAAAAGATACACTCCCATGTTTAAATCAATGGTACATTAATAAGATTATATTTGTATACAACATTTCTGAGTTCTTTTTGATTCTATATAAATATGCTTTTCAAAAGTCTTTTATGGTTCTGATATTTCTTTTTTAACTGGTTCATTTTTTTATACATTTCCGAATACTTCTTTATGATTCTATATAAATATTATTTTCAAAAATCTTTAAGTGTTCTAATTTTCATTACTATTGTTTTTTTCACTTGTTTAGTTTTAAGTTTCACTGCACTGTCACAACACTGTTTACACTTAACCTATACATTGTACACTACACTGTTTATACTTAGCATACATTTTACAAGTTTGTTTCTTCTCCTTTTACAATTTGTTATGGCAATTTTAAATACTTTAGCCTAAGATCCCACCATTTACAAGAAAATTCATCATTCCACAACGTACTTCGAAATACAAGGAATTTTGCGGACTTTTCGATGAAGAAAGGACTTATGTATTCTACATCCCCAAGATTTTTCCATATCTAGCTTAGATATCGGACATCGATCTTTTTTCCTATATTTCTTAGGCATATTCTGATGGAACTGTGCCCCTTGCCCGAAATATTTTAATATTTCTGTTTCGTTTATCCCTGGATTTTGCATGTTTTTCAATGTTTCATTTGTCACCGTGATCTCTATTGCTACCTCACTAATTTCACTTGTGGTTTTCTCCAAATTCCTCGTCAGTTTTCTAATTTCCCATTCTGATACTACCAATCTACTCCTAGTTTCTTCTAATTCGTTTCTAGCTATTTGTCCTTCTTTATCTACTTTCTGTACGATTTCCTCCCTCAGTTTCTCTTTTCGCTATCTGCCCTTCATTAACTAGATTCAAAATTTCAGTTTCCTTTGTCACCGTGATCTCCATTGCTACCTCATTAATTTGATTAGCGGTTTCTTCCACATTCCTCGTCTGCCTTCTATTTTCCCACTCTGAAACTTCTAATCTACTCCTAGTTCCTCCTAACTCTTCTCTAGCCATTCCTATTTCTTCGTCTAATTTCTGTACTATTTCCTCCCCAAGTTTTCTGTTTTCACTATCTGACCTTTCATTAACTACATTCAAAACTTCATTTTCAGCGTTCTGCGTCTCCTCACTAACATCTTTTCCTACATTGTCTGTTACATGATCAGCTTCTTGTCTTACGTTCTCTACATCCTGACTAACTTTCCCGAAATTTTCTAACGACTGTTGTTGATTGTCTAACTTCTTTCCTAGTTCTATTTGTCCTGCCTCTAACTTCTGAAAACCACTTTCTAGCTTTCCTTCTATCTTTTTCAAACTTGGATTATTATCCTTCATCTCTTTTATTAAACTTTGATTATTAGCCTTCATCTCTGTTATAAAACTTTGAGTATCCTTCCTCTCTTTTATTAACCTTTGATGCATATTATCTAACTTTTTAGTTAAACTTTCAATTAAACTTTAATTGTTATCCTTCATCTCTCTTCTTAAGCTTTCCTTGTCTTTACTTAAACTTTCATTGTCTTTTCTTAAACCTTGAATCTCATTCACTATATTTTTACTGAAACTTACAAACATTTTTCTAATTTCCTCTAACATATTTATTTCCACTTTTACGTTATTTGGTACAGTTCTACCACACTCTGCTACTTTGACTACTTCCTGCCTACTGCTACTATAAACCTCTGGAACTTCCATGTTTTCTAAAAATTTTTACTTAAAATCTTGTTTTTCACTTCTCAAATAAATTCACCATAGTCTAGTATATAATTTAACACTCCGTACCTTTGATTGTTTTTACTGGCTCCTGATGATGTTACTGATGACGATGCCGGCCTCCTTTCTTTTTTACAGTCGAACTGTTGACGAATTTCTTGATGGGTCGACCGTCCTCCTGTCGAACCACCTTCTGTTGCACCTCGTTGTCGGATTGAAACTCCTTCTAGGTTGAACCTCCTTCTAGGTTGAATCTGCTTCTCTTGTTAACCTCGTCGTCGGGTTGAAACTCCTTCTAGGTTGAACCTCCTCCTCGTATCGAGCTCCACTTGTTGTCGAACGTCCTTCTCCTATCGGGCTGAACCTCCTCCTCATAACGAGCTGAACCTCCTCCTCAGGTTGACCCTTCTTCTCCTATCGTGCCCCACGTTGCGCGCCAGTTTGTAACGGATTTTAATGGTGGCGGTGATCACAGGTTACCACTGCTCTACGTTGTGCACCAGTTTGAAGCAAATATTATAGTGAGCAATGAGGTTTCTCTCAGGGTATGCGTGGATGTGTGTGAGAAGGAAATTTTACAACACTGGAATGCCCGTTTCCAAATTATTTATTCACTGCTTCTTATTTCAAACCTCGAAATGGAAGCTGCCGACCGAGGGTTACCAATCTCGGTTTATAGTGACTGAATGCTAACTATATTTCTCGATAAATTTTGATGACCCGACAAATATTCAAGACAGAACAAGTTGACCGCTCTAATAGGCTTGACGTCTCAGAATCCTCTTTATATCGGCTACACGCCGGATAATGTTTATAATGGTTTCATAGCCGTGACCCGCCTCCATCGGCGAAACGCCGAAGAGTCTCTGACCACGTCTGCGCGCGTATGTATCTTTATATAACTTTCACTCTCCAAATTCCTTTTTCAAACCAAAGACCCTTTTGTGGCTGTTTTGGTCGCCATTGTAAACGATCCGAAGAATTCTCTATTCATATACAAGTGACAATTCCTTTAGAAACCTTCTAAGGACACTGCTCCTTTCATTCATGGCTTTGTTAGAACACTTTCCCCACTGAACTAACCTTAGCTTTGGTCGTCACAAAGAACCAACATTCCTTCGACTTCTATCATTATTCCTTGCTTCTGCAAACCATAATTTCGGTATCAAAGCACTACCAAAATTTTTTTAAAATTCATAAACAAAATAGACTTTGAAAAAATGTAAAAGCGTAACCAAAAAGAAATGTATCATATAATGAGAATTTGTAACACTTGTAAAAATTGTAATTACTACAACTCGTAATAAGTTTAAAAAATGCATGTAGAGTTACGATGTAACGGAGCATGCAGTGTTAATTAAAAAAAACATACATACATACACACATACATACATACATACATACATACATACATACATACATACATACATACATACATACATACATACATACATACATACATACATACATACATATATACATACATACATACACACATACACACATACATATATCCATCCATCCATACATACATACATACATACATACATACATACATACATACATACATACATACATACATACATACATGCATACATGCATACATGCATACATGCATACATGCATACATACATAATTGGAATTTTTCGTTTGAGTTTGGTATTTCATAGTCGTAGTTGTGAAGTTATTTCGTTGTGAGCATGTTATTTGAAAAGGGCTTTGCTGAATTTTGTTCCAAGGGAGTTAATACATAGAAATATTGTCTTAGGTTAGTGAAGCATATAAATTAACATTCAGGAGGCCAGGATACTCGAAACGAAAGTAATATATACAAAGCTTATTGATTCATTTAAATTAAACAATCAGGAGCAGGAATCTTCAAAACGAAATTAAGACAACGGCAGAAAATGGCATCTGACGTTGAGAACCGAATCGAGAGTGCGTTCAGTATGCTGTTGCATGTGACAGAAGCAAGCAAAAATCTTCGATAAGTCCTGAAGAAGGACATTATAAATGCTGTAAGCATCCTGCGAGCGGGTCTTTCTAATGTAATAGAACTCAAAAGTTAAAAAAATAAAAAACCTACAAGATGAGGTGACAAGGGCACAAGCTAAGAATATTCCTGGAGGAAACAATAGAAGAACTTCATATATGGCATTTGGTAAGCCATCTGTTGGTCGGCTTGGGAATCGCAATGAAAACTCACAGCAGAAACCTACAACTCGTGGGAGGAGTTACGCGGCAGTAGTGGGCGGAGCTAATGGTCTATCTGAACCAAAGTTCTACAAAGTAATAGTTAAAAGTAAGAATAAACAAAGCTCAGAATACATGAAAACCTTGTTGAAGACGAATGTGAATCCTGTAGAAATGAAGGTCGGTGTTAATTCTTTTAAAGCACTAAGAAACGGCCATCTTCTGATCGAATCCAATAAAAAAAGAAGCAGAAATAGTATGCACTAACATTAATGATAGATGCGGAGGAGAGTTAGATGCGACTGTTTCAAAGAAAAGAAACCCGCGAATAATAATCATCAACACACCAGAAGAAATCACGTTGGCGAATGCGGCTCAGGCGTTAACTACACAAAATAAGGGCCTGGAAAAATTTGAAAATGAGATTAAAATTAAATTTGGATTTGAGGATAGACGGAAGAACAAAAACCTTGTCGTTGAAGTTCCTTCTGCTGCAAGGAGAGAGATCCTTGGTAGGAAATTGAAACTAGGATGGAGCATGTGTAGTTGGGATGATTACATCAAAGTGAGCCAATGTTTTAAATGCTGTAAATATAGGCATCGTGCTATATACTGCAGAGGTCAAAGGACTTGCCCAAATTGTGCGGAAACCCACACAATAAAAGAGTGCAAATCTAACAAGGATAATTTCAAATGCATTAATTGCATGAACTATAAGAAATACAATAAAGATACGTCCATAAACGAAAATCACTCTGCACTAGATCCCAACTGTCCCTGCTACCAAGCAGTGCTGAAGCAGCAACAACAAAGCACTGACTACTAGCATGGACCATTTTGGCCTACGATGTTATCAAGTCAATTTGCAACTCTCAAGAATAGCGACTAGTAATTTGGTGCAGCTGATGTTAGTACGAAACATTGATATAGCATTCGTACAAGAACCCTTTATAATTAATAATAAACCAGCCTCCATACCTTCAACGTTCATAATATTTACAGCCAGAAATCAGGTTAAAAGAGCAGTAATATTAATCAATAACAGCGGTGTTGATGTCACTACTCTCAGCCAAATTTCGGATGGAGATTGTGTCGTCATACAGATAACACATCGGAACCAAACATTATTTGCAGCGTGTATGTATTTTGATGGACTGGCGGATATAGAAGATGATATTAGGAAAATCTAACACATATTAATACACTCTAGAAAACAAAAGTTAATGATACTAGCAGATAGCAACTCCAGAAGTAAACTGTGGTACGACGTGCTCACAAATGAACGTGGGAAAACACTGGAAGGATTCATCACCATAAACGACTTACATATCGTAAACGAAAATACAGGAATGTCAACCTTTGAATCACCAAATGGAAGGAGCTGGATTGACTTGACATTAGTCAGCAATAGACTTCTCCGAGACATAACCCATTGGAATGTAGGAGAAGAAGAGTGCTGCTCGGTTCACAAAATAATTTCATTCAAAATAGGACATAAATCACAAAATCCCACATGGAAGTTTCAAGCCATAAGATACATAACAAAAGTGGAGAAATATAACAAATTCATAAACCTGTTAGCAACAAACTTGATCTCAAATTTTAATTGCAAGAGTAGTAGCGATAACTTGGACCAGGAACTCGCCCACAAAGTTAACAGTAATTTGAACGCGGATCATCTAACCGAAATATTTCACTCTTCCCTGAAGGACGCATGCAGAGGTGCATTTGGAGTGGGTAGGTGCAGGAAAAAGGAGTTTAGAGGCAAATCTGTTCCATGGTGGACGGCCGAGCTTACAATATTAAGAAAAAGGGCGAACGCATTAAGACGACGCAATCAAAGAACCATGAACAATGAGCAGCTAAGACAAGAAAGAAAAATGCAATATTGGAAAGGCAACCAAGAGTATAGGGAAAAATTGAACACCGAAAAGCTAAGATCTTGGAAGGAATTTTGTAGTGCCACTGACGGAAATAATCCATGGTCAGTTGTTTACAAAATTGCGGCTGGGAACACTAGAAACCAGATCTCTCTTACTACACTACAGAAAGAAAACGGAACTTATACCGAAGATACTGTAAGAACAATTCAGTACATGCTAGACGAGTTTATCCCGGATGACAGTGAACAGGATGATACTCAGTGACAAAGGGAACTAAGACGACGGGCAACGGAACCAATTGATACACCAAACGATATGGAATTCACGACTATAGAAATATTGTCAGCATTGAGAAACTTCGAACTTCGACTCAAGAAAATCACCAGTAGAGGATGGAATAACTAGTGATATCCTGCTTCAGGTTTTCAAGAGATTCCCAACTTTCTTCACAGCCTTATACAACAAGTGCCTCAATAGCGGTCAATTTCCAGAAAGATGGAAGCGTGCAGTAATAGTTCCGGTAATCAAGCCGGGTAAAGAAGACAGCCCAAGCGTAACGAAATACAGACCTATCAGCTTGATAAATATAAATGGGAAAATTTTAGAAAAAATTATGATGAATAGGATTCAGCATCACATCAACAACAGAAATCTTATGAATGACAGACAGTTTGGATTTAGGAACCAGAAAAGCACAGTAGACGCACTTATGACTATGAAAACTTTCATTGAGAACAACTTGATTACTTACGGATATATTGCTCTCATAAGCCTAGAAGTAAAAGGAGCTTTTGACGCTGCCTGGTGGCCCAGCATATTAAATAACTTAAGAGAACTGGAATGCCCAAGAAATTTATACCAACTATCTCAGAGCTATTTCAAAAACAGGAAAACAAGTCTAAGAACAAATGAATTTAGCACTGAGAAAGAAGCCAAAAGGGGCTGCCCACAAGTTTCATGCTGCGGACCCGGCTACTGGAATATTTTGTACAACTCCCTGCTCAACGTAGTCTATACAAAACGAACTGAATTAATCGCTTTTGCCGATGACCTACTTCTCATGACGAAAGGAATGAGCATAATAGACGTAGAAAACTGCAAATCACGACTTGAAGAAAATTGAATATTGGGCAACAGAAAATGAAATTACTTTCAATGACGCTAAATCTTAATAACAAAACTATAGAACAATTAGACATCATGAAGTACTTAGGCATTCATATCGACAAACAGTTCAAGTTTGATTATCATATTGACCAAGTGCATGATAAAGCTATAAGCCTAATTCACACTTTATCTAAATCAGCAAAACTAACCTGGGGACTTGGAAGCAAAGCACTAGAAACAATATACAGAGGAGCAATAGAACCTATACTGACGTATGGAGCACCCTTATGGGTATCTGCATTACACAACCCGAAGAATCTGAGAAAAATCCAGAGAACCCAAAGGTTGTTTAACATAAAAATTACGAAGGCATACAGGACAATTTCATTTGACGCATCTTGTGTCATTGCTGGCATCCAACCCATTGATATCACAATTGAAGGGAAAGTCAAACTCTACAACTTCACGCAAAATAAACAAGACTATGACAGACCCTTGCCCCCCAGTGACTGGAACCACCCTGCAGAAGTACCTGAAGTTAAAGAAGCTGATGATGAAGACTCTATATTCAAAATCTACACGGATGGAAGCAAACTAGGAGAGCAAGTGGGTGCAGCAGTTGTATTATTCAAACAAGGTACTTCAATTCGAGAGTTAAAATACAAGCTAGACAGAAGATGTACTAATAATCAGGCTGAACAACTGGCCATATTGAAAGCGCTACAAGAACTTCAAAAATTTAACAACACACCGGAGGAAGATAAGACTGTAGCAATATACTCAGACACTACAGTAACCCTAGCCATTCTGCGGAATAATAATAAAAATAACTCCATAGCAGAGAAAACCCTTAATATATGTAAAACCTTACAAAGACAAAAATGGAGAATACATTTCAGTTGGATGAAAGCCCATGTAGGTATATGTGGAAATGAGTTAGCAGACAAACTAGCGAAATCCGCGGCTCTAGATGGAGATCTGCCCGGTAGCTACAGTTTGATACCTAAATCTGTAATTATTTCTGAAATAGAAGAAACAGGACATCAGGTCTGGCAGAATAGGTGGAATGCCACGGACAAAGGGGCTCTCAGCAAATTATTCTTTCCAACAATACAAGATAGACTGAAGAGAAAGCTTCCTTTATCACCAATTTTCACAGCAATAATTTCCGGCCACGGAAAAACCAAAGCTTATTTACACCGATTCCATATAGTAGACGATCCAAAATGCACATGTAACAGCTCCCAGCAAGCTGTAAACCATTTAATGTACGAATGTGTAGACAAAAGTCAACAAAGAGCCAAGCTAATACAAGATGTAACTCTAAAGGGAAGCGAGTGGCCAGTAACCAACGAGAGTCTTGTAAAACACCACTTAAAAGCATTCTGTAAATACACAAATTCAATTAACCTGTAAAGATATGTAAATATGTAAAACTTGTAAAATCAACTGCTAAAAGATGTAATGTAATATTAACATGTAAATATGTAGAATTTGTAAAATCAGATGTTGGAAAAATGTAATGTAATGCATGTAATACTACTGTGTAGTGGGGCAGGCTGATTGTTATAAATAAAGAAAAAAAATACACAAATACATACATACATACATACATGCATACATACATACATTCATACATACATACATACATACGTACATACGTACATACATACATACATACATACATACATACATACATACATACATACATACATACATACATACATACATACATACATACATACATACATACATACATACATACATACATACATACATACATACATACATACATACATACATACATACATACATACATACATACATACATACATACATACATACATACATACATACATACATACATACATACATACATACATACATACATACATACATACATACATACATACATACATACATACATACATACATACATACATACATACATACATACATACATACATACATACATACATACATACATACATACATACATACATACATACATACATACATACATACATACATACATACATACATACATACATACATACATACATACATACATACATACATACATACATACATACATACATACATACATACATACATACATACATACATACATACATACATACATACATACATACATACATACATACATACATACATACATACATACATACATACATACATACATACATACATACATACATACATACATACATACATACATACATACATACATACATACATACATACATACATACATACATACATACATACATACATACATACATACATACATACATACATACATACATACATACATACATACATACATACATACATACATACATACATACATACATACATACATACATACATACATACATACATACATACATACATACATACATACATACATACATACATACATACATACATACATACATACATACATACATACATACATACATACATACATACATACATACATACATACATACATACATACATACATACATACATACATACATACATACATACATACATACATACATACATACATACATACATACATACATACATACATACATACATACATACATACATACATACATACATACATACATACATACATACATACATACATACATACATACATACATACATACATACATACATACATACATACATACATACATACATACATACATACATACATACATACATACATACATACATACATACATACATACATACATACATACATACATACATACATACATACATACATACATACATACATACATACATACATACATACATACATACATACATACATACATACATACATACATACATACATACATACATACATACATACATACATACATACATACATACATACATACATACATACATACATACATACATACATACATACATACATACATACATACATACATACATACATACATACATACATACATACATACATACATACATACATACATACATACATACATACATACATACATACATACATACATACATACATACATACATACATACATACATACATACATACATACATACATACATACATACATACATACATACATACATACATACATACATACATACATACATACATACATACATACATACATACATACATACATACATACATACATACATACATACATACATACATACATACATACATACATGTTTTTGGTGAACTCCCTGTATGGAATTTTGTGTTTCCTCTTTACAACATAGGTACGATGCTTTAATGTTACTTGTGTTACAAAATTATAGAAACCTTTGCCAGCAATGAAGGTATAACTAGTTATTTGGGAATCCGAACAAATATATTTATGCAAGTACGCAAAAACGTATACCTGTTTCATAAGCCAAACACTTAATCCATACCTGGGCTTGTTCACACAGGATAGAGGTACCATTATCCGCATGAGTAAAGCTGAAAGAAAACCTGTGCCTTCCCAACTGTTGTATCCTTCTTTCTGGTTTCTGAATCCTTTGCCAAAGCTTCCCAAGGGTGAAATTTATATTCTCTGTCTTAATGCAAATAGTCAAATCTTCTCCACTCGCTGTTCTTATCATAATCAACCGTAGGAATTCTTAAACAGTTTGCTGCAAGTTTTCTATGCGCAAATCATTATACCCAGAGATGCTCACCTTTATGCAACAGAGGCGAGAGTGGATTTGCATCCACTTAGTTTTCAACGTGCTTTAACCTATTCACGGGATTCAGAAACAAAACTCTAATGCTTCATTACCTGATTGAGTGAAAGGCTAATGCTTCTTGCACAAAACCAAGGAAGTAGAGTAGAGTGACAAGGTGACATGACATTAGCTCATACTAAACACGGATGGAGCCGCTGATTATACCACAAAGAGATAATGGTTTATGCTTCGAATGAATGTCTGTGTGTATGTGTGTGTGAGAGAGAGACGGAGGGTGGTTTTAAGTTCTTCGACAGCTAGGTCATTTAGGTAGAGTCAGACTGAAAAAAATAATGCATTAGCCGGGATTCAACACCAGATCTTCCGGTCTATTGGTTACACTTTTGACATTTTGATGACCTTTATTACGTAAACGTGTATGTCAAATTTGGCAGTTGTCGCAGAAAGCATATTGTTTAAATACTGAATATACTGACCATTCAAATCACTGTTACGTAAAAATGTGTTCAACTAGCATTTGTTGCAGTTCATCCTCAATAATGGAAACAATTACGCCAAATTGTAAACAATTAAGTATGGTAAAATAATACAACCAGTGTCTTAAATTTGTTATTAAACCAGTGGCTGCTGATCGTTCAATAACATTACTTGCAAACTGCATCATGTAGACAATTTTAATGTTTAAATCAGTAACAAAAGTCGAGTGAAAGAAATTTAAATATTTGTGGGCCAAAAATGGCCCTTGGTGGGCCAGTTTCTGTTCTCACCCACACATAATGATTACCTGGTTGGGTTTCAGAAGTCTACAACAGTAAAAGTCGTAATGGTGTATGGTGAAAGTTAGATAACGGAGGAAGACACATGCGCTGCTATCTATAGGCGATGTACTGCAATTACCATCCCTTAGGAGGAAGGAATGAAGTGAAGGAACTACAGACGTCTACAGACCGCACAGACTCGCATACATGCATAACAGTTCCAGCCTCAATGACCGGTCTTACTGCTGGAACTACCCAGAGAATGTAATGAAGGACCTCTAGTGTCCGTGGGGAATGATACTCTTTTCTTGGAGAAAGCATTAGGTCTATGTGTCCGAGTGCCATAAACCTGAAGATGAGAATGAAAGGAAGTGAATAATGGAAAGGAGGAGAACATGTGTAGTGTTTAACGCCCACTTTTACTATCTAAGGCACCGCAGCGGTAACACTGGTACATGAAGCAGTAGATGGAGCACAGGTGGAATTAGATGGTGGGGAAACCGGAGATTCCGTAAGAAACCTATCCCAGCGCCGTTTTGTCTACTATAAATCTCACTTTTCGGTTGTTTTGGGATCGAAACCGTGCCGCTTTGGTGAGAGCCAAGCGGTCTAACCACTGAGCCACGGCGCGGCCTGGAAAGTAGGCCGTGGTAGTTGAGAAACCAGCCCAAATTTGCCTATCAGCCATGGAAACCCACGAAAAACTGAAGTTCATAATAATTAATGATTAGAAATCGAACCTGGTACCTCTCGAATGTGAGCCTCGGACGATATGCTAAGCTAGCTCGCTCTTTTCAAATGAAAAATTCAGGACACTTTAATTTTTAAAGTTAAGTGTTGGAATGTTAGAAAATATTAACCAAACTTCGGCTATGGGTATGCTAAACAAAGTTGACCTGGGTGGGAGTGCGGCGCTGACAGATGCGTATCTTGTGGTCCACTATCCATTTGAACACCTCTAGTCCTCTAATGAGGGAAATGTGTTATCTTTGCCGCTGATGCTGAGTGCGTGCCTTCTCATTTACTCTTGGGCGGTATCACAAGCGCACCTGTTTAGCTGGAAAATGTGTAGACATATAGACCAATAAATAAATACACATAAAAATAACTATAATGTATATGTATGTCACATTTATGTTGCTTTCTCTATTCTTTATGCAGAATGTTCTGTTTCTTGAACACCCCTTCTTTAACAACTTTAAGCTCTTCCGGCTTCTTTTAACCAGTCTTTGATGCATCAGGTGTATCAAACCTTAAATTTGGCTGGCGCAAAATAAAGTTTCTATAATGTTTCTCGTAGTTCATCATTTTACTTTCTTTATTGCGTATTTGTAGTAGTTAAAGAAAACCAAAAGTGCGACGAAGGAACTTCAGCTAAAATACGTGTTTTGAGGCCCCTTATAACGCAAAAAGTACTTTTATACAAATGTCCACCTGCGCATATGTTTATGTATATCTGCGTCTATCAACAGCATAGCGAAAAAAACGAAATACTGGTTAGGTACGAAACTTTACACAGTACAAGACCGAAATAACGCGGTTGTTGATGGACTTTCTTTACCCCCGCATTATAAAGATACCACGTTATATTGAAATGTGACAAATGTCGATCCCGCGGAGGTGTAAGGAAACATTGGCGCAATAATAAATTGCATACGTAGCTGTTAGAATATGTTAGAATATCTACAAATTTTTAAAACTTTCAAGGAACTGATTTAAATGTGACTGAATTATAGTAATTTGGCCATGCTAATTTTGAATCTGATATCCGGTTTTTCTATCACCCTCGGTTCTTTTGTTGTGATACTCTTTATTATTAATATAAAGTACGCCACTTTTAAAGGCAATTACTCACCAGTAATGCTAGAGGTGTATTTGAGTCCTGAAATCGATCTCACTTTACACAATTGGTATTCTCAACACGTGGCTTTACACTCAAAGTCGTAATTCAGACTGAAATAATATTTTAACTTTCCCAAGTCTCAGAATTCCCGTAGATACAGATATTTTAGTCCTCACATAAAATCTATTGTTTCCATGTCCCGTTACAGCAATAAAGATGCCAAGGTCAACTATAGGGGTGTGACGAGGGCGAAAATTGTACTGCAGAACCGCTCTTTCAAGACATTTATAAACTTAGCTTTCAAAAGTAAAAAAAGAAAATAAAAAAAAAACCGGAATAAAATCAATTCAAAAGTACGCTTTTATTTTTCGGGTATTTATAATAGGTTATTTATTTTTCCCGCGGTATTTCGGACTGCAATATTTCGGGTGTCTACTGTATTTCAGAATGGACATATTAGTTGCAAACATGCGATACAGAGATATTGAAGGAAGAACAAAGTCCTCCTGTCATGAACTACCCTTTGTATGGAAGACCTATCGTTATTTAAACTTTTCCAATAAATACCTCGAAAGCGTTTTATTAAAATAGCTGTTACATGTTTCAGTTATTTACATATAAACTCTGTAATGTGAACGTTCTAGGAATAGTCTACGCCTTTATTGTTGACGACTTTTGGATAATTGGTATACCGTAAGACTTAAACAAAATAATTTTAAACGAAGTTTAAAGCACACAAATTCTCTTATATAAAATTTTATTATTGCGTGAGAAATTATGTTACCATTTATTTACCTTTTATGCTCCATTTTCTTCCTTACCATCAGCAGTATAGGTTTTATTTATATGTATTGCTAGATTAGATTCAAATTAAACATTGTTCTGTACAAACAATGTTCTCTTTAGAACTATCTATAATTAACTTTTGGATCAAATTGAAGATTACCGCGATATTCTTTCATAAAAGTTTCAATTTTTAAATAGAGTGCTTAATGCGTTTATCAATTTATGCTGCAAAAGCTGTAATGTTTGTTCTGAAAGGAACTTTAGTGATCCATCAGAAAAGCTCATGATTTCTAAAGAACAGTTTCTCACTATCATTTATTGATAACAAATACACTAATTAAGTAATAGTTATATAGCTAAAGAGGCTTCACATGAAGCCCATTAATGATCACAGTTCAAGTTGGTGTTTCATTCCATGTTCCTTTCTTGCTTGCCGGTGTGCCTATCAGCTGTTAGAACATGCCGTTTAAGTATACATAAGAACGCAACTCTACAAATTTTTAAAACTTTCAAGGAACTGTCCTAAATGTGCCTGATTTATAGTAATTTGGCCCTGCTAATTTTGAATATGTTATCCGTTTTTCCTATCACCCTTAGTTCTTTTGTTGTGATACTCTTTCTGATTAAGGGGTGTTATACATCCGTATTTCATCAATGTATATTAGTGCAGACAATATTAGGCCAGTGTGCCAAACTGTTGTAACATACAGTTCAGATAATCAGTTATTATTAGAAATTTTTATTTTCTGTAGTGCAGAACTAAAAGAATGTTAATTTCCATTTCTAAAATTTACGTCCACGACGTTGCATATTGGGCGATAAATTAAATGGGTCATATGCAGCCGAAATGAGCCTAGAGATAATAGAGCTTACACCCGACATTCACCATTCAAGACAAGGTTACCCCGGAGAACACCTTATTCCGATAATCCACCCGGGCCGAGGCTTGAGCTCGGGACCTCTTGAACGTGCGGCAGACACGCTGACATCTACGCTATCTATTTTGTTTTAATTTTGGAGGTTCATTAAGAAAATCATATCCTTAATTTATTAAATTGGCATCATTAAACAAAGTAGCACACTCAGAAATAATTTATAACTACTTGTAAACTTGCCAGATCGCAATATATTGTATATTCCCAAATGGCACATTAGCAAGGTAGGTCTTGAGGAATTCCCTAATTTTACTATCTCACGGACCTGGTTGGATGCACCTAACAGAATTGGAGGAGAATTGGAAAATTTTAAGCTTTTATTTATCTATCTTACAAAAAAAAAAAAAAAAAAAAAAAAAAAAAACATTACATGCGAAATTAACCAATATATTACGTTTATACTCAGGATCCTGAAGCAGCTACGAACCCATTTCTCTGCGATGTTCATTTGTGCGAAGATAGAAGACGTATCTTTCTAAGCCCGCCTCGGTAGCGTAGATTGTAGCATGTCTGCCTCATGTTCAAGAGGTCCCGAGCTCGAATCTCGATCAGGGTGAGTTAACTGGATAAAGTTTTTCCGGGGTTTTCCCTTATCGTAAAAGACGAATGTCGGGTAACTCTAAGCTCCTTGGACCTCGACTCATTTGAGTATCATTTCACCCATTCCATTCATCGTCCGATATGACTGAACGTTGGAGGACGTAAAAAAGAAAGAAAAAAAAGTATTTTTCTACTGAAGAAAGCAATAATAGTCGCATATCATGATGGAATTTCATCTAGTTTGGTAATCAGTTCCAGTTTTGGTACCCATATCTTGCTAAAAAGGTTACTCTTGCTATCTCTAACTGCTACAAATGCTCAGAAAAGAAGTCTAAGTGCGAGTGTAGAATATGCATCTTCAATGACATCCTACATTCCACGTTTCTTTAGTTATATAAAAGATCACTGATAAGTATATACTTATTTTGTACTTTCTTATTACAAAAACCTTTCACCACGTTTTGAACGACAACCATGTAGCAAGTTCAGAAGGATTCTGCTTCTAGAATCAGTGACAACGTTCATGTGTTTCTTGATGCCAAAATGTGTTTCCTTGATAGGAAGAGTTCGTTGCCACTGCAAAGCAGTGTAACTTTAATGTTGGAACAATCTATAAATAAACGTCTATCTTCGGTATTGTACGCGATGTTTTGGCATCAAGCCAATCAAACCATACACAGAGTAAACCGTCTTGCCTAAATATGGAAAAGGTTCTTGAGTCCTATTTCGAAAAAGGGTAACTTTTGTGTCTTTGTCAGTAAATTCCACTACTGAAGTATTGAGGCCAGGACTTCCGCATCTTGATTTGACAGGCAGTAAGGCATTTACTTTCATGTTTTGAAGAAAAATATGCTCTTGAAAGTGAGACAGATACGGTGCCCTCACACCGCAGAGGGATATGCATGTATGTGTGTGTGTGTGTGTGTGTGTGTGTGTGTGTGTGTGTGTGTGTGTGTGTGTGTGTGTGTGTGTGGTGTCTTTATAGTGTCTTAAGAGTTTTCATTAACTCTTTAAGTGTCTGGTGTAATGTATTTTAGATGCCTCCAATAAAACGCAAGGTTTTTGGGCAAGTGTAACCTAAGGCTAAATGTTGTAGCGCTAAACAGTCAAACGTCGGGCAGCGCAGATTAGTTAATGACATAACAGTAGGTCTCATCGTTCTTGGTCCCTGGCCTTGACACCACGTCCGGTAGGTGAACCCCTTATCTCGTATCTCTCTTTCATCAGCTCATATCACTGCAGAATGGAATCACAGGACAACAGCAGGGAGGGAGGGAGGTAATATTGTAATCTGTATCAAGTTATAGTCCTTTAGAAATAATATTTTTGCATCCTGCAGTTGAAAACAACTAGAACCGTGCGCTGAGTACTTTGAATTTTGAGCCATTGATCATTGTGTAAATCAATTATACGCCCAATATCTTAAAAATTAGGGTGCAGGACATAAAATAGGATGGAGAAGTTGTTTCTAATGTATGGACATACATGCCAAAGGAAGCTAAAAGCATGACTACTTACTCCAGAAAATTTCTTACAAAGATTCTAAATTTCAAAAGCGAGTTTCAGTAGCTGACAGTCTCAGAAAAGAATTACCCACAAACGAAAGAAATTAAAAATACATGGCCAGAAACCAACCTTTCGAAAAGAATAACTAATGTAGAGGACTTCGGCAAATGCATCCTTAGAAGAACGCTATAAATTTCATATATCTAGGAAACAAACTGCTATAACAGTAAAAGTGGTTATTTTTAAGAGCAGTATTTACTTCATGGTATAAAATCATTCTTAAATAGAATAGTGAAAAAGTTGGGTTTAAATGAAGAAAGACGAAATTGGCACAATTAGCTCCATACCTATACCCCGCTTCCTATTTGGAAGCTATAAGTCAGTGGAAGGAGGGCATCTATTAATAAAGATGTACCTTTACATATTAGCCCAAAAGGATAGAAGGATGGCAGCACTACAGGTTTCATAGCTTTTTTATCCAAAGAGTGAGAGGCCATTCTTTATTCATGTCGAGGATGAGAGCGTTTTGCTTTCGATGACTTCCCCATATATAAATGAAACCAAGAGTCCGTAGATTTTCAACAAGAAATGGACAACAGCATTACATTGAATGGTTAAACTCATGCCAGATCTGCACCTAACTCAATCTGGTAATGCACCTTTTCATATCATTTTTGAAGTAAAGCCTTCAAATTGAAATTTCTTGAAGCAAACCATAAAATCATGGCTTTCAAATAAAAACACATAGAATGAAAAAATTACTAAAACGAAACTTAATTATTTAATGAAAGCTAAATATCTAAATATATAAAGTATTTAGTGAATAGAATTCTTGAGGAAAATTGCCATATTGGCACTTACAGGTCATCCAAATCCTCTAGTGATGTGATCTGAGCAGATGTTAAACACTGGGTCGGTAGCCATTTAAACTGAAGGAAGTCGAACGTTTATGGTACACACGGTTCGAAGAAATAGTAGTGGATAAGTGACAAAACATTTGCCGACAAATAAACAAAATAGATCACTACTACAGTAAAGATATAACAGATAATACCACTGAAGTGTTTAATCGAGGGTGTCCTGATAGTTGTGACAGTAATCGCTCGACTGAGGTCGCATCCAGCAAAAAATTTGAGTAAGCTTATTCAGAATATCTTCAGTGACAGTGATAGTTCGATTCAGTACGTTTCCAATGAAAAAGGCATTCTCGTTTTTTAACAACATCAGTAAAATCCCTTCCGGTATCTGCAGTGATGTTTACATTAATACGAACACATGTGACAGCAAATGAAGCTAAGCATTTTGTGTACAAATGTTTCAGCATGAATTGCAGCACTTTACTTACAGGAACATTATCTAAGTCTCATATGAAACTGGAACACCAATTCGCTTCGTTGTGCAGTCACCTGACTAGGCAAATAAACTCGATTTCAAGCTTTATATTTGCGACCTTCAGGAAACAGGAACGCTGAAGCAGCTATATCTTATTTTATACATTGCTATAGCGTACCAGATAAAATGAATTTTAATTTTTTTCCAAGGGAATTGCGATCAATTATGAAGCTACGTAAACTAACACATAATACCACTTGAAACTTTGGTTACACAAGAACTGCTGAATGAATGGTAATCGTCTTTTACTGGGCAATACTTCGTGCTTCTGTAAGTAAAAATTATAAATATAATAAGTTAATATTTGCTTAAAAGAATGTGGAAGAACAATAAGTGGGATCCTCTTCCTAATATCAAGAGACTGTAAATTCATACTTCATGTGCACTTTTCTTCTGTGGTGTTGAATTGCTTGGCAATTCATTTGCACAGAGTTTTAGCGGTGTTTTTCTTTATTTCTCTTTTATTTATTTTGTTTAATTTAATTTATTTAAAGTCGCTTTAACAGCAATGTCGTATTGCGACCAGCTGATAAAATATACAATGTATGAAATACAGTAACAATACATAGAATACTGAAGTTACACACAGAGACACAATATTATGTTACAATTACAATACAAAACAGTTTCAATGAAACTATATATACATATCATAATATAAAATTACATATTACATATAATTGTTATATATTTACATGTTAATAGTAGAAACACTAGATTTTCGTATACATTCCTTTATTTTTGAGGAAGAGCAGTACTTGCTTCAAATGTGATGCTTTGTTGAGTATAGTAGATAAGTTTCCAGTGATCCCATGAATCCGTCGTTGTTTAGCATATTGTAACGCGAGCGCTGGAACACCCTGTGAAGCAGCTGAGAGCGGGAGACAGGGAAGGTTCGGTTAGCCACGCCCTCGCCTCGTTTGTCCTATAGTGGTGACAGGCTGTGGTCAGGGGAAAAACATGACTGTGTCGTCTGTTTCTCTACACCTGTTTCTCGAAATTACGGAATCTGGAACATTCCCCTGGTCACTAGAAACCGGCGATATTCCTATATCAAGAGGGTTACAGACAGACAGAGTGGAGTTGGTCAGTCAGTTGGTTAGTGTGTGTGAGTGAGGACAGTTCTTGGTGTAAGAAGGCAGTGTTAGTCAGTGACGTGTTAATGAACGGAAAGATTGTGCAACGGAAGACTGTACGTAACCGTGTATGAGTATCGGAGTTGATGTAATCGCGAGTACAAGGAAATTGTAACGGACGAACTGGTGAATTGTAATTGTGTGCAGCACGAAATTCTGTGTAATTGGCAAGAGTTTAACTGTAAGTCGGTGGAAATAAAGAACATTGTTGAGTTGTGTAATTGGACTTTTCATTCCACGAACCCACAAAGTCACACTGGTGTCAGGAAGCGGGATGATAACATCACCGAGCATTACAACCATGGACGCGGCATTGGAGAAAATTTTGGAGAAGATGATGGAAATGAAGGCGGAACTGACAGAAATGAAGACGGCAAATGAAAACCTCGCTGCAAAAACAGAAGCGGCAAACGACAACATCATAGGGAAGATGGAAGAAATGAAGGCCGAATTAACAGCGAAGACGGAAACGGCTAACAACAACTTGGCCACGACAACGACCTCAAAGATGGCCGAACTGACAACGGAAATGAAGGCGGCGAACGAGGATCTCGCCGCGAAGTTTGAGGAACGGTTGGCCGGCGTGAGGGATGACGTCGCGAACCTGGGCAAGCGGAAGGGACAAGTAGTCGACCGCCTTAATGATTTAGAGGAAAAGGCCGACAACATCGCAAAACCCCTCACCCGCCTGACGGAGGAAAACCGGCCTTATGTGTGGACGGAGGACGCCGAAGTCGCTTTCCAGCACCCGAAGGGGACCCTGTGCAGTGCTCCAATTTTGGGTTTCCCACAACCGGGTGGCGCCTTCATTGTGGACACCGACGCTAGCGACCATTACATTGGAGGTGTCCTACCGCAGATCCAGGACGGCCACGAGCGCACAAGAGTGGAAGAGAAGGAGCGTGCCGCAGCAGTCCGAGTAGTTGTGGCAGTGCCTGCTGAAGGCTGGGATAGCGCCTTCCTGAGGAGGGAGCAGCTGGCGGACGCAGACTTGGGGCCACTCTTGAGGGAAGTGGACGCAGGGACGAGACCAACCTGGGAGGACATCGCACCGAGGAGCGCCACCTACAAGTCGCACTGGGCCCGATGGGACTCGTTGAAGACCAGAGAGGGCGTGCTGTTCCGGGTATGGGAGTCACCCGATGGGAAGGCGCAGAGAGAACAGTTGGTACTTCCCCGGAGCAAGGTCCTGGAAGTCTTGGAGGAAGTGCACGCCGGTACTTCAGGAGGACACCTGGGAGCGAACCGAATGATTCGCAAACTACGGCAGCGCTACTTCTGGCTCAGACTCCGGGCAGATGCTGGTGGTACACCTGGACCGCCTCGCACGCTACGATGGGGCTGTTCGGGGCGAACAGCTTTGAGGAGGGAGCAGTGTAACGCGAGCGCTGGAACACCCTGTGAAGAAGCTGAGAGCGGGAGACAGGGAAGGTTCGGTTAGCCACGCCCTCGCCTAGTTTGTCCTATAGTGGTGACAGGCTGTGGTCAGGGGAAAAACATGACTGTGTCGTCTGTTTCTCTACACCTGTTTCTCGAAATTACGGAATCTGGAACATTCCCCTGGTCACTAGAAACCGGCGATATTCCTATATCAAGAGGGTTACAGACAGACAGAGTGGAGTTGGTCAGTCAGTTGGTTAGTGTGTGTGAGTGAGGACAGTTCTTGGTGTAAGAAGGCAGTGTTAGTCAGTGACGTGTTAATGAACGGAAAGATTGTGCAACGGAAGACTGTACGTAACCGTGTATGAGTATCGGAGTTGATGTAATCGCGAGTACAAGGAAATTGTAACGAACGAACTGGTGAATTGTAATTGTGTGCAGCACGAAATTCTGTGTAATTGGCAAGAGTTTAACTGTAAGTCGGTTAAAATAAAGAACATTGTTGAGTGGTGTAATTGGACTTTTCATTCCACGAACCCACAAAGTCACAATATTGTTTGCACTCTGTGAGAAGAGCTATTTAACGGTGAGCTGCGTGTTGCAGACTTCACAGTAAGGTGGATTGGTTTTGGCGAGGATATATGAGTGGGTTAATCCAGTGTGTCATCTCAAGTGAGATGATCATTTGATCTTTCCTTTTTAGAGAGTAGAGGGGTGAACAACTAGTGTCACCATTTCGCCAATTTTTCTGGTGGCGTCTGGTTCCAGGTTTGTTTCCATTGCATTCTGTGTTACCTGCTGAGGTGGTTTATGGCATCTTGGAATGGTATCTCGTATTGTGCTTCCATTTCTGTAAGCTTACTAGCTTCTTTGGCAGCTTAGTCTGCATCTTCGTTGCCTGTGATTCCAGAGTGTGAAGGAACTCACATAAAGATGATCTGCTTGTTTTTATTGAGGCCGAGAGGTACAGACTATGGATATCCTGAAGTAACTGCAGTTCTGTTGAACGATCTCTAATGCTTTAAAGGGAGCTTATTGAATCGGTAACTATAATAATGTTATCCTCACTATAATTAGAAATGTAAATTAGAGCTTCTTTGGTTGCATAGATTTCACAGGAGCAAATGGAATAGTGGTTTGGAAGTTTTAGTAGAAGCTTTATATCTGGGGCAATTACAGCGTATCCGCTACCGTTTTCCGCTTTAGAACCATCAATATATATATATATATATATATATATATGTGTGTGTGTGTGTGTGTGTGTGTGTGTGTGTGTGTGTGTGTGTGTGTGCGTGTGTGTGTGTGATTAGGAAAAATCTTGTTTAATGTAATGCCTGATTTTACGCTGGAATGACGTTTTGTGAGTTTGTTGGAGAATGTTCGTATGTGTCGCAGAAGACGTATTAGTGAATCAATGATTCAGTTCTTGCTGCTATTTTGAGCGCATATTTTAACCTGATTTCAATTCTGGGATGTCTAATGGCGGTTCATTAGTTTCCATTAATAGAGCAGACACTGGGCTGGTTCTGTATGCTCTTAGACATATCCTTAAAGCTGAAGTTTCAATTACATTTAAGCATTTAAAACCCCTAGCTTCGCTGTATTGTACACCTGTGCACCGTAATCCAAACTACTTATAATAATTGCTTTGTAAGTTTGTATGAAGACACTGAGATCAGAGCCCCAATTCTTGTAGGCTAACGTTTTCATCACATTTAGTCTCCTTAAACATTCATTTCTCTGTTCATTTACATGATCCTTCCAATTTATTGCTGAATTAAATATTAATCCTAAAATGTTGATAGTTTGGACTGATTCGATTATCTTGTTGTCTATAAAAACTGCGGATTTTGAAATTTTACGTGGTGATTTGGAAAAGCATATGCATTTGGACGTATCATTTGACAAATTAAGACCAGCAAGAGAAGTCCAGGTTTGCAGATTTTCTAAAGTCTGTTGAAGAAGTAATGAAGTAGTGGAAGTATTTCTTCCTTTACAGGAAACTGTCAGGTCATCAGCAAAGAGTAAACCCTTCACAAGGGGTGTAATGCTGTTCATAATGCTATTGATGGCTATGAGAAATAGTGTGACACTTACAACACATCCATGTGAAACATCTCTTCCTATGGATTCTTCTTGGGACATGACTCCTTTATATCGGACTCGTATTTTCCATTCCTAAAGAAAGTTTTCAATAAAGTGATATAAATCACTGCTGATGCCGATATTTTGTACGGCTCTGAGTATGAAGCAGCGTAAAATACTATCATACGCTTTTTCTATGTCAAGACTTAATGCCATCAGGTGTTGTTTCTGAATAAAAGATGCTTTTTCTCCGAGTGAAGCATTACAAGGTGCTCAGTAGTGGATCGAAAGCGACGGAAACCCCTTTGAAATTCGGTGAAGAACTGCATTGTCTCTAGTTTCCAACGCAGTCGGTTAGTAATTATCTTTTCTCGAGCTTTGCACATAGTGCAAGTAAGATCTATAGGCCTGAAACTGTTAGCTGAAGTACAATGTTTGTTTGGTTTGAGGATGGGTATTATGACTGTCCTACGCCATTGGTCGGGGAAGGTGCTGGAATTTCATATATAGTTGAAAATTTCGAGAAGGTACATTTGCGCATCTTGTGGTAATGATTTGATCAGTATATAAAGTATATTATCTGGTCTCGGGCTGGAGCATGTACTCTTTTCGGGAGTTTCCAAGAGTTCAGTAAAAGTAAAGTTGTCATTGTAGTCTTCCTGGTTGTTTTCGTCAGGTTCATAATAGGTTTGTTTTGAATCTTTGATGCTTTTACTTTTGATGTCGGTGAAAACATTTGTACTAATATGTTTGCTATGGTTTGGGGGTTGGAAGTGGTAGTGTTTGATGTTTTATCATGAGGAGATATATCAGGTATTTTTCCATAAGATCCCCTAATTATAGGAATATTTTGCCATATTACTCTTGGTGGAATTTGTTTATGGTTGAGATAAGTGCTAACCAGGATTCTCTTTTGCTGCATTTAGTTATTTGGCATGCTTTATTTAGCTCTTGCTTTTTGAAATTCAATTTTGTGTTCGAGGGTGGGTCGCCTTTTGTATTTGTAGAAGGCTTTATTCTTAGTGATTATCGCTGTTTTGCAATTTTCATTCCACCAGTTTACCGTTTTCCTATGGGAAGGATATATCCGAGGTATACTGGCTTCGGGAGATTGCAGGATGATTTCTGAAAATGATTTAGTTAACACACTAATGCTTGATTTATAGAATTTCTCAGGTGGAGCTAGATAGGATAGATTATTAGTTATGTGTGTTCTAAACATTTGCCAATTTTAATATTTTAGATTCCACTTTGGTTCAGGGTGAGTACAGTGAGGAATGTTTGTTGCATCGGTTAATGAAATAGGGAAAATGATCACTGCCACACAGTTCTTTAAACGCTGTCCATTCAAATTTGTCCTGTATGTCGGGGGTGGTTATTGTCAAGTCGATGGCACTGGAGGAGCCATTAGCTAAGCTGAAGTGTATGGGTGAGGTATCATTGAGCACATTGAGGTTTTCGTCGTGCAGAAGTTGTTCCACTATTTCCCCTCTTGAGTTGGTGTTCTTACAGCCCCATAGAGTATTATGGCCATTGAAATCGCCCAGTATGATAAATAGTTTCGGAAGTTCATGTATTAGCTGTTGAAGCTTTTTTAAATGAAGTGAAGTTTTGTTTGGAAGATATATAAGTTTCAAATCGAGATAGGTGATGGTAGGTATATTCTAGTGGCAACAGTGTCAATCTCCGTTGTGAGTGGAATTTCTTGGTGCTTAATGTTGTTTTTAATATAAGTGGCCACGCCTCCACTAGCATGTTGGTAGTTCTCTGGTGTTTTGTGAAAAGAAGTGCAACCTCGCAAAGATGGACTTACGCTTCTTTGAAGTTTGTTTCCTGTATGCACAGGATGTCTGGGTTATATTGGCGTAAAATTAGTTTAACATATTCAAACTGATCTGAAACTATTTATATTCCACTGCAGAATGGAATTACCCAGGTTATTTGTTTGTGATTATGTTACGGGTGCAAAGGATTGTTTACTGTACATTCAGTAGTAGTATTTTTCTTACTTGCCATAGCAGTAACGAGTTTCGCTTCTAACCTAGAACTTCTTTTTTTAATGCTGCGGTCTTCATAAAAAGGATATAGATTCCTCATGGTGACAACTAGACCCTCAAGGATATTTGTGTAGTCGTGAACAATGGGTAATACATCAGACTCTTCTACCGTGCTTTCAAATAGGCTTACTAGTTGTGTGAAACTGAGAGCAAAATCCCTAGCATGTTCTTCCATCAGTTGTTTCGCAGGTGACATTAGTTTACTAATAGAGGTATTTCCGTCACTGGATTTGGCTTTCTTGAATGAGTGTTTATGACTGAAGGAAGGTTGTTCAATTGTGTTACAGTCATCTGCATATTGTGGGTCTGGTTGTTCAGACGAGAAATTGGAGAAAGAATCTCCTTCGTCGTTGTGTTGATTATTTGTACTGCTACTTGTGACTGAGAGGGGTCGTTTAGCCCTAACTCGAAGTTGTATTGCTACTGCAGTAGGTGTATTGAAAGTATTCGTGGGAGCCCTTATGTTTTGCTCACTGTTTCCCTGAAGACGTGTCCTTTGATGTTAATAGTGTGTTTACATAGCTCCGGGAAATTCCTTACAGAAGCATCTGGAAGGTTGTTTAAGTTAGCTGTGCTTGTTGGTGTTTTGCACTCTTTAGCTAAGTGGCCTTCTTTCTACATATGAAGCACTTTGGGCAGTCAGATGATATATAAACCCAGCAATTCTGCCTTCATAAAGACCTGCATATTTTCTGGGAGTTTATCTAGATCATTTGGTGACACAAACATTTGTCGTCTGAAGCTCAGCACATGTGAAAACCCTGGCTCAGAAATCCCACCACGTACGTTTGTTATGGATGACATGACTTTAACACGCATCTGTGACAGTGCATCTACAAGTATTTGGTTAGGTATAATTGGATAAACATTGGAAAGAATTACACGCTTATTTTCCGTGATAAGTGGTCGCAAATCAAGACTTAAATCCTCAATTTTGATCTTTCTGTGCATGCTAATTAGCTTCTCCGCTGTCTTTATGCTATTTAGGAATATGCAGATTCTGTTATTCCAAATTCGTGATGCAAATTGTAGGTTATCTGATAAAGAAAGTTTGCCAAGAGCAAGGATGTAGTTTTTGAGGTTCAACTCTTCGTGCGCATCTATTACAATGGCCTGTTCTTTACTTGGAGCGGATTGAGAAACAGTAGCATAACTTGGTTGTAGAATATTATTAACATTAGTCGTTGGGTTACCTGGTTTAGGAGCACTCATGTATTCAGCAGCCTCCATATTGTTATTATCGATGTGCAGTGGAGCGGAGTAAAGGAGTCTTTACCAGGGCTCCAGTGACTACTTTTTGCTTGATAATAATCACTTCAATGTAGAACAACATATATTTGTTTTTTGTGTTATTACAAAACTTGTGATTTTTCTAGAATTAGGAGAAACAAACAATACTTACGGAGCTATAACACGCAGTCAACAAAGTTTGTCATGGCCTACGTCGTGAACCTCTTTTATATTTTCTTCTTTATGGTGTCTTAATTAAGGCATTGTTTAAGCGTCTTAAGTAACCATTTTAAATTCCCCCAAAGAAAGGCAAGGCTACTGGCAAGTGCAACCTAAGCTACAGGTATAAATGATCAAACCACAAACAGCACCGGGCACTTTAACTAGTATTTTAATGATAGTTTGGTTTGAAACAAGGACAAACCCTATTCTGATATTAAAAGTGTGACCATTGAGAGCTTTTAATGGACTTAATCTCGCAATAGGTTATAGCGAGAATATATGAGAATAGTCATGTATTGTTACAGTGCTTCAAATAAAAATAAACTAAAATTTAGAAACATTCTTAACTTGATGGATGCTTTTTATTTTTCTCAGAAAAGTAACCTATTAAATAATCTGCATCTGGAACACGTTTTTGGGCTCATTCATTTGTAGCATACATGGCTATATTTGTCACAAAGCTACTGAAAACCAAGTAATTATAGGTTCAGGACTACATTTTGCCTCCGTATTCAGTGGCGGCTGATAAAGGAGGGCTGGTGGGCTACTGCAGACCCCCTCCCCCCAAGAGCAAATTTTAATTTTATTGTTGTTGCCTTAATTGCCTAAATTGAATAGATTACATCCATATATATATATATATTGTAAGTCATTACAACAAGTTTATAGACTGTGCGGCAAGTACGTATGTGAAGCCGCTTCCCCGTCTTGGACTGCCAGTACAGCTCACTAACGTACATATTGCTTCAATTTCCCCCTCCGCTAGCCCCTGCTGCACATTTCGACTTACCACGCGCACCCTAGCTTAGCGAACTCACTGGACTGTAATGTTTGCAGTCCCAAGAGCAGTGTAAATGCCATTTCGTGCGGATTTTCGTGAAATCAGATGTTTTTTTAACATTTCCACGGTTATTCAAATATACTTTTGTTCCTGACAGTAATAATCAAATGTAACTCTATATACTGCTATCAATTAAGTGATTGTAACAATGAGTAATTAATTCGAGTATTTAGAGTCACTTTGTTTTGGCGCTTTAACACTGCAAGAGAAATGTGACATTAAAGTGCGAGGAAGACCAACTCCTGTGTTAAACATTACTTAAAGTGCAACAAGCTGACAAAAACAACTTAGCAGGTGTTACAGTCCTGAAATTTACACCAAATATGAGTGAACTTGTGGCTGAAAGGTCCAGAATTCTCTGTTCTGTTTTCCTTGCCTTTTATTTGGAATTAAAGACTACGCAGCCAACATTGCATGGTTCAAAAGGGAGTTTCAGACTTGAAGAGACTATATGGAAAATTTTATAAACAGGAAATGTCCAAAACCCATATTGATAACATGCTTAGTAAATGGGTTAGTAAATGTACAGTCATGTTTATCTGCCATGGCCGACGAAACTACAGATATTTTTGACAAGTTTCAGTTTGTAATAGTCGTAAGGTATAGTAATGCCTTAGGTAGTCCTGTTGAGCGATTCTGGGGATTTTATATACCGAATGGGCCAAATTCTGATGCAATTGCGGAAGTTGTAATTTCTGAGCTTGGCAGTATATTAAAAAAAAATAAGAAGCTTATAGGCCAAAGTTTTGATGATGCAGTGGTAATGAGAGGGGCTATCAATGGAGTGCAAGCTAAAGATGTGTACACCAATGCTTACTTGGTACATTGCTTAGCTCTTCAACTAAATGTGATAATGCAGAGAGCTACCAGGCAAAATACAAAAGCTAGGATTTTTTGTTCAAATCTTTGTGCTATACCCACCTTCTTTTCCCGCTCTCCACACAGATCATCAGAGTTAGATTCATGTGTTAAAAAGAGAATACGCAGTGGTGGATGAACGAGGTGGAACTACAAATCCAGGTCTGTAAACGTTATTTACGAAACGAAGGAGGCATTTAAAGAATGTTTTAAAATTTTGTCAAAATCAGATATCTCCAGCCCTGCGATAATAAATTAGACAAGTGCTTTATTGCGGCATCTTGAAAATAATGAGTTTTGCTTCTAGCTTAATTTTTTTTTTCATTTAGTTATGCCTCATGTAGAAATACTGTACAATCAACTACAGAATTGTCACATAGATGCTGCCAAAGTTCCAGTGTACATGTCTACTTTCACTGCTGAAATTATAAAAGTAAGAAACACGGTGGAGTCCTGTGATCTGGCAGCAGAAAACCTACACAAAAGAAAAATGATAACATTGTTACGTATTTTGATACACAGTTTAGCCTGAACAGCAACAACACAGTCAACACATACAAAATTATCAAAACAAAAGATTCATGCTTGTACTCCACATTTCATATACACCATATTATTTTTGGCACACATTCTAAACATTTGTCTAAATTTCATTTGAGCTCGAACTAAATAATTGAATTTATAAGTGTTGTTCGGGCACAAATCAAACTGTGCAATTTAAAATGCGAAATAAATATGCTACTATAGCCTAACTTAATTAGCCAATTTATTACTATTTTGGGGGGGAAGGGATTCGGCACTGTGACCACTCTTGGTCTATTGTACCTTATGTCCTCAAGTGGGGCATCCCCCGTGAGGAAGGATGAGACGAGAGGAGACAGAGGGTAGCCATCCCAAGGATTCTCTACAGTGCAGAGGACAGGGTGCCTAAATTTTACTTATATGAAAACCTCCACCAGTAGGATAGGACAACGGACTTTCTTCCGCCCTGTATTTCGAAGACGGTCCTAGTAGTCGGTTCGGAGAATGGCAACCGATCTAACGAAGGAGGAAGTCTTACACTCAGAGCATATCGACAGGGTCGAGAACCACTCTGCACCAGCAAATGTGTCCAGGATGTCATCAATCCGGGGTAAGGGGAAGCAATCCTTCCTGGTGAACAGCGTTCAGCTTCCTGTAGTCCACTAAGAAGCGTAGCTGGCCGTCCTTCACCAAGACTACAGGGGAACACCAAGGGCTGTCAGACTCTTCAATCGCTCCCCTGGATCTCATGTCCTCCAGCATATGCCGCGCCGCTTGTTTTGCTAGCGGAACGTGGCTTTGTGGTTGCCGAATAGGCCGGGGTTCTCCGGTGTCGATGCGGTGAAGCACTCGGTCCGTGCGGCCGTAGTCAATGTCGCCCTGGCTGAAGACGCGCTGCTATCGTCCCAGAAGATGTCGAACCTTTACTGGCTACTCTGCGGTCAGATGTTTGGCGCCCTCTCCACTAAGTCTTCCAGCTGCGGCTCCACGTGTTGCGTCGGCACTGGCTCCTGGTTCTGGTTGATTGGCATTACGCTGACAACGAGCTCGCACGTCCCCAAATCCGTCCCAGCCTGGACGTCGTGATCGGTGTCTGTTGGATTAAGCAGCCTCACCAGTACATCCTCTCGGCAGGGCAACAATGACCTGGCCACAAAAATCCGGTAAAAGGTATCTTCCGGTCGACCATCATGTTCTTAGTCCGCTGGCCTTCCAGTCGCGCCGTCACCACAATCTCGCTTCTCGCGGGGACAACCACGTCATACCTTAGGACGAACCAGCAGATTTCAGAGCGCTTTTCGAATTGCAGGAATATCACCAGTAGTATAGCAATGCGCCGGTTATAACACAACTTCCATACACTATACAATTTTATGCAAAAATATACTCAAAATACACAATAATACACAACAATAAAATCTGTAGAAAATAAGACTAAATAACTACAAAATAGTCTTCAAACTACTTAATTATAATATTTTATTAAATCTAAGTATATCTCCAATTACAATTAGTATTACAGGAATTCAATTTCATGTTTCGTCTGGTTATTACATATGTCCTTCTTACCTTTATACATAAGTTTCATTTTATTGGAAACTAGTATTTGTATTTTCTCATTATTTAATAACTTATCATACCGATCAGGTAATATTAGTTTATATTTGTTATTTAATGTAAGCCGTACTTTATCTCCAAGTCTTGTCTTTATAATATTTCCATTTGTAATAACGTATGGTACATTTAATTCTAGGTCCTGTAAGTTTATGTACTCTGTTGATGCGTTTAGTTGTTCCTTTAAAGCTTGAGCGCTTTGTGGATATAGACATTCTTTCATAGTTTCATGGTAGCTTTTTTGTTCTGTCATTTAGTAGATAAAATATTTTTAAATGCAAAACTTGGTCCTCTATACAGTGCAGGTAACAATTATTAAGTAAAGAGAGTATTTCGTTACTACCATTACTAACACAAATTAAAAACAAGACTACTAATTTTATAAGAAAAACAGAATTAAAATTTAGTCAAAACTGGAGAAAATACTCAACTAACATAAAATAATAAATTTTGACACTTAAAATATTAATATATGATACATATTTCTTTACCGCAAGTTCAAAATCCTATTCGATTTTATAAGGAAGTAGACAAATAACTATGAAATATTTAATTAGCATAAAGTACTAAGTTTTGACACTTAAAATATTGATAGATAATATATATTTCATCGCCACCTTAGTTATAAGGCTTCGTGTGTTAATTGATCTATGAAACTATCGACGTTTTCCTTGGGATGACACATGCTCAAGAAAAAGGTAATGGAATTTTTCTTCAAATTCCGTATTTTTATAAATAAATAACCGATTCTCGTTTATAAAGCTAAAAAACAAATTTAAGATTTTAAAAGAGAAACTTCAGCCGAAGTTTCACCCTAGCTATCTTGCCAATGCCAGTGCCATTCATTCATTTTGCCGAGGAATTGATACTTTACTATACAGTCTCAGATTTTATTCCTATCTGTATACGAAATATACGCAACGTCGAAATTTTATATTTTAAGGGGTCCCTACTCGCTTTCATACCTATCGTTTGCTACGTATCCTGCGCATCCTATTACCGCGGGTGCTCTCGTATTGGAGTCATTGTATTTAAACTTCATGATCTGGCCAGAAATCATACAGATAAACACAATTAAATTCCTGCCTTAACCAACTGAGCCATTAGTCAAAGACAACGATTTGCGTTTCAAATCGGGGGTTTAAGTTGTCTAAATAACAGGTGTTTTTAAACACTCTTTTTATTTTACATTTTTTAAAACCAAATGATTAACGAATGACAATGATAATCTTAAACACTTTCATTTTAAAGTACTTATTGAGTATAATTCAATATTAGCGTTCGCAATTTTTTTTACGCAGTGAAGAAACTAGATAGCGCCACTAAATAGTTCCAAGTTGTACTATCAGATTTCGCTATTTAATGAGAAAGTAAAATGGTGTGAGCGAATTTCCTGGTTCCGCATCATATCCTGGATGCCCTTGAATAAGTTGCAGCGGTCTGCGTACACAATCAGTATAAGTTAGTCATCCGTTGAGGATAGAGCTATACCGCTCATTATAATGAATTAGGCTAATAATTACGCGACAATTATAAATTATTTGCAAATCTTTTTAGTTTTTCAAATAAACCTTCATATGTGTTAATACATTCTATTCCAAATATAGACAAGTTGTTTTTACCCGCTTTAACTAAATGATTTGTAAATTCATTATATTCGAAATATGTGTTATTTTTAAAGAAATACATCATTGCATTTATGTACCTAAAAGCTGATTCCATTGCGGTCGGTACTCCAGAAAATCATTTGTTTACTAATCCGTGATATTTTGCTTTAAAGGAGCATTCATCAATTTCTATGTAATAATCATCATAGAAAAACATATAAGATTGACCCGTATACGAATTGTACATAAAATTAATTTTAATATTTATGGATATACCCAAATCAGAGAATGATTTTGGATAATCAGATACTAAAATTAAACTTGGATATTCTGCCATGTATATTTGTTTTTCTATGATTAAAACTACTTCCCCATTTGGTATCTGATATAGAGCGTTTATTTTTTTGAAATATTGAGGTAAGAAATGTAACCAATCGCGTATTAACTGTGGCTTATTGTTATAAGTTTCTTCCTGTAAATCATAGATCCAAAACCACTTATTGTAAAATATATACATTAATTGATTGGTTATTAGAAAAGTGTGAACATCCTTAAAATCACATAAATTTGGTGTTATTTCATCTACCGTAGTAGTTATTGTAGGTTGTGTTTCTGGAACTATTGGAGATGGAAGTCCATAAAGGGTTTGTATTCCCAAAATGTCATCATGGTGTAAATCTATTACATCGCTTGTGTAATATGGATACATAACTGCTCCTTTTTCATTAGTATGTGACAATCCTAGAGAATGTCCGATTTCATGTATTAAAACTGAAAACAAGATAGTTTTTTCGCTTGGACTTAATTTATCCACTTTTAAATACCAGTCTTCGTCGGCATCTATGTGAATTTCTACCAAAGAATTATCATGTTCAGGGTGAAATGCATGTGCTACAGTTCCGCCAATACCATCAAATTTACAAGTAAAATATCCATATTTCTTCTGATATTTATGATTCAAACGTTTATTTGAAATTAGTATATCTGGTTTTAAAATGCTATGTTCAAAAGTTAATGCACTATAGCGTTCCCACACTTTAAATGCAGAATCCGCAATATTAGTTATCGTTGCATTTGCTCCTGCATAATGCAATCTTAAATGTTTTGTTTTTCATTTTTTCGACGACGTAGTAAGTGCGGAAGGATTATCCACATTTCCACATCTTTTGGAATTAATTAAAGTTAATACTTCGGAATTCAGCGAACCATCTGTTGTTAAATTATAATATTCTTGAAATAATAAAACAGCATCTGTAAGACTTTTTTGATCGATTCTTTTAAGTTCTTGTTTTTCCACACTAAGGTATCCGAAATTGCGAAGATGTGAAATAACATTTAAAGTTTGATTAGCATTTGTTAGCATTAAACATGATGGAATAGTAATAACACTAATTCTCATTTATTAGATTTAAATTTCTTCTGTAAGCTTTTTTAAACTTAGATCGATAGTTATGGTTTTCTCACCACCCATAATAACGTAAATAATTGTATTATCTGGAACATTAGCTCCAAATTCTAAACTATTTATTAACTGATTTTTATCTACATATGTAATATTTTTTTTCTAATTGTCATATCCATTACTGCCATAAATTGCTTAATAACAAAGTCGTCAACATCCCATCTTACACATTTATTTCCGGCCCATCTCTCAGCCAAGGAAGCACAAGCGTCATATGCCACTTGGTAACAATGATTCATAATTTTCAATTTTTGTCTTTCTATTGGAAATATTTCATTTTTTGAAATTTTGAAAGACCAATTTTCTAGTTGGCAATGATCATATTCGCTAGAGTCTCCTTTTTGATTATCCGGTCTATTTGTTTGGAATCCTGTAATACAGATATCGGGATTATCGAATTGTAAATTATTGAATGATATAGTAACATTAATATTTATACTTTTTCCAGTAAAATTATGTTCTTCTGCAACGCTCCAGACGAAAAAATTAAATTTCAGTTTTGGATTTTTTAATAGTTTTTCATTTTGCATTATAGCGTATTCTGGTTGATATCCTATGATTGGGACTTTTATTTTAAATTCTCTCATGATAATTTTAGCCTCATGTGGAGCAGCTTTATCAACTGTTCCATCAGTTTTCAATGTATCCCATCTGTAGAAACATTGATCATCGTTTTCTGCTCTTTCGAATGAAACAGTTAAACCTAAATTGCACAAAGGTTGTTTATTATATCTAAAGAAGCTGAATATGTATTCTAGTGGGTACGATACTTCATAAATATGTACTGCTATATAATTAAATTTATCTTCTGTTATAAAACCAGCCCCTTTATATAAGTGTAATTCTGTTTTTGGAACAGATAGATCAATAAGTACATCGCTTATTTAACCAGGATGACCTACCTTTTCTATAACTTGGCCAAAGCTTTTAAGACATGCTTTATTAAATATTCGTGGAAAGAAATTGTTTAAAAGTTTTATATTATCTCCAAGATTAAATTCTTCATTTGACGCCTTTTCCCGAGGTTCAAACTGCATGTAAACTATTCCTCTACATGGATAATAAGTTCCATTAGCAATGTTTAGATCGATATCTAAATTACTAAGTGCTTTATCTTCGCTTAAATTATGTTTGGTAGAATCATTTAATTCAAATGATCTCATTTGATATTGTTCGATACTTTTGATATCCATTTAATAATAAAAAATTGTTGAATTTGTAGAATGACTTTAACTTTAGAACCGTCAAAGTCACTCAGATTTCGATTTTCATCAGTAATAGTAACTTTAATATCTCTAAATGAATCAAGATGATGAATTGGTAATTCGTAAGGATTTGCAGGTTCATAAAGAATATGATTTTTAAACGGTACATTAGGCTTAAATTTTGCAATAACGTCATTGTGTTTATGCTGGTGATTATTAATTTTGGTAATGAATCCTGCATTTCTAACTAAACTACATTCAATGTTCATGGTATTAAAAGGTATAAAATAAGGTGAATCATTCCCAGTTTTTGTTTCCCCAGGTTTGATAATAGAATTCTTAGAAAAGCCTAACAATTTTCCAAAATTTGTGAAATCTAGATCTTGGTTTCCTTTATTAGTAATTGTAATTCGATCAGTAATTTTATTTAGCGTAATTTCCAATGTTTGTATTTGGCTTAGTCTTTCAAGAAAGTCTTTGAATGTATATTGTCCTTTTTCAAATATAATATTCTGAGAACCATATTTTAATACGCAATCCTTAACATTTGGTGTTAGAAAAGTAGCATAAAAACTTACAACACAAATGTGTTCATCATCTATTGTCATAGGCTTAGAAAGTCACAAATGTAATTCGGAAGTAGTTCCTTCTAATGTAATGTACATTTATTTAGAGAATAATTTTGTTTTATAAATGGAATCTACCGATTGGGACACAACATATCTTCCAGAAGATGAAAGTGAAGAATTTAGAGTAACTGGTAAGCTATTACCCGCAACTATTAGGGGACTAATAGCAGGACCTTCAGGATGTGGAAAAACGGTTCTAACGAATGATAATTTTATTCTTAAAAAGGTTAGATAAATGCCTTTAATTACTATATTTTATGTAAAACTTTATATCAAAATAAATATAAACAACTAGAGAAAATATTTAAAGATATTGAAAATGAAACGGGAAACTGTTTTGCAACGCTTATAGATAAAGAAGAGGATATAGTGCCACTATACCAAATGAAAGATAATTCTTTAGTTGTTATAGATGATTGTATTTTAGAAAACCAAGATATAGTAAGAGAAATATATTTTAGAGGTAGACATAAAGGAATTAGCGTGCTTTGCTTAGGGCAGACTTTTACTAAAATTCCTAAACTACTAATACGGGATAATTCAAATTTTGTGTGTTTATATAAACAAGAAAATAATAACATTAAATATGCTTACGATGAGTTTGTTGGAGCAGATACGAATTTTGATAAATTTAAAGAACTGTGTAATATGTGCTGGAAAAATAACTTTGGTTTTATTACAATTGATATGACAATAACACCCAATGATGGTAAATACCGCAAAAAATTAAAGATTTCATAAACGTAGCGTAAAACGTTACGTAAAAAGTAAAATGTAATGTGAAACGTAACGTCAAAAATTTAAAGATATATATTTCTGCGTTATAAATGAATAAATTACCAAAACATCCAGAAGGACGTCTAAAATTAAGGCAGCAATTAATAGAAGAATTTAAAGAATGGAAAGGATAACCTATAATGCTATATGAATTAAATAAAAGAAAAGAACAACCTATTATAAATGCAATTAAAGAAAATAAGAATGAATTACACGCCTTAGTTGAACAAAATGAAAACATTTTTAATGAGTTAATTCCAATTTCTAAACAAAATGAAAATGATAATGAAGTTTTTATGCCAAAATCAGAGACGCAGTCTCTTTCCTTGCGGCCACAAGCTATTACAGACTATAGTACTATTCTCATAGGTAAAAATTGGGAAAGTATCCAAATGAAAAAGACAGCCCTCCAGTATTTGAAATTAGAGCTGATGGAACCAAGTTGTTTATTGGAAACTCAGAAATAATTCCTGATGGTGATAATATTATTATTGAAGGAAAAACATACGAAGGAACTGATGGTTTGCTCACTTTGCTCACTAAGAAAAAAGATACTCCAGAAGGTATAGTTAAAGCTGACGATTATTTGAAATATGAAGAAATCCTTATAAAATCTAATGCTATTTATCAAAGTAATGACCCAAATACTGGAAGACCAAAATATAGTCAAGGTAAAAAGTATGATACGTATATTAAACCAATGTGGGAAAGATTAACTGGAAGACCAAGGTCTAATTCATATCTTTCCTCCCCTGGAGTTGGTAAAGGAGTTATAGAAACATACACAGGAAAACAGAAAAGTATGTATTATTGGATAATAGTGGTCAACTTTTAAAAAGAATTGGTCTTTTTGATGGTGCATGGAAAGCAGGCAATCATAGTCCAGAAATTAAGGATGAAATAGCAAGTATTTATGCTATGTATTTCAAACAGCTTAATACGATTGAGACAAATATGGAAACAAATCAAAATGCTGCCTATATATTATGGTCTTTAATTAAATTTACACCAAAGTATTTTAAGTGGTAAGTATGGTTCAGGCTTTTTTAATAAAATTTTGAATTCAGGAATAATGCCAGAAATGCATATGTATAACTTCACAAGAGGAAAAAGTATAATTACTGTGGACCTGGGACTAAACTAGATGAACGATTAGCAAGAGGTGATGAACCTATTAATAATTTAGATTCTTCATGTTTAAATTACGACATAACCTATAGAGATCATAAAGATTTAGAATCAAGACATGTAGCAGATAAAGAATTGCAATTAGCAGCCAAAGAAATTCAAAACGATCCTAATACACCATTAGGTGATAAATTTGATGCTGCATTAGTAAGAGGGAGAATGTGGACAAAACGTAAATTAGGTTTTGGGATTATTATACGAAAAATAGGAATACCTGTTTGTCTATAAAAATAATATATTTTTTCTATAATAAATGTTACTACCGGCATTACTTATCATAGAGAAATTTCTTAAAAGTTTCAAAAAAGGAAGCAGTATTCACTATGGTGGTTCCCTTCTTCCAATATCTGCAATTATACAGGTATTGCTTAAAATACGAGAACTCATAGAAGCAAAAAAACCTACACCTGCTAAAGTCGGAAATGGTGTTACATTGAGCGAATATAAAAAGGCAATTAATACGCTTTTGCTTAAAAAAGCAAAACTTGGAGGTTCAATTGAAATAAAATATGGAGGTCTTGTATTTACGATACCTATGATTTTTGGGGCTTTAACAGCTATAGGATCGCTTGCAGGTGGAAGTGCTTCTATTGCTAGAACAGTTCTTGATAATAAGAAAAATGAAAAGGAACTTGAAGAACAAAAACGACATAACTTAGCCAGGGAAGCTAAAGCTGGTTCTGGAATGCGCATTAAAAAACGAGGAAAATCACATCACGCCTCTAAGTAATATAGATATTATGAATTATGTAAAAAAACTAGGTATCGAACATTTTAGAGGCGTATTTATGTCGGATACACTTCCTTTAAAACCAAAAGATATAGAATGTGGAGTTGTTAATTTTGAAGATTATTCTAGTATAGGAACACATTGGATATGTTATTGAAAAGAGGGTAAAATAGCGTATGTTTTCGATTCCTTTGGAACTGGATTACCAAAATCTTTAATTAAATATTTAAAGGGAAATAGAATAAATTTCTTAAAATTTATTAGAGCAGACACTGTGCAACAAACGTCACAAGTAATTTGTGGTCATCTATGTATTACAGTTCTTAAATTATTTTCCTATGGATATTCTTTTCCGGTTATTCAAAGTTTATTAAAATTATATCCCAACTTATGGAAACGTTTATTTTAAATCTATATAAATTGGAATAAATATTTATGGAAATCCATCCATTACGAATAATATTGATCTTGATACAGATTCTATTAAAAGTGACTTACTTGCAGAACTTAATGACAACATAAAAATAGCTAAGGAAAATTTAAAGCCGACATTCTAGGTATACTTAATCAAAAAAAAAAAAAAAAAGAAACCAACTGAAAATACTGTAATGAAAAAGTTATTAGAAGAGTTAAAGCAGTTAGATAGTACTTTAGAAACTTCAGTAAAGAAAACTATTGAAGAAATGTTAAATATTAAAACGGATGCAGAAGAAATTAAATATTTGCAGGATAAACTTTTAGAAATGAAATCAGAAATATATAGCGTAGAAACTAAAACAAAATAGGAATTAATTAAAGAATTGAATCAATTAGAACCTAAAACAAACAAGAAGTTGTAACCCAAATAGATGCTAAAACCAAAAATATTCACAGCGAATTTACAAAAACATTAAATAACATGTTCAACATTACAAAACACTATGTATCATTCAAAAACCGAATAGTAGTCAGAATTAAGGATGGTGTGGATAAATACAATGTTACAACCAAAGGTCAGTTAGATAATGCAATTCAAGAAGTGAAAACCTTATCGAGACCAAAGAGAACTCTTGATGAAGAAAATTACGATTTCGAAGATAAACGATTAATCAATGTGAATTCCCCCATTGAAGACTATAATGCAGTGAATTTAATATATTTAAAAATAATATAATTAGCACAATACCTTTATATGGCATAAAGAAAGGAAAATAATTTCAATTTAACGGTATATCCCACTATCCAGTATTCAATGAATTTAAGATAATCAGAATGGATTCAAATTTAGATAAATTGGTGTTGGAGATAAAACCTATTTTTTCAAAAGGAACTAGAAGAACTGATGCACCGCAAATGCCACCGTATAGGGTTCAATCTGGTGATGGTCTTTACTTCATGGATGATGGAATATATCACGATGATTATGCACTGTTTTTAGTATTATACGTAAGCTTTCGTTTGAATTAAACTTATTACATATTTTTTGCCTTTAAATGGATTTTAAAACTACCATTGCAATGTGCTGGTGTGGAACATATGAATTAATGAGAATAATATTTAGAGCATTGTGCAGAAAACGAAAGAACAGAGATTAACTTTTTAAAGAATTTTACCCTTTATAAATGACTACAACATATTGCGTAAAGTGTAAAACCAAAACCAATAACACTAATCCTATTAATAAGACAACAATAAATGGAAAGTCATATATATTATCCAACTGTGTTATATGTAGATCCAAGAAATCTACGTTAAAAAAAACATAACTGGACTAGGTGCTAAAGCTAAATTAGTGACTGATGGTGATTCGATATTAAGCGCAAAATCCGAAAGAGATCAAATAATAGATGAATTACATAAACCAGCAAGAAGAAATTATGAAACCCGCAAAGTAATAACATACGGTATTGATGATATGTGGCAAGCTGATTTAGTAGAAATGGATACCGGTAATCTTAAAGGCATTTCTAAAATCAATAAGGGATATAAATATATAATAACTATAACAGATATCTTTTACTAAATGGCTTGGGCTATACCATTAAAGAACAAAACCGGTAAAGATGTTACAAAAGCTTTTAAAGGGATATTTAATATAACTGGACGTATTCCTAGAAATTTGCAAACTGATAAAGGCAAAGAATTTTACAATAAAGAATTTAATGTGTTAATGAAGGAATAGAATATCAATCACTATTCAACATATACAAATATTAAAGCATCTGTTGAACATTTTAATAGGACATTCAAGGAAATTATAAATTATAAATGGATCGATATAATACAAAAATTAGTTGATAGCTATAATAATACATATCACACCACTATTAAAATGAAACACATTGCAGTTAATTTCAAAAAGCGAGAGGCTATCTATTATGATGTGTATTACCCCTCTAAGGACTTAAGATCTTGCCACAAAAATCCGCGATATAAAGTCGGTGATAAAGTTCGTATTAGTAAAATTAAATGTATATTTGAAAAAGGCTATACACCTAATTGGTCTACGGAGATATTTACAGTTGGTAAGATATTTAAAGATAACCCACCATATTATTGTCTTAAGGACTCCAAAGGTGAAGCAATTTTAGGTACATTTTGTGAACAAGAAATGCAGAAAACGCAATTTTCTTATGTATATTTAGTTGAAAAAGTGTTGCGTAAGAAAGGTGATCAAGTGTATGTAAGGTGGCTTGGATTTAATAGTTTACATAATAGTTGGGTACCTAAAAAGGATGTTGTGCTGTAATCGTTGGTATTCTACAGTTAAGTGTATTTTAAAGAGGCACAAGTTTTACATTAAAATATTTTTTGAGTAATAAATGGAAGAACAAAACATTATGAGAAAGTGCAGTGTCTGTAACACTGCAAAAGCTCTTAATACTAATGAATTTGTTAGAAATAAAACTATGAAAGGTGGTATAGGATACACATGTAGGGTATGTCAAAAAATAATGAACCAAAAAATCTTGAGAAAATTTATTGTGAACCATGTCAGAAGTATTGTACAAAATTACATTTTAAAAACCATACAAAAACAAAAATGCATGAATTATTGGTATTTAAACAAAAAATGGAATTAGAAAGTTCCCGTGTATTTACAGAGCAGTAAGTTTTGCTCTTAAAATTTTTTTTCTTAATAAATGGAAGTAAAAAATATTGCTTCAAAGCAACTAGATAGTTCAAATATAAATAAGAAAATGAATATTAGTGATATGGATAATATAAAAAGCAAACGCAGACTGATTAGATTTGCCAGTCAACATGGTATTAAAGTATATAAACAAAATAAAAAGGTATTAGAAGTTTACGAAAATATATAAAAAATAAACTCACTCAGATCAATGCTGAAATACGTAACAATGAAGTCTTCAAAATATAAAAAAGAAATAAAATCATAGACATAGAAAGAATAAATCAAATTGTAAGAAACTTCGCTACACCAAAAAGAGCTTTCAATGGTATGGTTAGCGATTTCCCATTTATATCTCAAAATAACACAGATTTAATAGTACACTTTAAGGAAATAAATGAGTGTTATTAACTACATTAAGAAATAATTAAACAGACATTCAAATATAATAATATACTTGACAACAAACTTTCAATATCATACATTAAGCCCATCAACTGGATAAGTAATAAGTACAGATACGTGGCATCTTAGATGCCGTAATCTTAATACTGAAAGGTCAGCTATAAATAGGGTGGATACTGTATATGAATTAGCTACAAATGAGATATTCAATAAATTTGAACAATGGACTTATAAAGATATAAGATTTAGATTTGATCGAATATTGTACTTTATACTTAGCAGAGATGTACATCAACCCATAAGCGGCGGAACTTGGATTGAGCTACCAAAATGGATTAAAAATAAGCATTGTTGTATTAATGTAAAAAATGTAAAAAATAGGACTTTCAAATGTGTTAACAAAGAAGACCAAAGATGTTTCGGGTATGCATTAGAAAGTATTTTAAATCCTGTAAAAAGAAATCCTGATAGACCGTCTAACTATAACAATGAAACATATAGTGAATTATGTATGGCTTATCCTGTTGCTCTCATATGTGAAAACATTGAATTATATGAAACATTTCTCAACATTTCTATTAACGTATATGGTATCAATAATGAAGCGGGTGAGGAACAGCTTTACACAATGCACACAAGTAAAATATTGATCCACAAAACAAAAACCACGTAAATATATTAGCTATTGAATCTGTACCTTCACAAGGCACATTTAATTGTGCTGATTATGTCCCAGCAATACATCATTGTGTAGGAATTAAAAATTTTAATGCACTTGTTAGTGGAAAAATTCATATTAGAGATAAACACATAAATACATGTCCAAAATGCCATAAAAGATTTGATAAAAGGAAGATTTGACTAAGCATATTTCAAACTGTTCCAAAGAAGGTGATCATAACGGAGCTACAATGGTTATGCCAACAGAACAAGATAATATTCAAAGGTATAAATCTATTGGTGCAGAACTTTTTCATCCGTATACAATAGCGTTTGATATGGAAACAACACAAACAAGACCAGAAGAACAAACAATGCACAATAAAGATATTATCACTAAACATGTCACAAACAGCTATTCATTTACAGGAGATGAGGTTAATATATTAAAAAGAAATGGTGATCAAACTAAGCTCATTCAGGAACTTTGCAAAGATATAATATACATAGCAAAGAATTATAACGACAATTTCCTAAGTAAGAATGCCCCTGCAAAATGCGATGAAAAATCCTTAGAGAAATTTGAGGAAGAAACGCATTGTTACATTAGTGGAAAGAGGTTTGGAAACATCAAAAAACAATAGAAAAGTATTCCATCACTGCCAAATTAGTGGCGAATATAGGGGCGCAGCATGTAACAGTTGTAATCTCCATTTAACATTACCTAGATTTGTGCCTGTATACGTACATAACCTTAGGTATGATAGTAAAATATTTATACCATGGACTGTCAATCCATACAAGTGAAAAGTATAAGTATATATCCCTTAAAGTTTAGGTTGGAGTGTATGTACAAAAATATAACCAACCTAAATGTAAACTGTGTAAATCAAATTTAAAGAACTACTTAGTAGTTGTAAAGTGTGTAAAAATGGGGGTTCAAGTTTAATTTTTAAGAAAAAGGACGCTATACAAAAAATAAACATAGAAGTTAGGTTCACTGATACTCTAGAATTTTTGGGTGCTTCATTATATAAAGTCGTTTAAAATTAATTAGGTATAAACTCTGCACATTGTGCTAAATGTAATAAATATAGGTCAATACAAGACCCAATACTTAAGGTTGTGAGAGATAAAATTGTAGCCTATGATGAATGTACATTTTGTAGTGTATGGTGTTTTAGGGCCCGTCGACAACAAGGTCATTTGGGCCCGTACATTTTGTAATAGCGAGATATTTACTGTATGTCAGCATGAAAGATTAACTCTATTTAATAAAATATTAGCAAAATGTAGTCTAGAAGGCAAATGCTATTTATTGACAAAGGGTGAATATCCATACGAGTGGGTAGATTTCTATGAGGAGACTGAAAATAAGGAATTACCATCAATAGAGTGTTTTGTATCTAAATTAAGTGGTAAAAGAATAAGCAAATCAAAGTATAAATTTATTCAACGTATGTGGAATCATTTTAAATTTAAAAACTTTGGTGAATACCACGATCTATATTAAAAATTAGATACTCTTTTATTACATGATGTATTTACAAACTTTAGAAAAATGTACTATAAGAATTACAGACTCGACCCTACATATATTGTTAGCGCGCTTCATTTAGCAAACACTGCATTGTTAAAAACAACTGGACAAGAAATCGAGTTATATGCAGACCAGGATATGTATGATTTAATGACTGAGGGTATTAGAGGTGGTATTAGTATGATTAGTAATCCACATGCTATTGCTAACAATTGCTACTTTTACGATGCAAAACATGATAAAGTTGTTAGACTATCAAAAGAGAAAGCCGAAGAAAAAGGCATATAGAGTTCCAAAAAACATGTTAGTTTTATACTATATCTCGAAGCGAACAATATATATGGCTGGGCCATGTATAGAATTTACCTATTAAAGATCATAAATGGATGATTCAAGAAGATATAGAATAGATTAAAAATAATATAATGAATATTGATGATGAAAGCGGCATAGGATATTCACTAGTGGTTGATCTTAAAATACCAGAGCATCTACACGATACATTTAATGATTATGCGCCTGCGACGGAACATTATGCCAAAATTTGATGATCTATCAAAGTTTAAAAAATGTATGATTACTAATGGTTTACGACAGAAACCATCAGATAAAAATAAAAAGCTCATGTGTACTCTCAATAATAAAACACAGTATATAGTTGACTACAGACTGCTTATAGAGTATATTAATCAAGGCGTTGAACTAACTAATATACATAGAGGTGTAAAGTATACAAAAAAAGCGTGGACGAAGCCATATATTGATAAGAATACAAAACTTAGGCAGGAAGCTAAAAATGACTCTGAAAAGCAATATTTCAAATTGATGAATAATAGCGGCTATGGTAAGCAAATGGAAAATGTTAGAGATCGAACTAATGTTCAGATTGTAAAAACACCTGATAAATACCTTAAATGTGTAAACCCAGAAATGTTTCAGCATAGAAATATTATTAATGAAGAACTAGTGTTAGCTCATGGGAGAAACAGGGCAATTAAATAAACCAATATATGGTGGGTTCTGTGTACTGGAGTTGTCAAAATTACTTATGCATAAGTTTTACTATAGATATCTGAAAAATAAATATAAAAATAAAGTACAGTTGCTACAAATAGATACAGACTCATTTATAATATATGTTGAGACTGAAGATTTTTACGGCGCACGGCGCTCTGTCCGAAGGTCAAATGCAGCACGGACTCCATCTCCACAGGTAAGGTGTCGCCCGATGCCGTGACCAGCTGGTACGGTCGACTCGATTTTATCGTCGGCAAACCCCTGGCTACGCCAGTTTTGATGATTGTCATGGCTCCCCCGGTGTCCATAAGCACGCAGCACAGCTTCCCTCTCACCCAGCCGCCCGCGTTGAGGCCGTCATGCATTCGTCGGCTGACGGCGCGCAGTGTCACCCGAGGGGATGGTGGTGACGACGCCGACGTACCTCTCGCTCCGCGAGGCCTTGCCCGTTTTCCGGCTGCCCTCCCTGTGGGTAGTCTCTCTCCAGGTCTCCCGGCTGGCCAAACCACTAACACACAGCATTAGGTCTTCGCCGGCTACCCTCGACTGGTCTACGGTCTCCATTGTAGCAGATACACCTTGTTCTCGAAGTCGGGGTAGCCGTCACCTTGACCGCCTCCATTCTCAATGCGGCCGTTAGCGGATAAAATTTAGGTTGGGGTAAAAGAATGGTTGAAAATTCAGCTGCAATAGATTTTTGTGCAACACTGGATGTAAACTTTTGGAAAAAAGATTAAAGCTTGAGAATCCTGGCAATTCTTGTTTGGGAATAACTTTTAAGTTCGGATGTCAATTTTAGGGTTACCGGCTATATCCGTAATCCATGCGGGGAACCCCGTACCGATTTAGGCGGCATTCATTAGGGCGATAGTTCACAAGAGACCTAACCAGGGTGCTCTGATGCTTTAGTAAATGATCGTAAAATTTCTTTGCTCGTCGCTTAACCACATCCTCGACATAGGGGAGAGATGAGGCTACGTGTAGTAATCTCACTGGAAAGCATCTGCAGATAAAATAGATGATCCCGAAGATCATCGGAAATCATTCTGTACCCGTTGCAAGAGCAGCAAGTTTGAGTCTGCAATCATGACCCAGACTTCGCACACATAAAGCATGACAGGAAGCACTATAGCCTTGAAAAGGCATAACATAAGAGCGATAAACATCCCTGACCTCAGCATAGGGTATAACGAAGCCGAAGCTCCACATGCCAGATGTGACAGATCCCGGATATGTTCCCTAAAAGTCAGATTCTTGGCCAGCTTGACTCCCAACTATTTTTCGGAACTCGTCCAACATATCTTTCGCCTAGGATAGGTAAATGTGGTGTTGTTTCTTTTTTTTGGTAATTTAAGACCTCCAAAGTTAAGTCATATCGGACGATGAATGAAATGGATGAAGTGATCCTCAAATGAATTCTTTGTTCATGGAGCTTAGAGTTACTCGACATTAGTTTATCAGGATAAGGCAAAAACCCGGAAAAAACCTTATCCAGATAACTCACCCTAAACGAGATTCGAACTTGGGACCTCTTGAACTTGAGGCAGACACGCTACTATGTACGCTACCGAGGCGGGCATTGGAGGAAAAGCGGTGCTTGTTAAAGAAGAAGGCTTGACTTCTCTCCGGGTTAATGGACAATCGTCAGAGCCTACACCATTGTAGGATGAGGCATAGCTCCCCCTGAAGTGCTATGTTGAGGTGCAGCTCAGTGGCAAGGTCAGCAACATAGAGGTTGAAACAGGGTTGGGGACAGTATAAAGCGTTCCTGGACCCCGGTTCTGATGGAGGTTCTTGAAGAGCACTCTCCCGCAACTAAAACTGAAAGGTGTCTATGTTTTAGGGAAGAGTGCAGTAGATGAATAGCGTATGTGGGGAGCTCAAGCGTTATGAGTTAATGCAGGATCCCTGCATGTCAAATCGTAAAGGAGGCTTTCTCGACGTCCAGAGACACTGCCGTAGTCCATGACATCCGGGGCAGCACCCTCCACCATCCGCAGCAACTGCTGAAAAGTTGAGTGCTAAGGAAGAAAACCAAACTGATCCGTGGGGAAGATTTGAATGTCACCCACAAGGGTGACAAGCGATTTAAAAATATCTTCTCGAATACTTTCGAGAGAACTAACAGATTAATGGAAAGGTAGTAGGCAGGATTAACCGGATCTTTCCCCGGCTTCAAAATGCAAGTCACCCGAGCTTCGACCCACTGGCGTGGAAAACAATATAGGGTTAGACACATGTTGAAGATAAGTGTGAGATAGAGCACGACCTTGAAAGAAAGTTGACGAATCATGACAGGAGTTAACCCGTTAGGCCCCGATGCCTTGTTGAGCATCAGTTACCGGAGTGCTTAAGTACATAAACTAGAGAATTTAACGTCTGCATTTGTCTTTTAGCAAAGAACAAAATGTGAAATTACATTAGTGCTCAAGATTAATTTCCTCACTTGCATTACATAAGATTTATTCTTAATGTCATAGACAATTCGGTTGTAAGTCTTAAGAACTATTGGTTATTAAACAACAATTGTCTACTAAATGTATTTTTGTCTACTACTGAGGAAACTTTGTGGTAATTAAGCGTTGATTACAGATATGAACTCAGACTTCTTCTAGTGCGTCCAGGCTTTGGGTATGAGAATGTAGCTATTAAGTATAATATGATATTTCATATAAATACCTGTCCCATAAATCTTGTGAAATAAATATCTATTTATTATGTTATTTAAGTACTTTAATACGTAAATTCAGACTTACAACGTGAAGTGAGCAACAGATACACTATTTAAAAGCATTTAAAAGTGCTTGAGACCTTTATTTTTTTTAATGTTGGCTTTTTGATAATCGCTGTAGGAACCAGCAGTAACCACCCCTCATGCTCGATGACTATTGCCCTAGTATTTTGATTCCATAGTTAATACTTCCTGTTGGAACATCTCACAATGTTCCACAGTTATAGTCCCGAGATTTGGCAGGAAAACTCTAGGTGAGAATTGAGAAAATGTATTTTTAATGACATACGGCAGCCTAGATTTTGATAATCTCTATGTACTTTATATACCAGATTAGCATAATTTTCAGCTGGATAATTTCCTAGAAACCTATTTGCCACGAGCCCGAATTTGTCTCAAGCTTCGAGTTCAAGGGCGCTCATTTTGGTTCATATCACAGATTAATAACAGATTATCAACTCCATGGTGGAGATTGAAGCCGCATAGGGCGCTCTTCCTGAACCTTTCTCCCGACACCTTTTGGAGCTAAGGTCGGTAATGTGGAGGGCTTCTATTGTGACCGAGCTATTGTGCATGCGCTTCCGTCCACTGTTCTCACGTGTTCAGCGACTGATAGAACCAGTTTCTTTCGAAGTCTTATCTCGCCACACATGAGTAGTTTACGGCACCTTTCAACTATCTCATACTAACAAAACACACGTCAAATACGCTGAGTAAATGTGCGGTACTCTATTCATCAGTGTGCGAGATTTGACTTCGAAAGAAGTTTACCAGAGAATTTGTGAAAAAGTATCTCAAGAATCCACTTGTCAACTTGTAAATTTCATGTTAAATATGAATAATTATGACTTCTACAAGGTCCTATATATATTTAATATTACTGTTGCAATTAATAATGTTGTCTTTAAAAACAATTAGAACTTTAATAAAGGAGAGAGTGAGTTTCACTCAAGATGCTGTTGAGGTTATACAACATATCAGTATTCCCTTTCCTTCAAGCTTCTTAGTGTAATAATTACATGAAAGGTAACTTAACACTAAAATAACGATTCTGTAGTTACAGGAAAACAAGAAAGGCTATCATAAGGTTATGTGTAATGTAGTTTCTTTGTACACAGAATGTTGAACAATTCCCTGGAATAAAAATGCAAAAAAAGACAAAAAAAAACAACTAAAGAAATGTATATATAAATTTTAAATGAGGACACCAAAAACTATGCCACAAAGTAACTAGCACAATCTCTTTAAAATGAGAACAAAGCAGTTCTGTTAATGCTTATATTTAATAAGAATTAGTACATACATTATTTTCAGCAGAAGTATACAAAAGTATAGTCGCGGCGATGGACGTAAACGTGTCGGCAAAAATCGATAATAGACGGCGGATATGAATGTTTCACGAACGTGTGTAAACAGATCGTACCGGCAGGCAAGATATTTGATTCAAAGGCCTCGCCGGGTAGATTAGGTTACGCTTCTAGAAGGCGATAGAATGTTCGAATTATGTAACAAGATGCTTGTTTTCCAGAAACCTCTAGTGATTGACAGAACAGCCTGGTAATCATGAATGCAGATATAAAAGAGATTGTGACACGCTAGCAGGGAGTTGTAGCTTTGAAGCAGTTGCAGGTTGTGCAACAGTCAGTGTTGCTGTAACGAGAGCTAATGTAATCTGCTGCAAGTGTTTGTTATTGTCCTCGACCTTGGAAGAGTGTGTGATGTAATATTGTTACGTGAGAATTGAACAACGTATTGCTACGCAAATAAAGGACATTTTTAATTTATGCAACTGGGTCTTTTAATTCTACGAACTCACATTCTTACAATTGGTGTCTGGAAGCGGGATATTGCCACCATGTAGGCTGCAATTCAAAGGATTCTGGAGATGATGGAAATGAAATACTAACTCACCTCGGAAATGAAAGCAGCAAATGACAACCTCGCTGAAGCGGAAGATAATAGCCTGGCTGCAGAGCTGAAATAAATGAAGACGGCTAACGACAACATCACCGAGAAGATGGAAGAAATGAAGGCCGAATAAAAAGCCAATGCGGAGGCCGCAAATACCAACCTGGCCGCAAAGTCGGAGACGACAAACCACAACCTGACTACAAAGATGGCCGAACTGACCACGGAAATGAAGGCTGCAAACAAGGCCCTAGCCGTAGAGGACATCGTCGGCAGGAGTTTGAAGAACCAGAAGGCTGACGCGCCGGGACGCGACACAACATCGGCGCGCGTCAAACCTCCTAATTAGGACGGCGCGATAACTTTCGAAGTGTTCCGCCGCCAGTTCGGCGCTGTGGTGAAGCACAACAAATGGCCACCAGAGGAAGAAGCCACACACTTAATAGCCAGCCTCCAGAGACAGGCCGCGGAAGCCCTGAGTGCAGTACAGACAACGGTGGCGCCCAGGATATCTGGGAGGTCCTGGAGAATCGTTTTGGAAACCACCGCATAGCCGCAGCGTACCGCAGCCAGCTAAGAGCAAGGTCACATCAACCAGGGGAGACACTGCAGGAGTTCGCCCTGGCAGTTGAGCAAATGGCTGGCAAGGCCCTAGTCGATCTCCCACCAGATTTCGTATGTCGGGAAGCTACCTACACATTCGATGACGGGGTACGAGACATAGAGATTCGTCAGCGCCAGTGATTATAAAACCACCAAAGAGGCGCTAACTGTAGTATTAAAGATGGAGGTGGAAAAGGTAACAGCTATCCCGACGTCATGAACGAGGAGTGTCCGCTACACCGGAGACAGAAGACCAGCCAAGGGACTCCGGCGAAGACCTAGTGGCCTGTGTTGCGGGTGTGGACAGCCCAGACACCTGAAGAGAGGCTGCCCACACCAGGAAGAGCAGCCGGAAAACGAGTAAGGGCCGTCGTGGAGAGGGGCACGTTGGCGCTATCACCACCACCCCTTCGAGTGACACTGCGCGCCGTCAGCCGGCGTATGGATGGTGACCATCATCAGTGCTGACGTGGCGAAAGGTTTGCCGACAAGGATGCGGAGCCGACCATACCAGCTTGTCACGGCATCGGGTGACACCTTGCCTGTGGAGAAGGAGGCCCTGCCGAAGTTGACCTTGGGAGGGAGTGTCGTGTGTCAATGGGTGTTCGTCGCGAATGTGGCTGAGAATGTGATACTGGGATTGTATGCGCTCAGGAGCCTCGACGCGATGGTCGACGTCGGCAGGAGGGTCTTGCGACTCAATGGAGAAGAGGTGATACTCCGGCAACCCGATGAGTGCCTTGGAATCTGTAGGGTCATCTTGAAGGAAGACGTAGTGGTCCCCGCGAGAAGGGAGGTGGTGGTGACGGCGCGACTGGAAGGTCGGCGGACGAAGAACATGATGCTGCACCAGATGATGCCTGTGCGCAGACTCTGTTTAGCCAGGACATTATTGCCGTGCCCAGAGGAGGTGCCGGTGAGGCTGCTGAACCTGGCAGACACCGACCACGACGTCTAGGCCGAAAGGGAGCTGGGGACGTGCGAGCCCGTGGTCAGCGTGACAGCTATCGACAAGACACAGGAGCCGGTGCCAACGCAACATCTGGGGCCGCGGCTGGAAGGCTAACTGAAGAGGGCGGGCGATGACCTGACCGCAGAACAGCTGGAGGAAGTTAGACAACTACTGAGGCCATACCAGTGAGTCTTAAGCCAAGGCGACGGTGACTACGGCCACACGGATAAAGTGCTTCACTGCATCGACACCGGAGAGGCCCGGCCTATTCGGCAACCACCTAGACGCGTTCCGTTGGCGAAACAAGCGGCGGTATGGGATATGGTAGACGAAATGAAATCCAGGGGAGTAATTGAACAGTCTGAAAGCCCATGGTGTTCCCCTGTAGCTCTGGTGACGAAGAAGAATGCCGTACTACGCTTCTGCGTGGACCACAGGAAGCTGAAAGCTGTCACGCGGAAGGCCTGTGTCCCCTTACCCCGGATTGACAATACCCTGGACACGCTAGCAGGTAACCAGTGGATCTCGATCCTGGACCTGAAGTCGGGTTATTGGCAGATGGCTCTAGACCCGAGAGACAAGGAGAAGACAGCATTCTCGACAGGCCAAGGGCTTTGGCAGTTCACAGTTATGCCCTTTGGTCTCTGCAATGCACCAGCCACATTTCAGCACCTCATGGAATCAGCAATGAGAGGATTGACATATGACACATGCCTGCTATACCTGGACGACATCATCATCGTCGGCAACACGTTCGAAGACCATATAGACAACCTGAGCAAGGTGTTACAAAGACTGCAGGCAACCAAATTGAAGCTGAACGAAAAGAAGTGCCAGCTATTTTGCAAAGAAGTTAACTACTTGGGCCATATAGTCTCACCAACCGGAGTGGCCACAGACACGTAGAAAACCCAAGGTGTGAGAGATTGGCCTTGGCCAAAGGATAAGCGAGAGTTGCGCACTTTCCTGGGGCTGTGTAGTTATTACCGCCGTTTCATAAGGGGTTCTCCAACATCGCCAAACCCCTTTCCCGCCTGACAGAGAAACACCGACCCTAAGTGTGGACGGATAACGCTGAGGACGCTTTCCAGCATCTGAAGAAGGCCCTGTGCAGGGCTCCAATTTAGAATTTCCACAACCAGGCGGCGCTTTCATTGTGGACACCGACGCCAGCGATCATTGCATTGAAGGCGTCCTATCACATGTTCAGGACGGTTGATAGCGTACTACAGCAAGGCGCTATCCAAGGCAGAGAAGAACTACTGCGTCACCCGACGAGAGTTACTGGCAGTAGAAAAGACCTTGGAGCACTTCCACAGGTAGCTGTACGGTCAGCCATTCCACCTCAGGACTGACCATCCCGCCCTAACTTGGCTATTGTGCTGTAAGAACCTGGAAGGCCAGACAGCACGTTGGGTCCAGAGACTGCAGGAGTACGACTTCACCTCTGAACATCGTAGAGGGAAGAGCCAAGGTAACGCAGACACCATGTCTCGAAGACCCTGCCCAGAGGAGTGCGGCCAATGCACAAGAGTGGAAGAACAGCAGCGTGCCGCAGCATTCCGAGTAGTCACGGCAGTGCCTCCGGATGGCTGGAATAGCGCAGGCCTGAGGAGGGAGCAGCTGGCGGAAGCTGACTTGGGGCCACTCTTGAGAGAAATGGAGGCAGGGACAAGACTAACCTGGGAGGAGATCGCACTGAGGTGCGCCACCTACAAGTCGTACTGTGGCCAATGGGATTCACTGAAGACAAGAGAGAGTGCGCTGTTCCGTGTATGGGAATCGCCTGATGGGAGGATGCAGAGAGAACAGTTGGTACTTCCCCGAAGTGAGGTCCCGGAATTCTTGGAGGAAGTGCACACCGGTACTTCAGGAGGACACCTGGGAGCAACCCGAACGATTAACAAACTCCGACAGCGCTACTACTGGCTGAGACTCCATTCAGACGCTGAAAGATGGTGCCGTTAATGTCTTGTGTGCACGGCGATTCGCGGCTCCCAGACTAGGAGCCGGGGTCGCATGCAACAGTACAACGTCGGAGCGCCATTCGAAAGGATCGCTGTCGACATAGCTGGACCATTTCCCATGTCCGACCAAGGCAACAACTGCCTGACGGTGGTCGTGGATTACTTCACCATGTGGCTGGAAGTGTATGCCATTCCGAACCAGGAGGAGAGGACAATTATGGACTAACTTGTGGAGCAAGTATTCTGCCGATTTGGGGTGCCATTAGAGCTCCAAAGCGACCAGGGCACTAACTTTGAATCCAACCTGATGAAGGAGGCACTAAGGAGGCTTCGGGTAAACAAGACAAGCACCACACCCCTAAATCCAGAGTCGGACAGCATGGTCGAGAGGTACGTCAAGACCCTAGAGGAACACCTGAAGAAGGTCGTGGCCAGCCATCAGCAAGACTGGGACATTAAGGTGCCACCGCTCTTACTGGCCTACCGCTCTTCAACGCACGACACCACTGGGATGACGCCAGCCAGTTTAATGTTCGACTGAGAGTTACGCCTCCCCTGTGTTCTGGCTTTTGGAAGCCCCCCGGACGCAAAACAGCCAGCAACCGAGTATGTGGAGAACCTGGTGGACCATCTCCATGACATGCATGAGATGGCTCCTCAGAACCTCCAGAAGGCGAGCAAACGCATGAAGACCCGATACGATAGGCAAGCCAACAGACAAGGTTTCCAGCAGGGTGACCTAGTTTGGTTGTACCGCCCTACCCGGACCAAGGGACGATTCCCGAATCTCCAGCAACCATGGCAAGGACCATACCGGGCGGTAAAGAGGATTACCGACGTGGTCTACAGCATTCAGAAGGTGCCCCGAGGAATGCTGCTGGTGGTACACTTGGATCGTCTGGCCCGCTGCGATGGTGCTGCTCGGGACGACCAGCCTTGAGGATGGAGCAGAGTCTCGGCGCTGGGCATAAACGTGTCGGCACAAATCGATAATAGACAGCGCATAATATTTCACGAACGTGTGTAATCAGATCGTACCGGCAGGCAAGATATTTGAGTCAAAGGCCTCGCCGGGTAGATTACGTTACGCTTCTAGAAGGCGATAAAATGTTCGAATTATGTACCTAGATGCTTGTTTTCCAGAAACCTCTAGTGATTGATAGAACAGCCTGGTAATCATGAATGGAGATATAAAAGGGATTGTGACACGCTAGCAGGGAGTCGTAGTAGTGAAGCAGTTGCAAGTTGTTTAACAGTCAGTGTTGTAACGAGAGCTAATGTAATCTGCCGCAAGTGTTTGATATTGTCATCGACCTTGGAATATCGTGTGATGTAATTTTGTTACGTGAGAATTGAACGGTGTATTGCTACGGAAATAAAGGGGATTTTTAATTTCTGCAACTCGGTCTTTTAATTCTACGAACCCACGTTGTTACAATATTCAGAGAAAAACTTTAAATTTGTGATTGATTCACATAACATTAATAATGTCAAATGAGTACATGAGTCAGTGTCAGCAGCTGGTGACATAAATATTATAAATGGCACCATTTTATACACTTCTAATCACTTTGGTTGAGTTATCAAGTGCAGAATAAATTATTAAAAATAATAATCACATTAAAGCTGTATCATTCATTTAAAAGTGCTCTAAGCCTAACTTTGTTTTTGCAGCACAGCGTTGAATTTGTAAATGCCTCAAGGTCATGTATAAGCACAGTAATGAATGCTAAACAAAAAGAAAATGTGCAGTTTTAAAAATAAAATTTAATGCACAGCGTACCTTTCAATAAGAGAATATTTCATGTAGTTATCAGACTGTAAAGTATAATTTGCTTAATGTGCACCGCAATTAGTTGGGAAAATGGCTTACTTTAACTTTGTAAGACTAAGCAATTTACTTTCTGACTAAGATGGCAAATGGAGCCCTCTGCATATTGTAAACATCACAGATCCTGACATACAACTGAATATTAGTCAAACAACTCAATGAAAGATTACACACTGAACTGTTAACGCTGTTAGTAGTTTTAGTTATGCAGTGACAGTGATGGAACTTTGTGTTTGAGTTCAGAGAAAACAATTTTGTTGTGTAATTTAATGGCTCACACATTTGACCATTATTTCTTTTGACAGTACATAATTCCCTTATGTGTTTACTAGAAACAAACAAGAGGTGCATTGTATGGCAAAATAATGTGCTGTTTTATCTACTTTTCATAATTATAATGTGGCTTCTCATCACTGCATGTAACGGAAGGCTCATATATTAGGTTAAGCATCTGTTTTCCATGCTGAAGATTGAGGTTCTCATCCCAACTTACAACAATGAGAGGATACTTAACAGTGTCAGTTTCATGCCACATGTAACACTTCTGTGGGTCATGCTAGTAAAGTTATATCACCCTTAAAATTGTTAGCATTACAGAACTTGTGTACCAATATTACTTATAAACAATGGGAATTACGTGTTGAGAACAGATCTACCACAGAATAAAACATCAATGTCGTGTAAATGTCACTTTAGCTTGTCATTTCTCGAAACCCATATGTCCAAATGGTGTTGTGATATATGAGGTACTCAACACTATGTGCCTTTAATATCAACTGTATTCAAGGTCATTCTTAAGACATGGTAACCCTATATTGCAGAAGACCAAGTTCTAGACCTCGACACTGTTTATATATAATGTTAACAAGGAAGAGGATTCATAACCTATTATTTATTGTGAAGCTTTACTAAGTTGAGATCAAAGCAACACTGTCTTTAGGTCCTAGCTACAGCTGACATTGTACATGTTTTAAGAATAAGTGGAATACTAGAAATGAAAGTAAAAGTGGCATATAATGATGAGGATGACACAATGGCATGTTAATCATATCTTGCAGTGCACCGTTACACTAAAACACGTGTACAGCATCTTCAAATCAACATAATCCCACCAGATCTCTTCTTAGATGGTCATTCGCGTACATAATTTAGTGTAGTGTGTACAATAATATTACATTAAACAAGTTAGAACAGACTGGGTTTATGGAATCCCAGATAATATTTTTAAAGCTGTGATATTTTTTACCAAAGATGTAGATATACACTGACGAATAAGCATAAGATAACCTAATTCTTCAAAATACTTAATATTGCAATTTAAATAAAAAGTTTATAAGATCCATTTTAAGAACCTCGGCCAAAGGTTTTAATTTAAACCGCCCAGATTATATGTAAACACAGATTCTGCCAATTATAAACAAAGAACTTCTACAGAAATCAAAGATAATTGAATTCTGTACAGATATACAACCATAGATATGGTATATCTGATTATTCACAGCTACTTTTGCAGTAATTTATACTGGATGTTGCTGACCTTACATGGACTTAATTATGACTCGAATATTTTAAATATAAAATGACTAACACAAAAGCTAATATAACCAATCAACTACCTAAAATAACTTCACCTTTTCCTAAAAGTTTAGAACATGTATTGCCACAGTATTTCTCAAAGTTTTTATTAATTTTTCCGCTGATGTGAAATGAAACTCAAACTTTAAGAAATATTTGATATACCGGATAAAATTGCTGCACACGCGGGAAAGAAAGCTTTGTGCTACACTACTGATGCGCCTGAAGATTACTGCACATCAACAAATTAAGGAACATACACAATATCCAATAATCCTTTACTTAGAATTTCTGCCATCGTATTCCTGGTAGCTTCACATGATGACCCCAAAAACGTACAAAGAAGAACCTTCATAATTGCAATAATAAAGTAACAAGGTAAATAAAACTTTATCAAGTATAAAGTGCTACATAAATTTAAATAATTTAACTATACATAAATATGTTTGAACGCACTATTCAGGTTATATCATAATATTGGTTTTCGGTATTTAGCTGCATGCTAAATCTTATTTACCAATAAGTCTTTGTGAAAATACATTCTCCTTTTTCTTGCTGCCCATACGTCCTCGCAGGCCTCTCAAATCTTTACAGTTTCACAAATCGATGAACATTTTATTCAGACTTAATTTCTCTTGGCATCGATACCGTTAAACCTTAAAAACTTCGTTCAAATATATCCAGGTTAGCCACCGTAGTGTCTTATTGATGTCGTACATTGAGCTCTAATAAGGTGTAAATTAGGCAAACAATATTACGGAAATGACTTCATAAGCACTAAAATAATACAATAGCTATTAAATTTTGAACTAAACAGAGGTTAGGTTTTATATTAATTAGTATGCAACACGGCAGCCAAAATAATTGTATTGGCGACATTAAATGTAATTCGCATCCGGTTGTTGGCGTACATGGAGCGCTTGAGATGTACCATTCACCACCGCCCGTTTCGCGAACCTTTATGCGGCACTGGAACTTCCTATCCTACTTGGCAGGGCTTGGTTCTGAGCGTAGTGACAGGCATCAACTGTCGCATCCCTGGTCTAATGAAGATTATTTCCTTTTATTTCGCATCAATTTTCACTATCCCAAACTTCCTCTTTAGATACTTAAAACCTTCACCATCAGGTTCCATGGCTTTTTCAGAGCTTTTAGTAGCCAAAGCTTAATGTAAAGAAGTGTAGGAAATAGCTTAGGTGGGTATAAAACGCCTTGTGTTTCACATAGTCTTTTCCGACAGCTGGTTCAATTCTTGGTGGCCAGTGTTGAACCTTAAAGTTATTATTATCATCACGGCTATCATACAAGCAAAAGAAGAACGTGTTTTTAGTTTAGCCTAACTAGAGACCAAGTAAAGGTGATATAACCTTAAGATCTCCAAAACTGTGATACTTAAATGTTGTGAAGTATTTTACATGTAGGAGGATCGCCATGGATTCATATGTCTCCTTCAGTCCTGTAGCATGAGCTAAAGGTATTGATGGTTTTCTCTTCCCAATATATAATGTATGTCTATGTGTATATAGTATATGTAAAGTGTGTGTGTGTGTTTGTGCGTGTGTGTCTGTGTGTGTGTGTGTGTGAATGTGTGGGTCTATATATATGAATTGACGTTCGTGAGTCTCGCAAAAGCTCGTGAACATCTGAACCCATTTGCCTCATTTAGGTTTTGAAATATTTGTTAAAGTCAAAGGAAGGTCTGAAAGCCGAGAAAAAACCCTGAAGTGATATGGGTCGTGTTATTAACAAAACATAAAAGTACACTCCCAAACATTCACGAAACACATACATATTATATTTTCGATAAATGAAAACATTATAAAGTAGAAGTAAATTTCACTCCTTGCCAAAGTCTTCAAAGCTACTTCACTTACCATAGTATTTTTAAATAACGTTTATCGTTTGTTATCAAGACTGAATTTTTCATTATTTACCATTACGACATACCTTCCGAACCTTAGACAATCATTTAATTCCTGTACCTAGTTTAATGCTACCAATATGTGACCACACAGTATAACGTCCTGAAGAGATAATGGACCTGGTAATTCTAAATATAAAATTACACACGCAAGCTTTCACGGAACACATATATGTTCTTTTATAAAATAAGAACTGAAGCGTTCTTGGCGACGACTATATTCAAGTTGGTTTTAAGAAACAAGCCAGCTGAATAGAAATTAGATTAGAAATATGACGTTTCGGGAGCGTACATCACTCCCACCATAAATATATCTACATATATATATATATATATATATATATATATATATATCAATAAGAAATGTTGTAAGCTCTAAATAAAAATAACACAAAAAATAAACGAAACACTAGCAATACTCGCATCTCTGAACAAAAGACTGTTTGCAGTAGATACCAGATCAGGCTTTGGCTTGAGTGTATCTAGAGAATATCTTGAATATACCTTCTTTTGTTTTCGACAAACAAAGGCATAACACATTTGACAGATACCCCACTATTTACAAAGGTTTTAAAAGGTACTTATTTATGTTATCATATTTTATTAAATAACATTTATCGTTTGTTATCAGACTGAAACATGTTAAGGTAACACGCTACTATGCCTTTCGAAGGTTACACACAAAATTAATTGCCTCTACGTTTGGTCTTTGCGATCACCAGATATAAATCTCATTGACAATTACAGGTCGCGTGTTCGCGTCGGATTACCACCAGCTTATGTTTTACGCACTCCAAAAAGACAAGAAATATTGTTTATTAGGAAGTTTTAAATTGATTAGCTTAATTGTAAATGTGTTGTACTTAAACTTCAGCCCCAATTGCAGAATAAATAACTAATTAATCCGAATTAGTTTTATTTATATAGATATGTTTAGAGAACCCTTATTGGCGGTACAAAGTTTGCCGGATCAGCTAGTTTGTAAAAAAATACATTTTAGACGTAATTTAGGTCAGTCAATGTACAGTCTACATTCATGGAGCAGTTGTACATAGTCTAATTCTTAGACGAGTGCACTTATATCATTGCAATAATACACATAACTATCTAGTGTATAAATAGAAACCAGTTTCTTATTGCGGTCACCATAATGCGTAACCATGGTACCCTTCTGCAATAAATTCCATTTCTTCAGTCTTGAAACTAAGATTTCAGTCTTCTGTTTAGAAAGTGACAAATCCCTGATTAAGTCATTAACAGCATCTTGACTTAGCAAGTGAGGTTTAGAAGATTTTAATTCGCCTTTGTAAGCATCGGCATCAGTATTCCTTACTCTCTCTTCCTCCACTGCATGAGAACGTCATTTTCAGGGGAGAAACATTTGGGGGTAAGCAGAAAATTACTTTCTGAATCATGAGGCACTAGTTTCAGAGCAGTCACAGTCTGGGTGTACAATTTTTTATTTGTTTTTGCTGAGAACCCAATAATTTCTGTCATGCAGAAACAGCAGTTTGAGATGTGGTCCTTTAGATCACGCCAAATGCCTGGCACAGAAAAAGGCATACATCTCTTTTTTTCCAGATAACCATTATGTAAGGCCAATGAAACATAATGTGCAACAAAGATAATGTGCCCAGACATAGTCATCATTAATGCGTCTAAGTAGTATTCACTTGACTTCTTACGTTCTTGCGCTGGCTATGTGATGTCAACTTCCCACAGATATAGCAGAAGTTGTCTGTATGGTTAACATCTTCTTTTATTAGTCATATTAACTTTTTGAATTCTGAAAAAAGACGAATTATCGTCAATAAAATTACACATTAACTTTCATAGGTGATTCTTATGTAAGTTAGGCGAAGCAAATGTATATATAGTATCATACTATCTAAGTGCATAAAACATACAAAGAAAGTCCTACAATGTATTTATTTGTATATTTAATTACATTGTTGCGCCATGCCTGAGTGATTCGAACACTTGGCTCTCATCTAGGCTGCCCGAGTTCGATTCCAGGCAAATGCAAAGTGGAATTTGTGGTGGACAACATGGCGCTTGAGTGGGTTTCCTCCGGGTCCTCCGGTATCCCGATCATCATTTTAACAATTGCCCCATGATTCATCTCGTCATCATCCCAAGTCGAACCCTCAACCCTGTTATCTCAGAACAAATGCTTCGGCTCCTTTGCCACTTCCAGCACCAGCATTGGTGAGGAAGTGAAGAAGAACATTACTTACATCACGATATCGCTTGAACTTTAATCGACTAGATTTGATTTTACTTCAGATTTCTGTATTCCTTCACAAGTAAAGTCACTTTAATGGAAATAAGCAAATTTTGGCGGCAAAATGTATACACTGATTAGAAGCAGCTGAAATGACAAAAGAACTGACAAAATCAAGAGGGCCAAGATAATAATATAATTAATCTAAATATGCAACGATTATGCTAATAATTTTTTCGACCCTCTGTCGTCATTGTTGACGTTAGGAGTAACTTGGGTTCCCTGAGAGCGAGAGAGCCGAAGCATCTGGCCTGAGAAATGAAATCAGGTTTGAGGGGTTGGCCCAACGCCTGAGATGAATGAAGGATGGAGCAATTGGTGGACTGATGGTGGGGGAAACCAAAGGAACCGTATAAAACCCACTCTAGCACCATGTCGCCCACCACAGATCCCAATTTGAGGGCGCCTGGTATTGAAACCGGGCCGCCTAGGTGAGAGCCAAACGGTCTACCCACTCAGACATGGCGCGTCAAGTAAATCGTAATGCTCTATATATTGTAGCATGGTAGAACAAACAAGACTTCTATCGGTAATCAGCACACTCAAATAAGGATTGATTCAATTGTTTGGTTCCACTAGCAAAATACTTTAGAAGTTAATGTAATATTATTATCAATGTATCACAAATTCCTCATTGGCATTACATCAGATTTATTCTTAATATTATAGACCATTAGGACGTAAGCACTAAGAAAATTTGTATAAAAATAAATTTTAGGTTAAATTTGGTGAATAAGATTGTTTAGTTGCCATACTTTTGTTATTTTTAAATAACAACATTCGGTATCTTTAATTATGCTTTCTTAGTTTCCAATTTTCTATTCATTTTTACAAACAAAAGACAGAAAGAGCACAGTCCTACGATCTATGTTGCAATTTGAAATTGCTAGTTGAAGGAGTTCAGAAGTTGTTGTAGATTGCAGGTTGTGCGACTCAACTAGAATAGCAATTCCCTAAGCAGGAGGGAAATTGTGGATTTGTTGCAATGCGGACGGCAGAAAAAAGTATTCCCTGCATAAGAAAAAGAGGATTTGAAATTATAACACCTTAGGTATATTTATCGCAATTACGTTATACAGAAATTAAAAACTGAAGGATGAAGATACATTTAAGAAGGAGATTTAAAGGAAACGCACTAAAAATGCCAAGATGCTGTTGCCAATTTGAAGAAAATAAATGATAGACATTCTCAAATATCAACTGCCAGCAGGGCCTTAATGAATAAGATGAGAATGAAATCAAGGGAACCAATAACGTTTAACAAAATCAAGATATAAACGCAAGAAGGGATCACATTTGAAAGTGCAGTGGTCACGATTCTCCATAAGAGATATTACCTAAAAGGAATGAAAATACTGATTCCTACAGAAGAGGTAAACTGATGGAAAATTTATACAGCGTTAGAAAAATATATAGCCGTACATGAGTGTATACCAATAAGCAGAGACCAAGATTGGGAAATAAGGTTTACACCTCGACATGCAGCTAATAAATCATGGAATAGCAACTTTCTGAATTATCCTTTATTAGACAAATTAAGAACATTGTTGAACTTAACAAAACTCGCAACTGAAATTTCTGCATGAAGTCGGAATGAAACAGAAGATCAAAATACATGAAGTACAAGCGTTAGAATTTTCGTTTTCAGATTCTAAACACATATTCAGTATCATATTGTCACCCTGGTGGTAGACTCGCGAAGCCGATGAAAAATGGTGGCCGATCGTTACCGGAAGTGAGCGACAGTTGAGCGTAGTTTTGAGAGAAAATAAACAGTTTAAGGTTAGCTAGCAAACTGTAATGGTGACGAATGTATTTGCTAGGAAAATAAAGTGTAGTTTTTGTGTTTCGTAACCTCGTTTTATTATTTCACGAACCCACAAAGTCACAACTGGTGTCAAGAAGCGGGATAACAACATCACCGAACATTATGGCCATGGAATCGGCATTGGAAATGCTTTTGCAGAAGATGAACGAATTAACAGCGAAGTCGGAAGCGGCAAATAACAACTTGGCCGCGAAGATGAACGAGTTAACAACAAAAACAGAAGCGGCAAATAACAACCTGGCCGCAGAGTTGAAAGAAATAAAGACCGAATTGACCACAGAAGTGAAGGCAGCGAACGACAGTCTCTGGCCACGGAAATAAAGGAGGCGAAAGAGGTCCTCGCCGCCAAATTTGAGGAACAGTTGGCCGGCGTGAGGGATACGTGACGGAGCTGGGCAAGCGGATAGGCCAAGTGGACGAGCGCCTCGAGGACCTGGCGAACCGCTTCAATGACCTAAAGGAAAAGGCCGACAATACCGCCAAGTCCCTGAGCGCCATGGTTGAAGACGTCGAAGACCTCGCGAACCGCGTAAACAACCTGGAGGGAAAGGCCGACAGCAGCGTCAAGTCCCTGAACGCCATGGTGGAGGACCTCTTCGGCAGGAGACTGAAGGATTTGAAGGCTGACGAACCGGGACGCGACACAACATCGGCGCGCGTCAAATCTCCGAAATATGACGGCGCGTCAACATTCGAGGTCTTCCGCCGCCAGTTCGATACAGTGGCCAAGCACAACAGATGGTCACCGGAGGAGGAGGCCACACAGCTAATAGCCAGCCTCCAACGACGGGGCGTGGAAGTCCTAAACGCGGTGCAGACAACGGCGGCGCCCAAGGACATCTGGGAGGCCCTGGAGAATCGTTTCGCGAACCACCGCTTAGCCGCAGCGTACCGCAGCCAACTAAAGGCAAGGTCACAGCAGCCGGGGGAGACGCTGCAGGAGTTAGCCACAGCGATTGAGCAGCTAGCTAGCAAGGCCTTGGTTGACCTGCCACTGGAGTTCGTATCCCGGGAAGCCGCCTACAAATTTGTCGACGGGGCACGGGACACGGAGATTCGTCAGCGCCTAATGCTCGGCGATTATAAAAACATCTAGGAGGCGCTCACAGCGGCATTAAGGATGGAGGCGGCCCAGGTAGCATCTATCCCGACGTCGAGAACGAGGGGTGTCCGCTACGCCGGAGACAGAAGACCAGCTGAGGGACGCCGGCGAACACCTAGTGGCCTGTGTTGGGGGTGTGGACAGCCCGGACACCTGCGTAGAGACTGCCCACGCCAGGAAGAGCACCCGGAAAACGAGTAAGGGCCGTCGTGGAGAGGGGCACGTCGGCGCCATTACCACCATCCCCTCGAGTGACAATCCGCGCCGTCAGCCGGCGGATGGATGACAACCTCATCGCGGACGGCTGGGTAAGAGGAAAGCCTTGCCGCGTGCTGGTGGACACCGGGGAGGCTGTGAACATCATCAGACCTGACGTGGCAAAGAGATTGCCGACGAGGAAACAGAGCCGACCGTACGAGCTTGTGACGGCATCGGGCGACACCATGCCTGTGGAGAAGGAGACCCTGCTGCAGCTGAACTTGGGACGGAGTGCCGTGCGTCTGTGGGTGTTCGTCGCGAAAGTGGCTGAGGAGGTGATCCTGGGACTGGATTCCCTCAGGAGCCACGAGGTGACGGTCGACGTCGGCAGGAAGGTCCTGAGGCTCAACGGAGAAGAGGTTATACTCCGTCAAACAGAAGAGCGCCTTGGAATTTGCAGGGTCATCTTGAACGAAGACGTGGTTGTCCCCGCGAGGAGCGAGGTGATAGTAACGGCGCGACCGGAAGGCCAGACAGCACGTTGGGTCCAGAGGCAGCAGGACTATGACTTCACCTCGGAACATCACAGAGGGAAGAGTCAGGGTAACGTGACGCTATATCCCGAAGACCCTTTCCAGAAGAGTGCAGCCAATGCACAAGAGTGGAGGAGAAGGAGCGTGCCACAGCAGTTAGAGTAGTCATGGCAGTACCTGCGTATGGCTGGGATAGCGCAGGCCTGAGGAGGGAGCAGCTGACGGGCGCAGACTTGGGGCCACTCTTGAGGGATGTAGAGAACCTGGTGGACCACCTCCACGGCATGCAGGAAATGGCTCGCCAGAACATCCAGAAGGCGAGCGACCGCATGAAAACCCGATACGACAGGCAAGCCAACAGCCAAGGGTTCCAGCAAGGTGACCTGGTCTGGTTGTACCGACCGACCGGGACCAAGGGACGCTGCCCGAAGCTTCAGCAGCCATGGCAAGGACCGTACCGTGTGGTGAAGAGGATTAACGACGTGGTCTACCGCATCCAGAAGGTGCCCCGAGGAAAGATGTTGGTGGTACACCTGGATCGCCTAGCCCGCTACAAAGGCGCATTTCGGGACGACTAGCCTTGAGGAGGGAGCAGTGTCACCCTGGTGGTAGACTGGCGAAGCCGATGAAAAATGATGGCCGATCGTTACCGGAAGTGAGAGACAGTTGAGCGTAGTTTTGAGAGAAAATAAACAGTTTAAGGTTAGCTAGCAAACTGTAATGGTGACGAATGTATTTGCTAGGAAAATAAAGTGTATTTTATGTGTTTCGTAACCTCGTTTTATTATTTCACGGACCCACAAAGTCACAATACATAATATTAAAAGTTCTTCGCCGGTAATCGAACTATAATGCTTTTCATGGAAATCTAGTTTTTCCATACTTTAAATTATTTCGGTGTGTATCTGTGATAATTTAATAGTTTGCCATTAAAATATCATATTCTTAATTGCTATTCGGAAAAGCCCTGGACAATATAGGTCGTTGTAATAGAAAGGTAATGAGAGAATGTTAATATAATAGAAGCTGTTAATACTTAAAGGATGCTATGGCGAATTTTACTTTTATTTCAGTTGTATTTTAAAGTATTCAAGTGAATTTGGATGTTGCAATTTAAAGTAAAATTTAAATTTATTCGAGTTTTACTGTCGCCGATCGCATTGTTTCGACTGGGGCGGCTGCCGTGCACAAAGAGACAGATAGGGTAGCGCGGAAATAAAAGCTTGCTGCAACAGATAAAGAGACAGCTGACTGAAAGTTTCGATTTCTTGTTTGTTACAGTACATTCGATTAATTTCTAGAAAAATGAGTAGAGGTATATAAAGAAGCCGCGACTCGCCATTACACAGAGTCGTAATCGGAACTGGCATTCGTGTGCCTGCAGCAGTGATTTGAGAGTGAACTCTTTTGTTAATGGTCGAGTGGCAGAGGACCTTGAACGTTGTATTTGTGGATCTTATGTAATTCGGCTGCTCAGGGCTGTACACAGAGTGTACTTTTATGGATATAAAGAGTACTTTGAAATTTTGCAACCTGGGATTTTAAATTTACGAACTCACAAAGTCACATTTGGTGTCAGAAGTGGAAACGAGGCAAACGAGGTTCTCATCGAAAAATTTGAAGAGCAGTTGATCAACGTGGGGAATGACGCCGTGGAGCCAGGCAAGCGGATGGGCCAAATAGACTAGCACCTTACGATTTAGACGGAAAGACTGACACCAACACAATATCCCAGAACGCCATGGTGGAGGTCATCCTCGGCAGAAGGATGAAGGATTTAAAGGCTGACGCGCCGGGACGCGACACAACATCTGGGCGCGTCAAGAGCGCAAAAGTACCACGGCACGTCAACTTTATAACTCTTCCGCTGTCAATTCTACACAGTGGCCAAACACAAGTGGTCATCAGAGGAATAGGCCGCACAGCTAAGAGCCAGCCTCCAGGGACAAGCGGCAGAGGTGCTGAACACGGCTCAAGCTGCAGCGGCGCCCAGGAATATCTCGGAAGCCCTAGAAAACCGCTTCGGAAACCACCGCTTAGTCGCAGTTTACCGCAGCCAACTGACGTTAAGGACACAGCAGTCAGGGTAGACACTGCCGGAGTTCAACCTGGCAATCGAACAGCTGGCCAGCAGAGCCTTAGTCGAACTCCCACCAAACTTCGTATTCCGGGAAGCTGCATACACCTTCGTTGCCGGGATACGAGACACCGATATTGGTCAGCGTGGCTGGCGCGGCTAGTGGGTCCAAAAGAGATAGATAGGGCAACGCGGAGATAAAAACCTTGCCAAAACATATAAAAATAAATGACTGGAAGATACACCTTTCGTCCTTTCTATTCTGACGTTTAGAATATATTCAACTAATTTGTGGAACAGTGACTGGAAAGAAAAGGAACCGTGGCTAGATTATCGGGACAGTCGAAGCATTTGGCCTGAAGGATGAAATCAGGTTTCAGGCCTTGGCATAACGCCTGAGATGAATGAAAGATGGAGCAATTTGTGGAATTATGGTCGGGGAAACCGGAGGACCCGAAGGAAACCCACTCCAGCACCACGTTGTCCACCACAGATCCCACTTTATGGTCGCCTGGGATCGAACCCGGGCCGCCCAGGTGAGATACAAGTGGTCGAAACACTTAGCCATGGCGCGCCAAGTCTATCATAACGATTTAGATATTGTAATATGGTAGAACAAACAAGACTTCTATTTGTAATCAGGACATTCAAATTAGGATTCATTCAGTTGTTTTGTTCCATCTATCAAAATCACGTAATATTGCCGTTTTTATGTCAAACAAATACAGTTTCCTCACACGCATTACATCATATTTATTCTATATATCATAGACGCCTAAGCTCTAAGTACGTTTGTATAAGAAATAAATTTTACGTTAAATTTGGTGAATAAGATTGTTCGGTTTCTATACTTTTGTTATTTCTAAATAACAGCATTCGGTATCCTTAATTATGCTTTCTTAATTTTCCAATTTTATATTCAATTTTTCAAACGAAAGACAGAGAGAGCGTGGTGCTGCCATCTATGCCGCAATTTGAAATTGCTAGTTAAAAGAGTTCATAGGTGGTTGTAGATGGCAGGCTATGCGCCTCAACTGGAATAGCGGTTCCCTAAGCAGGAAGGAAATATTTTGGGAAGATGATTTGAAATTACAACAAGAAAATAAGTTATACACATTCTGAAATATAAACTGCCAGCAGGGCGATAATGAATAAGATGAGAATGAAATCAAGGAAACCAATTAGGTTTAGCAAAATCGAGATACAAACTCAAGAAGGCATCAAAATTCAATGTACAGTGGACAGGAAACTCCCTATGTGATATCACCTAAAATGAATGAGAATACAGAAGAGGTAAACAGATGTAAAATTTATTCAGAGTGTTAGAATTATGTATTATCCACATCAAAACGTAGAGACCAAGATTTGGAAATAACGTTTACAGCTTGACTTGTAAGAAATAAATCATGCAATATCACCTTCCTCAATTAACATTTATTAGGCAAATTAAGAACATTTTTGAACTGATCAAAACTCGCACCTGAAAGTTCTGCATGAAGTCGGAATGAAACAGAAGATCAAAATAAATCAAGTAATAGCTTTGGAATATTTGTTTACAGGCTCTAACACATATTCCGTACTATATAATATTAAAATTTATCCGTTGGTAATGGAATGCTAATCCTTTTCAAGGAAATCTAGTTCCTTAACAGATTACATTAATTCGTAGGGTGTCAATGATTAATTTAATACTTTGCCATTAAAATATCATGTTCTTAATTCTAAATGGGACCTGTAGCACCTATCGTTTAATGTATTTATTAATGCAGCAATTAAAAATAATTTTCAATTATTATGTAATTTTTAATTCGGCTAATTGAAGATAAAATTAACACTTCCTAGAATTTAATATTATAATTAGTTGTATTGTTGCATACCTGGTTTGTAAAGGGGATTGAAAGACTTACAAACCTAATCTACAACTGGGGGTGTAGCTGTTGGTATGGTAGGGTAGAGAAAACATCAAAATCAACCTAAACTGACTAACTCTATTTTGAAGAAGCCTAGTATTTATACAGAGTATTCCCTGAATCTGGAAGAGACCAGGGGTGCTTTGGTAATACTTAATGACATGAAAACTTGATATAACCTCACCTTTGGCGATGCGTTGGTTGTAAGGCTGGGCTTGTCGAAAGATGTATAATCTGCTGAGTCTGGTGGGGCTATAGTATTCGTAGAAACACTGTTAGATAAACTTTTGTTACCTCTCACAGGGACCGACATAAAGTCTCCTCTGACATCCATGCGATGTTTCTCCCCGAGGGCTAACTCTACCAGGCTTAAATAGGGGCCCTAAAAAAAGTCAATTCAGCGATTCCCACTAAGTATTAATTTTGCATCATACCGTTTGCGTCATTGAGAGAATGTTTAAGCCTGTACTGACCTATTATTTCTTCTGATCATCAAAACCAGTCTGGGTCACATGTGAATAATTTCCTTATGCCAACCTTATCCAGTCAGTAGAATTTACATTTGACATAAATTTCTGCCAGAATCAATACACGTTACAGAATACCGAAATTTCCAAATCTAGCTCAGCCTATACACGCAACACATCCCCTTCGCCTAGATGTTGCTGCCCTCAGCAAATCCAAACGACTGGTAACAAATTTTTTAAATACATAAAATTATAATTTACACTTAGAAAAAATGTTGCGCTTGGCACATATGCAATAGAGGATACAAACATTTACATGTACATGTTTTTTTTTTTTGAAAAGTCAGTAGTGAAACACCTGAAAAAGAAAATCAGAGGACAGGAAATGGAGATGAGTTGATGCGGATTGGTTTCGAAGTAGTCCACGCTGAATGAAGTCCATAGTTCCTTAGAAACACACTGTTCCACCACTATGAGTTTATAGTTTTATGAGACACTTCACCACAGTTGGTCACCGAAGGGTTAAAATTACTACTTTAAGTTTGTCTAACAAGGCCCTAGCTGTCACAAGTAATGTAAACTTCAAAGAGAAAACAGTTTAATGTAATTCCTGCTCCAGTTTGATAGTCTGTACTTAGTCTTTTAAAACAGGGAGACTGATGAAGAACCTCGGTTGTGGCTTGCTGTTTATATGATATCGTGTTCAAGCGTACGGTGCTCCTTGGTATTGCTTGGAAAAGTCTGCACTGAAGAGCCGATGAAAAGTTCGAAAGTGGAGTTTATGGTTTTTTGAATAGTCCGCTTATCTTACACTCGCCTACCTCAGCTTGGTCTGAGATCTTGCAGGTGAGAACACGAAAGAGTGACTTATAAGTTATTGTATTTGAGCCACTGTAAAAGTTTGCTGGGTAGAATTGCTTTGGCTTTTACCCAGGGTTTCACAGCGAAAGCCAGGAGTCCATGAAGTTGAGGAGGTCCTCTGGAAAGAGTTAAGTGCCTTTCCAGAGGCGAGTAGTCTTGTGTGCCACTCCTGATGTGATACTTGGTTACCTGTGGTGCTTTGATTTTCCCAGGAAAGAGTAACTGCTAGGGTCCCTGGTGTCTCCTCTGCTTTCTCCTTATGGTTATGTGTTTCGTGGTGCTTCGACGTGTTTGTTCATCCATGCCGCAACAGAAAAACAAATGATCCAGAGTTAGGATTGATGCATAAGAATATTTCTATGGGGTGAGGATGGGGTAAAGTTCACGGGAATATAATGAAATGAAAGGGCTTTTCAGGTATCACATTACCAGATGAATATTTCTTATAACTATTTACAAATTATGGAAATATTTATAATTAATATAAATGGAACATGATTGGAATTATGTGGAACCATTGATTAGTTTTAGAGGAAGAAGGAAAAAAAATGGTTAAAATTTATAGAGTAAGCAAAAATGAAATTTTATGTTTGCCTTATGGCTGAATAACATAAGTAAATATTCTATGGAAACTGCATAGATATTCCACTTAAGTATTGTTGTTCACACATTAGAGATAAACTTGGAATAAATTACAAGTATTCTTCATAAAACCATTATACAATTGAATTATACACAATTAGTAATAATATTGATAACAATTTAGCTAAAGAAAAATGGAGTTCATTTAATGAGTAGTACTTCTTAAAAATTATAGGACATTATTTAGAAAAATCATGTCTAATAACTTGCCATAATAGCATCTAATTACTGGATTAGACCTACGCCTAACAAATGTCTACTGTTGTCATAAAATCTGTCAAATATCAGAGTTCACCATGTCTTTCTACTTTGTTATAATAAATCTTGATGCTACTGAAGTAAAGTGTTTCTAGGGTTACATAACATACCTTCATAATACATGGTAATTGAGGCCACATTGATATAATCATCTTACAATCTATAAGGATATCTTATGACTTCATCTTTTTACATAAATATAGCAAAAGCAACTCTGACATTTGATGTCTAAGCACTGATTGTTTAAACCAGAGGTATAACGTTTCTTTTCTTTTTTTCGCAAAAAAGCGAGATCAAAGATATCGATAAACAATATCGATCTTATTATCTGGAGGTATGATGTACTCTGCTGTCACTGGATGTTAAAAACAAGTGTTAAATTACAGTGCATTGGGATGTCTTATAAATGAAATGTTAATTGACAATAATTAAGTCCTCTCTTGTTTATTAATCCCTAACAAATTTAGGCTTGCTTTTATAGCATGGTAATTATGAGTTACAGCAAAAGAAAGGGAGGGGGTTTGTAAGTTGTAGATCTTATCGTGCTGTGACCTGTAAACAGAACTTGATATAACGATTAGTTTAATCTTTGTCATGTCTCAGATTTATAATGAATATTGTCAAAGGATATATTTGAGTTATGTGCTGCCCACTGAATTAAAAGTTCAATAAATGATAGAGAAACTGACTGGTGTAAGAGGAAGTACCCTTAAAATGGCATACCACGATAATTACATCAAGTTGATCAGTCTGTTTTGATAGGCAATAAATATAAGTCATGGGTTTCTTTATCAATACTTAAAGGTGAATGGGGGAAACATGGCTGAATTCTGTGACTTATATCCTGAGGTAACACCTTAGTTAAAAAAAATTCTGTGCTTTTCTTATCACATGATTTGAGTCGTTTACTGAGTTTGCTCTTCAATCATCATATCTAATACAATATCTTTATGTGGTCTTAGGATTTGTGGTTATCTCTATTCAGTTACACTAATCACAATCATACTTTATTATAAGATAATGAAGGGGTGCGCCTTCCCTCCATAGCACAAAACTTCACATACATACTGCGCAGTCATCACTCATACTTAAACATTAATGCTATTTTGTCTTCACAACTTCTTTATTTAAACTGATCAGTAATTATATACCTAGCTTTAACTTAGCAATGTTTATAGGGAAAATCACTTGCGCGAAAAGATCCCTTTTATATTATAATAGCTTTATCTGTATCAAATCACCATGAGAGATATACACAACCTAAGGGTCTCGCGAACACCAAAGGATATAACCTCTAACGCTCATTCAAAAAAACTCTTATAGCTTGATAGCTTGAGATTTGAAGATACCATGGTATATGCATACATATTCACTAAAACTGTCTCCGAAAATCTTGCGATGGATTCGGATCAGAACACATTACTACTAGAATCTATAAACACTTAGAAATAGCCTCTAAGAACGCCTCGCGGTTGTTCTTAAGGTCAAAGGATACTACAAACATACATTATCTTAACAAATCCTACGCATTTGTTTACAACGGTCATAACTTATAACTTTTAAGCACAGAGAATAAAAGGTCACATTAAAATGATTTATAATAAAAAAACACGGTGTACCACTGGTATATTTTAAAAGCATGGAGGGGAATAACATAAGATAAGCGTATTAAAACTTGAAGTTGGAGTTTGCATTTTTATTAAGACTATAATAAGAAAGGTTACAATTGTATAACATTCTCAGCAGCGAAGAAATTCGTACCGCGTACAAAGGATATTTAACTTATTGCAAGTGTGATTTTGCTATTCCATATGTAATCTGACTTGCTATGTCAGCGGTCCCGAAGCCAGCGTTGCGATAACTTTCGGCGTAAGCATGTTAGGAAAAGAAATATCTTGGAAAACTAAGAAGTTTACAGAAAGTACCGTTTGAATATCTTTCCAACTCAAATTAAAAAAACAGATTCTTCTTGAAAAGAAAAAGAATCGTTATGAACGGGAGAACCTCTACTGTTATAAACGGTAAAAAGCGGGAATGCGTTTTAAACGAAATTAGGAACAGACTATCGGGAATTAAACCTGTGTAAAAATAATGTCATTTGAGGGGGTTATTTTCGTGAAATAATGAATGGACGTAATCGGTAATACGCTACTGCGCCAAATAACCTGGCTTATGCAAGCTTCCTCTTTAATCAGCGATAATTTTTTTTTTAACATTGAGACATAAACATTGCCTAGCAATAATTAGTTATTGATATCAGGTAGATTCATGGACAGTAAAAAAGAATTTACTAAGTCCATTGTCTAAGCTTGGTCATGTTAGGTTGGTAAGAAATATACATTGGTTGCACCGGACGTGCTAAGTAAGCTGGTGTCTGCAGAAGACGGTGTGGGAATAAACAAATCAGCGATATCACACAGATAGACGCCGACACAAAGAACTAATGACATTAGGTTTTGCGTTGTCTGTCTTGAATGTAGTGAATAAATAATCTTTTATGCGTCGCGTAATTAGTTAAGATTGTATACGTTAACGTCGTTAAATAGGTAACGTCAAAGAAGAAATATAAATGTGTTATTTGGAAGGAAATGGGTGGAAATTATAGTAGTTTGGGTATGGTGAATGTGATCTAAAGCAAAGGTAGAAGTGTATATGCGGAATAAAAAGGTGTTCGGAAAACGTATGAAGGTGCAAGTTTATAATTGGATTAGCTGTTAGCCGTGGGAAACGTGAGTAAAACAAATTGAAACAAATAGATAATTTGCACTGAAGTTTCAAATTGAAATAGAATCGTCACTAATTAATTAAGTGTGATTTAGAGAAAGTTAAATATTATTTTGAGTTTGGAGAGATTATATTAGCAAAAACGAGCGAGATAATATGCCAAATATGGAGTATTATTTTGTTTGTAGCGAAATTAAAGTTTTGAAGCTGGGTGTGTCATCATCGGCGACTTTATGAACTTAGCATATTCATGAACAGTGTTTAATATCATCTAATTAGCTGTAAATACGAAGGCGTAAGAAGAGAGTCATTGTTTACTTAAAATTGGAATGAACATTGGACTGAAAGGAAATTATGTTAACTTCACATGTAATTGTTTTTGAAAATTTTATCGTGAAGGCTTAAAGTTGGTGTTATTAAAATAATACCTTTAGCGTTGAGGGTTTTAAGAACTGGAAAGAAACTTGAAAATATTCTATAATGGTATTTGTTATTCGGAATGCAGTCGTAATTGTTTCTGTTGTCCCTTTTTTGTTTGTTGAATTATTGTAACATTTTTGAAGGTAATTTGTTTAAAAGATTACGGGAGACTGACAAGAATAAATGCGTTAAATAAGTGAAAGAATTATGTGTAACGTGTCTTTGCTTCTCAGGATATATTTTAAGAATAAATAAAAAAGTTGTGAAGGTTATTATGACTTAAAGGAATTCAGATTAATAATAAGATCATCTTATTGAACGAAAATTCATATGAAATATTACAAAAATAGCGGAAAATCATATAGGATTTTTTGTGGTTTTATTTCTTATATGTGGAGGCATAAACAATTTAAACTAAAGTGATGCAATTAGAATAACGAGGTTTCAAATATATATTAAGCATGGACAAAAACTTAGAGAGGGGAAATTAAATTAATGTGATCATTAACGAACGGTATGACTTACTTTAATATATCTAATATCAGGAAAGCTACTCTTACCAACTTACTGTACAATAGACACATATTTACACATACACACACTAGTCAACAAAAAGAAGCACATTCTCATGCTAAAATCTCACGATGCATCACTAACATGTCTTCAGCATTATAATATTTCATCATTAATATCTCAACATACCTCTTAATCAACATAATTGATATGCCAACGTCCATAATCAGGGCTTCGCATCTAATCTGACTTATGGAAGGCAAAGTTAATCGCTATACTAGGGGGAATCTCGCGATTTTTAACCCTTATCCTAGTATCGCTTTACTAACATCAGGCTTTACCGCCTGGCAAACTAAAGGTACGGAACTTCATCTTACATTATATACGAATACAATATATCATAGGCGTGCAATATCTAAGTGCTAGATGCGCTCTTAAGATGTCTCGCGACTGAATCTAAGAGTTGGTATCAGCAAAACTATAAGTATATATTAGTCGTCAGTTCACATTCTCTCCTAAATCACACAAATACACATGGTTCCTGATAGTCCTTGCCTCAACAAACATTACAAATAATGACATTTAAACACCCATGACGCACACTTAGTGGCATAGGAAAGTAGTCATTCAGTCAATAATAATCACTATTTGGCAGTAATGCCTTAAGGGGATGCAAATAGAAACAAGGTGGCCGAAAATATCATCTTGAAACAAAATTTATAAAAATATGTTTCAGTGAAACCAAAAGCAACACTTCATTATCAATGTAATTCATAATTTGTATCTATGTTGCGAAGTTATAAAAATAAAATAAAACATTATTTAAAGTGGCTCTATCAATTGTACTGAATTGGATTTATCTCAATCGTTATTAAAATTGAATGTCACCTTTAAAATACTGTAAATAGACAACAGATAGCTTACACATGATATAAAATAGTGTGATTAGTAACATTGCAGTAAACCTTAAAGTTCGGAAACATTAAAAAAAAACTTGTAAAAAACCACATGAAATCACATATATTAACGATGCCAGAAAGATTTTTAATTAACTGAGGGAACACGACCACACCTGTGGAGTTAACATAAGAATATTTGGTTCAAACAAAATTAAGCTATATTTTCAAAAAGTTGAAAATTAGAGAGTGGGTGGATGAGTTACACAGAATACTGATGGGGAAGACGTGGCTAAAATTAAACGTAATCATATTTTAGAGAATTAAGCATAGTCAAAGTCGTACAAGTAAGCAAAAATGTCCTGTCCTAATCGGCCTTCAAAAATTCCTGGGTCAATAGCTGGACGTGTGAACGACATTTCTAAAGACAATGGAGATTTATTGTTTACGTTCTTCCGAGTTGAAGAACTCTTCTGGGGAACTGTAGGATTCATTATTTCGTTATTTAGTGTCGACTTGGAAGCTGAATTTAAGGGGATCGGTGGAGTTTGTATATGAAAGTAACATGCAGTTAAATCTCCTATACTTAAACTTCTTCGTTTGTATGGAACAGGTAGTAATTAGCCAATAACTTAGGAGTGCTTACAAAAGTCAATGAACTCGCAGTCAGCCCGCAGTACATAGCATCAAATACACACAAAACATATGCCAATATAAAACATACAATTATTGTATTAGAACAATAAAATACAAAAGCAATAAACCTGAAAAAAACTATGTATTAATAATCTATATTCATAACACAAAAAATTGCACCATTATCACAATTTCAACCTGAAATCAATGAACAAACAGAACTAAATTTATAATATTTGAGTTTGGAAAAAACGTTTTTCAAGTTATAAAACATAAAAAGAGTGTTTGACATTATTTATTATGTCTCGTATTGGAAAAATTTAAATGTGACAAACATTATTCATAAATTACAATATGTTGCTCATTAAAAAACTGATTTCACACTTGTAAAAAAATCTAAAATCCATTAGGGTGGGTTGGGACGGTAGTTAAGATACTATTATGATTAAACTTGAAAATGATATATTTAATAAAAGTAGCAATAAAATTTAAGCAAACTTAAGAGAATTTGAGGTATGAAAATCGTTATTTAACTATTGAAAAAACAACACCCTGGTTCTCTGCCATACTATTATATGAAGATAGGGGGGTTGATAGGAATTACGAGAGGTACCAGGTACAGGATTCGAAACCTGGTGCCGAGACCACAAGCTTGCATACCAGGGTTGTAAGGGGGATTGAAAGACTTACAAACCTAATGTACAACTGGGGGTGTAGCTATTGGGATAGTAGAGTAAAGAAAACATCAAAATCAACATAAACTGACTAACTCTATTTTGAAGAAGCCTAGTATTTATACAGAGTATTCCCTGAATCTGGAAGACACCAGGGGTGCTTTGGTAATACTTAATGACATAATAAATTGATATAACCTCACCTTTGGCGATGCGTTGGTTGTAAGGCTGGGCTTGTCGAAAGATGTATAATCTGCTGAGTCTGGCGGGGCTATAGTATTCGTAGAAACACTGTTAGATAAACTTTTGTTACCTCTCACAGGGACCGACATAAAGTCTCCTCTGACATCCCTGCGATGTTTCTCCCCGAGGGCTAACTCTACCAGGCTTAAATAGGGGCCCTACAAAAAGTCAATTTAGCGATTCCCACTAGGTTTTTAATTTTGCATCATACCGTTTGCGTCATTGAGAGAATGTTTATGCCTGTACTGACCTATTATTTCTTCTGATCATCAAAACCAGTCTGGGTCACATGTGAATAATTTCCTTATGCCAACCTTATGCCAGTCAGCAGAATTCACGTTTGACATAAATTTCTGCCAGAATCAATACACGTTACAGAATACCGAAATTTCCAAACCTAGCTCAGCCTATACACGCAACAGTGTGAACTGTGTTAGAGATTAGATGATTGGATACTTTAGGCATAATAGCTTAATTCCTTTTGAGAGTTCATATTTAATAAGGGGATTATGATTTCAATGTTGTATTAAGGTGGGTTTTTGGTATCGATTTTCAATAACTAGGTATGTTCGTCTTTGAAAATCTTACATGATGTGAAATTAAATCAGTGTTAATCAGTTTGGCTTCTGCCTTTAGGCTTATTGAATATCTTAGTAAAGAGGACCGTATATTTAAAATACATTCATAGTAATTGAACATTATATTGGCAGAATTAAGTGCAATGAATATAGATTATGTAAATATAATGAATTAAGAAATAAATTTTTGGGTAAGAATTATTTATATTTAGATTAGTAGTATTGATTCTATTTATTTTTGCTAAATTTAGAGTAACCTTTTTACTTTATTAGAGCAAAAACTATTTGTTTATATTAATTTATATAAATAACCTAATAAAGTAGGCGTTGCAGAGATTTTAAAACTTTTAATGATGTTACCATGTAATTTTTTAAGCATATCAATCCTTTAATGTCTGATTACTGATTATGTTACTACATGTGTTCCAATTTTTCAGATTTACTATCATTAACTTTATGAATAATAATAACAACTTACATGAGAGGTCAAATACTATTGATTTGCGTGTGCATTTTCTAGTACACATTAGAAAATGAGCTCATACTTCAGTATCAGATGCCTGATCTATGCTTTATTAGGGACTTTATATGCTGCAGTCCAAAATGTGCATATGAAGCAATTAACTTTAAGTTTATTTTCTTTTAATGTTTTGGTTAGATGTTATTCATTATTTAATTTCTTTATATTCAGGTAGGGATTTGACTTTTACTGTTGTGTTTACCTTTATGTAATATTTACTTTGTATCATATCTTGTTGAAAGATATCTGAGTGTACTTGTATTTGAAGAGGGTGAATCAGAACTTTTTCAGGTTTTAGTGTGAGTTTGGTTGAGGAGGTTTAATTTTTTAAAGTAAATATTCAAAAATGTTAATTATTTTATATTAGTAGATAAGTTTTCTTGGATCTACTGAAATTTATTTAGATAATTTTCATTTTAAATGACACTTTATTGCCTTTTTATACTCATGAGTTTGAGATATCTCACAATGGGTTCAGTAATGTAAATTGGTTTACCTAGCATGGAAGGGATGTTTATAATTTTATTTCGTTTTTTTAAGACTAACAGTTTTTCCTTCAAGGTTTACTTAAGAAAATAAGTTAATAAGCGATTTTACACATTTCATTGTGATCCCAAGATAAGAGATCAAGCTCATTAAGAATAACTAAACCCTATATTAACACAATTTTACTAAATAGTGACATTGTGTTACTATTGTGTTTAGTTATTAATATTTAGTTTACCTCACTGTCAGCAGCTTCAGTTTATTTACATTAGTAATTGTGAATTGGTTGAAGTACTGAAGTGGTCACCTTTTACGGGGTGAGTATGAATAGCTCAAAGAAGAGTAGATATTCTCTTGGTCAATTTAAATTTGTAAATAGTGACGTTGTACTACTATGTTGTTTACTTATTCTTAATACTTAGCTTAGTTTTATGTCAGCACCTTCAGCTTTTTCGATAAGTATAAGCTCATTATTCAAGTGTTTAATGTATTAATTATTGACAAAGTATATCACCTCAGACTTTAATAATTAAAGGATTTAAATACAGTAAAGGAAATACAGAATAGTTACTAATTTTCCTGTTAAAATATAAGGATCTTCAACAGGAGTGTCTCCATTTATTATTAATAAAATAACAACTTGGTTTTGCAGATAATAATTTAAGAATTTCTGTAGTAGGTACTTCCTAAGGCTATTTGGTCTCATAGTAAAATATATCCTATGAATGCAGATGCTGTTACTAAAAATGCTAAGTCTCCAACGGTTCATATGTAATAGAGTTTATATGACCTCTAATATACCCCTTATTCAAAATATAGATTAATACAAATAAAGAACGTAGAGGCAGCATTAGCATACAGCATTTGTAACAGTCACCCATAATTTGCGTATCAACAAATATGTGCTGCCTGTAGAAATCTAAATCAAGATGTGCAGAGTAATGTGTAGCAAAGAGTAATCCTGTTGTAATTTGAATACTTATATATAAGCCTAAGAAAATACGTCTTATAGTAATAATAATTCTTAGTAATAAATATAAAATATCAAAGGATAATTAACGTAAATTATAAATTTTTGATATTAATGATAAGAACTGCTGTCCTCCTAGGTTTTAATAATATAAGTTAATTTTGGTTTATAAGTCAATGTCTTATTTTAAGAAATTAATATGAAATGTTAAAAAGTAATACCTTATTTGACATATTTGTCTGTATATATATGTATATATATGTATAGTTATTTTTCTTCTGAGTGAGACCATTAAGTGCAGAACTCTGTATTGTAACTTTATTTACTATGTGTCATTATTATGTAATAATGAAACAGATGGATACCAAGAAATCCCTGGTTCAAATCCCAGCTGTGCCATTGAATTCTGCAGTTTGACTGTGCCTATCCAAGCCCTGTCCTACACACAGATGACGTGGCTTAACAAATAATCTCCAAAAATTGACCTAATAGTGATTTAAAATATGAAGCCTGAATTTAAAGCACAAAAGCATAGTAAATTAGAACTAAAAGGAATGATCTCATTGTATATGAGAGTCCGTAGTGGTTTACCGGGAACAATACAAGTCAGTTGAGGAATTTAGTGTCATATTAGCATGTTGCTATGTTAGCTGAATGCTTAAAAGCAACTGGATGAACACTACGAGATCTGTGGTTCAAATTTTAGCTATGGCATTGAATGTTTCACTCTGAACTCGACAGATCCAAACTTTATCCTACACACAGATAGCGAGAAAAAAAACAATGAATTTCTATACTTCTTTAATTTTAGCAGTTTGTGAAGGGGCTTTATGCTCAATTATTTTACTACGTATAATCCAGAGTAAAGGGAATTATTATTGTAATCTATTTTGTTTGTTTCAATGTTAGGTTATAGCTTGTAAATGGTATTTTTAATCCCTCTATATTTTATTAGTAGTACTATGATACCGAAATTAAGGTTTGCCAGAAGTAAAGAATCATGATGGATGTCAAAGGAATGTTGGTTGTTTGTTACAAGGGCAAGGCCAGTTGAGCTGTGGGGAAAGTTGTTATAACAAAAGCAATGTAAGAAACAGCGTCCTTAGCAGTTTTCTAAAGGCGCTTACTTGACTTGTATGAATAGGAGATTCTTTGGATCATTTACAATGACGACAAAACAGCCACAAAGGGACTTTGGTTGAAAAGGAGTTTTCAGAGTGAAAGTGATACACCTACGCGCATCTGTGGTCATTCAAGCAGTCTTCGGCGTGGAGCCGATGTGGGTAGTTCGTGGCTAGGAAGCCATTGAGAACAGTCTTCGGCGTCAGGCCGATGAGAGCAGTCTGAGGCGTGAGGGCGATTAAGGCAGTCCTCTGGTTTTGTCTGGAATATTTGTCGGTTCATACATATATGAGGAACGAATAAATTTATCGAGTAATAAACATTCTGCAGTCAGTAACTCTAAACAGAGATTGTTAACCCTTGGTCGGCAACTTTCATTTCGATGTTTGAAAAGAAGAAGCAGTAAATAAATAAGTTGGAAACGGGCATTCCAGTGTTATTAAAACATCCTTCTCACACGCACCCACGCATACCCTGAGAGAAACCTCATTGCTCGCCGACTTATTTGCTCGCCATTAAATTATTTGCATCAAATTGGCGTCACAACGTCGAATTGTGTTTACCCAGAAACAATTTAGTTACAACTATTAATGGTAATTAATTCTGCACTTATTACTTCTTGCTCCTTTAAATTATTTAGTTCATACTAATTTTTGTTATTGAAATTACCTAATTCGTATATATATATATATATATATATATATATATATATATATATATATATATAGGTATCACTATTTGTCTTATAATTTGGCAATATTAAAATTCTGTATTCATGCTCTTATACTTATTGTAAGGTTTTTGATAATTTGGTGTTCATTTTATAATACTTTATTTTTTATGATTTTAATATTTAATATTGTGTTTCACTTTTTAAGCGTCAGTATGACTTCCTCTTATTATATTTGTTTTTTTCTTTACTTTAATATTAAATTTATTATTAATTTTGATTTTTTGAAGAAAGACCATTTCGTATATTATGTTTAATATTTGAATGATGTTATCAACCTGAATGTTGCAATCTAGTATTTATTTGCTTATTTAACATTGTGGCTACAGGTATTAACTAGCTTTATAATAATTAAGTAATTTAGCCTTTCCTTATAGTATATACATATAAGGGATTTTATAAATTTTACTGCTATTTAAGAACAAATTTAGCAATTTCAGTAAAACTACATATATATATTTAGTACATTGATCATTATCTAAGGCTTATTGAGAAGCTGTGGTTGTGGGTTACTACAAGTTTTTGAATATTTAGTAGAACTTTGAATAGTAATTAACATATTAGTGCTGTATACTAGAATGGTAGGAGTATTTTTACTAAGACAGATATGTTTATGTCAGGTTGATATTAACACTAATTGCTTATCCATCTGTAGCTCACATAGGATTAGTACAAGGAGGATTAAAAACATTTAATATATAAGAATTTTATAAAATGTTTGTATTAATAAGCTCTCATGGTTTACGCTTTACTGGTGAATTTTGTTTGGTTAATATTAGTAATGAGTCTTTAGGAAGCCAGACTATATTAATTAATAAATTAGTAATCTTTGGTGATTTTAATATCATTCTGTAATATAATTGCACCTACTTCTTTAAATTTATTAAGGAAAATTAGTTTATTTCAGAATATAATAGGTTGAATGTGGATAGTGGTAATATTTCTTATCCTCATTCATGGAATTCATTATTTACGTATTTATAGAAGAGTTAAATGTTCTTGTTATGGACATTAATTATTTATATTACTCTTATTATCTTTGAATATGTCAATTTTAAAACTTGACGAACGAATTTTCGGTTTATCTTACTTAATTGGTTAAATAAAGAATTATGATTTGTGGTGTAATAGATATAAAAATTCATCTTATGTCAGGATATATTTTTAATTAGTATTTATTAATATTTTTTGTTGAGATTATTTACTTCATAATACATTATATTATAATTCATTTTATATATTATATTGACTGAGAAATTGTTACATTAGACTTTACTTCTGTAGCTATAACCTTATTATTGGATTAAATATCATTATTATTCATAAGACCTGTTATATATATTTCATTTTATTTCTTTTATATAGTGAGGATTATATATTGGGAATGTTATCCTTAATCATTTTATGTCTTTGGTTTTAATATTTGCTTTATCGATAATATTTTTAATTATTGATCCTAATTTAATTAGTATTTAGATCGCTTGTGATGGTTGGGGCAAGTTCATTATTGTTTAGCTATTTATTTTAGAATGTAAAGGCTTATAATGCTAGATCAGTAAGTGCTTTATCTAATTGGATTGGATGTAGCTTTATTGGTAGCTGTTGCATTACTATTGAAATTCTGAAGAATAAATTATATTTAACATTTGAATTTTAAAGTGAGAAGGTACTGCCTATCTCCGTAATGCTATTTCCATGATATTTGGGTGAACATTACTAAGAAATTATTATTGAAATGTACATGAAAAATTTCAGAAATGTTCTTAAAAACTATATCTTGAATAATGCCTACTACTATTTGAAAATGTTGTTATAATTGTTTAGTTTTTTTTAAAGCACTGAAATTTCACATAATTGTATTTTTTTAAACAAGTATTATGAAACTTAGCGAAAAATCCCCTCTTATAATATTCTTATAAGTCTGCTTAATGCACACACAAAGTGCATATATTTTAGTCCAATATTTTTTTAAAATGTGTACCGGATTCAGAAAAAATGTGAAACTGAGAAAAACAGCTTTAAAGTTGATATATTGATTACTGATTTCTCACATGAGTGAGAACAATTCCTGCTGTGTAGTCTTGTCCCTCTGTATACTCCCTTGTTCTTTTCAAGTTCCTCTACATTTTTATTACCTTCTTGGCGAGTTCTTCCACCATTTTATCTGCCTTCAGGACTCGCAGCTCATCAATTTCTGTATACAAGAACTATGACGATTAGCACATGTATTGTCGAACTGGGCCTAGTAACCTCAATATTACATGTGGTTTCATTGTCTATTGTATTTATATTTTCTACATTTACTGTTCTGCTTTTGTAAAACGATTGCTTGTAAACTTAATCTTTCCAAATGTTTTTGGTGTATCCATATCATATACTTAACAATAATTAGTACAAAATATTCAAAACAAATAACCATTCACATACACAGCCAAAGATATGAGAAGAACTGGCATCATTGGAGCTACAGTATCTTCTCTTATATTAGAGTAAATGGTTATGTTTAATTCCATTGTTGGTTATATAGCAGGAACAACAAAAGTTGAGTATGCTTTAAAAGAAAATTGCTTTATCAACCTGAATTGAGTTAGGTATAATAATAAGATTTTGATATAAATAGCTAATTGATTTGCCTTTTATTAAATTTTAAAGCTAAACGGTATTTAAGGCCATATTATTTATATATGCAGAAATAGTAATGTATCATATATATAATTATTAGGATATTCACATTACAGGAAATGTATAATTATTTATACCTTTAGCTTCGGCTTATTTTATAATATTTAATTTTGCTTTATATGGAATGCAAGTTTTGGTATGATCTTGTTTAAGGATATAATTTTAGAAGTGGTTTCTATAAGAAATTTAAATATATTTATATACAGCTATATTCTGTCCTGGTTTGACATTCATTTTGTTTTGCCTTATGGAGATGTTTTAATTTACTACCAATATTGAAAATATGTAAGGAGAGTTGAATAATTGTATATGGAATATTAGGTTCCAGTGTTTTTGCACTTTTAATGGGGAGGTTATTAAATTGAATAACTAATTTAACTTTATATTTGTTTGATAGATAGGGTCAACATGAACAAGTCAATGCCATTGCTGGGATTTGAACCACGGATCTCCTGGTTTCCGTCCAGTCTCTCTAACCCATTGAACTAACATGGCCAACTTGCCGTCACGACATTAAATTCTCCATTTGACTCTTATATTTCCCCGGTAAACCACTAGGGGCTCTGGCATTCGAGATACACCGTTTGTGATGACTTACTATTGTGCTTGAGCCCCAGGCTTCATCATTTAACTCTTAATTTCCACCAGTTAACTAAAATTTAAATACAGTTATATACAGCTATATTCTGTACTGGTTTGACATGTATTTTTTTTTTCCCTATGAAGATGTCTTAATGTAATACCAATATTTAAAATAAGTAAGAATACTTGAATATTAGTATATATATGGAATATTAGGTTCTAGAATTTTTGCAGTTTTAAGGGGTGTTTATTAATTGAGTAATAAATTGAACCTTATATTTATTTGTTTTCCTTTAGTTATAGATATTAAAGATATTTTGATCAGATTCCCAGATTTATGAGCACGTAAATATTTTGTTTAAGTATAAATTAAGTTTTTATCTTAACCTATTTATATATTGTAAAACTATTTTTTCCTGGTCTACTTATATGATTTATATCATTAATCTTTAGTGAAGGGGTAAGTAAAATACTTTTAACAATTGGTATAAATTTAATGAAGTATTGATATAGTTTAAATAGAGTACTTTAACGCCCAAAATTTATATTTTGCTTTCTTAAAGCTTTTAATTAATTATTTCAAACAAGGGATTTAATATCATATTTATTAATTATTCTAGTAGAATTGGTTTTGATTATGTTTTTTATTTAATCAAATATCTTTTGTTATAACGTAACAATGAATGTGTTATTGACACTGTTGTCTCTCGAATATAATTTTATAAAACTTAAAACGTTTTTAGAATGAAAGTGTAATGCTTTATTTTAATTAGCATTAATTAAGTATGTGATGTAAACGCATTTAAACCGTTTAAATATCAACTTAGTACTGTTTACATAATCGTCACATCTTTTTATCTTTATCTGTGATATATGCCTCTATTTTAGCTTTAATTATTAAAGATAAATAATATATCTTACAGTCACGTCGAAGCTGATCATGATTAATTTTCTCCTTACTTAAATATTACTTATTTTTAAATAAAGATACATAACATATCTTTCTCAGGCCAAAAGTGATCATAATTAGTTTACTTCTTAATTATACATATAGTAAGCATGTAGCAAGTTCCCTAGTTATAATTCTATGTCTTGGGAAAATATGAAGTCATACTGTTGATAGTATCATATCAATGAACGACGGGAACGACGCTTTTTTGTTTCTGTTTAGGTCAGCGTTACTAGTTATGGAGCGTTGGTCAGTGGCAAATTGTGCTTCAGCCGTGCCTTTTTTTCACGAGAGTAAATCCTTTGTGACAACGCAAATAATATTTCGCGTTCATTTCAATGCCAAGGCACGGTCCAATTCCTTCATGGAAAACAATTATGCAATGGTTGAATAAGTTTGCAACATGTGGTAGAGTCTTAGACATTAAGCATGGTCCACCTGAAGCAAAAAACTGCTGCTCCACTGACACCAGCTTGAACGCAGTCCCCGTCGTTTAACTTGTAGACATTCAGGAGCACTGGACATTTCTCGAAGATCTTTAGGACGCATGTTACGTGAACTTATGTTTAACCCTTACAAAATGCAAGAAACCGAAAAACTTCGCCCTTAGGGTCGACCTTCAAGAGCAAATCTCTGCAACATCATTGAATGGCCTGCCCGCTCACCCGATCTTACTGTTCCTGATTTCCTCATGTGGCACTGTTTGAAACAAAAGACCTTTACTAGACGTCTTGCAAATCCATAAGCGTAGAAAGATGCCAGTAATGAAGAAATTGCGGCCGTACATGGAGACATGTGGCATCGCGTGTTTTCCAGTTTCATTACACTCTTGCAGGAATGTCTGAACTGCCTGGAGGTCATTTTGAAGATTTAACTTTCAAGACATATATCTACTTCTACTACTACTACTCCTTGGTGATATATCCCTTGTAGGCAATTGGACTCCTGACAAATCTCCGCCCACCCTTCTCTGACCACAGCCTTGGTTCTCCATCTTCTTACTCCCATTCGCCTCAAACCATCCTCCTTGTTGTCCAACCATCTTTCCCTAGGTCTACCTCTCATACGAGGTACGCCACGTTTACCATTAAATACGTTCATAACTGCCCTATTTTCTTGCATTCTCTCTACGTATCCAAGTCATATTAGTGTTTTCTTTTTACTTCAGCCACAATATCTGGTTTTTTGTATAGCAGTTTGATCTCAGTATTAATTCTTATTCGCCAAAAGCTACAATCATTCACTGGCCTAAATTTTTTCTAAGTATTTTCCTTTCCCATCTCAGTAATAGCTCCTCATCCCCTTGTGTCATTGACCAAGTCTCTGAAGCATAGATCACCACAGGTCTTACAACTGTCTGATAGACAGTTGAGTTTAAATTCCTACTTAGTCTTCTTGTTTAGAATATTTTACTTAATGCATAGCACCTCCTGTTAACACCTGCAATCCTGGCTTGTATTTCTTCTCACATGTTGTTATTCTGTGTGACGATTGACCCAAGGTGTGTAAAGCTTTTGCAGCGTTCATGCTCGTTGCCAATTTATACGCACTGTCCTTGTCCTGTCATTGTAACTTTTCCTAGATGCCAACCTAAACTTGGCCTTTGACTTATTGACCTTTAGTAATGCCTCAGCACAATAATGTTCCAACTTTTCCAGTTTTCTTTCGAGGTGCTGTCTCCTACTGGATAGTATATAAATAGCACTGCAATCTGTTTTGTCAATTTTATTATTTATGGGGCAGAGTAGAGCCCTATTCCATTGTTCTGGCACTTCTTCCTTCTTCCAAATTTCTTCTGGCACTTCTTCCTTCTTCCAAATTTCTACAATTAATTCGTGTAAATAACCTGTTAGGTTTTCAACCCAATATTTTATCATTCCAGTTGTATTATCATCTCCTGGAGCTTTACTGTTTCTAAGCGCTTTGATGTTATTTAATAAATTTCCTATATGACGTAATTAAATGGCATAATTTATACTTTCAATTGGTACATTCTTTATGTTCCTCTCCTCTTTGAGTAATTAAGTATAACCCTCCAAGACGAGGCAGCTTGCTGTGTGTCACGCGGTATGCGGAAGAATGATAATTCAATACCTTTTATGACAAAACCAAATATTATATTTAAATCACAACACTTTAGTTAACATTAGGAAGCTCAAGCGAACCTTGATTTCATTCACGATGAAGTTTAATAATAATAATAATAATAATAATAATAATAATAATAATAATAATAATAATAATAATAATAATAATAATACTAATAATAATAATAATAATAATAATACTAATAATAATAATAATAATAATAATAATAATAATAATAATAATAATAATAATAATAATAATAATAATAATAATAATAATAATAATAATAATAATAATAATAATAATAATAATAATAATAATAATAATAATAATAATAATAATAATAATAATAATAATAATAATAATAATAATAATAATAATAATAATAATAATAATAATAATAATAATAATAATAATAATAATAATAATAATAATAATAATAATAATAATAATAATAATAATAATAATAATAATAATAATAATAATAATAATAATAATAATAATAATAATAATAATAATAATAATAATAATAATAATAATAATAATAATA
>CM060950.1:279007867-279072867 GCA_030765055.1 Mantis religiosa | reverse complement strand
TTGTATATCTATTTGTTTATTTATCTAGTTATTATTTATTTATTCTATCTATTCGTTTATTTTTCTATTTATTTATTATTTCAATTGATCAGCATAGTGAGTGCTATACAAATTGCGGAGCTAAGAATACAGAATAAAATTAGACAATACAGTGAAAAAGGATACTCGTATTGGAGTCCTCAAGAAAACTGATCTAATTACACTAATCAACAGTGGTTTTGGTACAGACAAAGTAAATATAAAACATAATTCTATATTGTAATGTGACATAAAATGTGAAATCAGAAAGTGTCCATCACGTCAGAATTAAAAGTTATGACCTACAAGTTATATAACATAGTTGAATTTACTGTGTAATTTTTAAGCGCTTTGTGTTTGAAAAGTTCTGATAAAAGGAAGAGCAGTGATCCTTGTTTTCTTATCTTTAATGTGAACTATTTTAAATGTAATATGTAAGATAGAATTTTTATTGAGCCACAAATTAGGAACTTAATGAAGGATAAGAACTTTGAAGAAAAATTAAGTCAAAGCTTGCAGCCGGGCGTTTTTTAAGGATGCCGTTGAAGTTTTCCTAGAGAATATAAGAGCAGAAAACAGTGAAAAATTAGTGGTAACTCTTTTAGATAACTATAAAAATCTTGGATACAGAATGTCACTAAAATGCAATTCCATCATTTAGATTTCTTCTCTACCAATTTTGGAGCGGTTAGGGACAAACACGGAGTAAGGTTCCATCAGGACATTTTAGAATGGAGAGCCGCTATAAAGGTAGATGGAGCCCTTCAATGTTGAGTGACTACTGTTGTCTTTTGAAACATGAAGGATATATGTCCCACTGAAGGAAGTTGTCATCAAAAAAATTCAACCCTCCACCATCAACATCATCATCGGGCAAATGAATGTTGCAATATATCTTGTAAAAATGTACATTAGACCCAAGATACTAAAAAATGATAGTTTCATGGCATTAAGTATGTTATATTGTATAAATATAGTCTAGACCACACTAGTCTCCGTTTTTAGATATAGGAATTTAAAAAATCTCCATAACAAAAACTTGGAGGGTGTTGGCGAAAATTTAACTGCATTTTCAGAATCTGCAAGACAAAATTAGTTTCGTCCATCATGTATATTTCTGTACCAGAAAAAAAGTTTTTGTTTTGTGATTAGGAATATAAATTACATAACTTCAGCACTACAGCATTAACACTATATAGATATAAAATGGCCTGTGGCAGTCTTGGTGCAGCATCTAGGCGGTGTACCAGTTGATACACGAGGAAGGTGAGCAAAGAATCTTGTTGTCGTTGTAGAGATATACTCATTAATGCAGACTATGTCCAATTCTCTATGTGATTTACCACAATGCGTTCAGAGATACTCGCAGTATCTTGTTTTGAAACACCTGGAGTTGGTGAAATACTTTGGTTTATTTCCAAACATAATATTATATTAATAAAATGATATGACTTGAAGTAACATAGCAGCAGAGTTAAGTCGTTCTGTGGTTAGCAATTTTCTCCGGCTTGTGGTAGGTCAGCATACGGCAAGTGACGTTGCACGTTTGAAGCTTAACCTTAACAATCCGAGAAAGTTTCGGTTTATTACCAGCACTACATCAAAAGACTGTAACAAATGGTGGATGACATGGTTAAACTTAATTTTCTATTAATCTACCTTGTCAGACTTTGGATGTATTGGAGACTAATTTGCTTTAAATCGTTTTACAATGAAGAAATACATTTTCCATTCTGCTACAAAACACAACAAAGAGCAAAACTGTAATGCCATATTTCACCAAAGATGGACCAATGGCAGCTGGTAGTAAAGTTCACTTGTATCTACCCCCAGGAATTGGGGGAAGTTGAAAATTCTAAAAGAATACTGATGGATTACATATGACCGATCATGACGGCTTGACATGACAAACCATTGAAGATATTTTGGCAGCAAGCGCTGAATACTTTTATTCATTCAAACCAGGGCCAGAGCGTTACAAGACTGCAGTTTGGTTCTCTCCTTTCTTCATTGTATAATTTCTCTAACATTCGTTAAATTTACATTTTACGAGAGCTGTTCAATAAAGAATGGTCACATTTTTATTGAGAAAGTACCTTTACTCATCCTCATAATTTTGATGGTCCTTCTCAAAATCGTCTCCCCTGAATGCGATGCACTTGTCCCCGCGTTTCTGCCAGTTTTCAAAGACATGCTGGAAACCATTTTTTGAGAGATCCTGTAAAAGCGCCTCCGCAGCCTTCACCACTGCTTCTGATGATGGATAATGCCTCCCACGAAGGCGTTTCTTCAAGTTAGGGAATAGAAAAGTCACATGGGGGTAAATCCGGACTATCGGGAGGTTGAGGGATGCACTTCACGCAACATTGGCAATACGCGGCCGCGCATTATCGTGGTGCAGCAACCAGCCTGCTTCACGGAAATGTGCTATTTTGCGCCTGATATGGACTTGCAATGTTATCAGGACATCCCTGTAGTATTTTACAGTTACTGATGTGTGTGCAGGTACAACATGCTGATAAACAGTTCCATGAATATCAAAGAATGAGATGACCATACATTTCCCGACAGAAGCAAGCACTTTTCCTTTTTGGGGGTTGGTGACGGAGAAGATTTCCACACTGAGCTTTGCTGTTTGCTCTCAGGATCAAAATGATGTAGCCAAGTTTCATCTGCAGTGATTACGTTTGAAATAAACTCCGAATCTTCCTCTAGCATCAACTTTAACTGCATGCAGACGTGCATGCGAATGTCCCTTTCTTCCGGAATCAACAGTCTTGGAACCCATCGCGCACAAACACATCTCATATGTAATGTCTGTCACCAACATGTGGGTGGCACCCACTGAACTGTTCAGTATTTCAGAAAGTGACGTTAAGGTAATTCGTCGATCCTTTCTCACAATGGCAGCAGCAGTGTTGATGTTTTCTTCCGTAAGGGCAGTAACTGGAGCACCGGATCCACCTTCCTTTGAAATTGATTGTATCCCCTCTTTAAATACTCTAAACCACCTTCGAGCTGTGCTGTAGGGAATAACAGACTCTCCATAGGCCTCCTGTAACATTGTATAGGCCTCACCTGAATATTTGTTGAGACGTAAGCAGAATTTCAAAAACGCATATTGTTCCTCGCGTTTTACCTCCATTGCAGCGTTAGGCGATACTGAACATATTTGAACTTGCCTGGTTCTCACAGGCGTAACCAGAAGTACCAACAATGAAACTACTGCGGCGTGTTTGTTTCACATTAAGCTAAAAGAATATAATAAGATTGAATTTTATTGCGAAAAATTATAATCATTCTTTATTGAAGAGCCCTCGTATAATGTGTCTTACATGTAATACAAATGCTCAATTTACTTTATTATTTACTTTCAAACTTCTTGTTGCTGCATCTTCCTTCATGTTGTTCCATCTTCTCTACTGTTAACTCCCACCTTCCCCTAATGATGGGGTAAGATATAAATTTTGTTGCAATTAGTTTAATTGTACCATTTTATCTTCTCACATTTAAGGATACTGATTACTGTTTCTCCCAGTAACAATTAAATATACAGGAAATATCTTGAGACACTTTTTATATTTTTCTCCATTCCCATTTCCATGAAAAAAGGACATAACCGTTAAGTATGTCATCTTCCCCCAACTTACCTTACAAAGCTATGCACATCAAACAGTTAATTGAGTTACTAAAATAAATACGGAGGAATATTACGAGGTGTGTCCGTCAAATAAAGTCTCCAATTTTATTTAATATAGAAAGCATGTTTTTTGTTAATGAATGTTTCATTGATGGAAAGCGGAACTTACAGCTATTTTTCAACTTAATCATCATTGCGATCCAGGCACTTTTATATGCGCTGTGTCAGTTTTTGTATACTCTTGTCATAACACACTCCCGCCAAGTTGTGCAGGTAGCGCTCAACCTCGTTTTTCAGATCATCGTCGGTCTGGAAATGTGTTTCACCCAGGTGTGACTTCAACTCAGGAAACAGATGATAATCACTAGGTGCTAAGTCTGGACTGTAGGGGGGATGGGTGAGGATGTCCTATCCGAACTGGGCCAGGGGATCAGCCGTTTACTGTCTTCGATGAGGGTTTTGGGAACCCACCTCGCACACACCTTGCGATAATGCAAATGTTCAGACAAAATCTTGTCAATCGTAGTCTTACTGACTTCAGGTATAAAAAAGGCCGAGATCTTGCTCTACAGCAACACCTCGGCCTCCTTAATTCTGGGAGTCTGGTGCCTATTTTACAAACCAGACTCTGTTCCACTCTTTATTCAATTTTGATGTATTTGTTTTTACCGTTTGCACAGATCGGGAACTGTCATATGCCCATCTTTAAGCACTTCTTGCTCCAAGTTTGCAATTCTTTCGGCTGAAACCGAAGGCCGACCAGAACGCTGTTCGTCATGGACCTTTGTACGTCCGTCTTTGAACTCTCTGACCCACTTTCGCACGTTTTTGACGTCCATAAACTGTGGCCCATAGACTACGCATAACTGACGATGAATTTCATTGGGGGTAGTGCCCTTGGCACTCAAAAAACGGATCACTGCATGCAACTCACACCTGACGGTGGAAGTGATAGGAAGTTCCAACGCAAACGGCTGCCCAGCCAAGACTAATGGTTGCAACGGATTTGTTGTGGTGGGGATTTGAATGGGAGAAACCAAGCCACACGCCAGTGTTTGCCGGGTCTCGCGTAGTAGCGTTCCTCACAGCTCCAGCACCTTGGAGACCTTGTTGTGACTTTGTGGGTTCATGAAATGAAAATTCCAATTGCACCACTCAAAAATGTTCTTTATTTCCACCGAATTACAATCGGAACACTTGCCGATTACACAGAATTAAGTAATGCACACAATTACAATTCAGCAGTTCGTCTGTCACAGGTCCACTGCACGCAGTTACGTAATCTCCTTCGATGCACATATACAGTCCGTTCCCTCACTGGGCGCTCCTCACGCTGCTCACCAAGAACTGAACTGAACTCACGGTCGCATCCTTCCTCTATTTATAGGTTGCTATATGCTTCTAGAGAATTCTTTACCATGGAGGGGAAAATATTCTGGAGGTTTCGCGTTCTTTCAGGCAGCAGGAGGAGGTAAACATAGATTCAGCCACCCCTGTGGTTTCCCCTCCCTCCATTCTGTCACGTCTCCGCCTCCGCCTCGATATTGGAGGTCAAATTTGCATAGATTTCTAGATTTAGTAAGTTGCTGTTGCTGAAACCCAGTTTGGCATCATCTGCATGCAGACCTAAAGCTACATTACCCTGTACCATAGTATTTATATCGTTTATATTCAGAAGGAACAATAAAGGTCCCAAAATTTACCCTTGTGTCACGCCTCATCAAGACACAGGCCGTGGAAGCCCAGGTATCCATTTATTAAAAGCGATGTTAAGCACTCTAACAAGAGCGAATCTTTTTAAGTAGGTTACACTAAACTTGAACACAATCTAGCTTATATAACTTGGATAGTTTTCAAACACGTTTGGTTTTGTTGGATAATTTCTTGAACTGGAAAACTCCTTTGCAACTGGACGACCGTGGATTTCGGTTTTTCTGGAAAGACCTTCACTCTCGCGGCGATTTGAATAAACCTTTTTATGTCCAACAAGATTTTTATATTTATCTGCAAACAGAACCAGCTCTATAAATATTAAACCTGTTATTTACTACGTAAATGCAGCCCGGAAGCTGGAATGTATCTAAAAACAAAGTTGTACAGTAACGGAATTATACCAACCGAAAGAAATATTACGAGATGATATTGATAACTAAAAGCATGTCTTTCCACAAACCGTGACTACAGATGATAGTGGACGCCGGAAAATAGAACATAAAACTCGTTTAAAAGTGGTTCTCTTTAGAAGTATACAAGGTAAGCAGTCTGCAGATGTCAATAATTATAAATTCAGAGTGCGGTAAATAGCATATTTTGAGACAAAACAAAACAAGAAAATTGACATACAACAATCACATTAATAAGAGTTAAATGATGAAGCCTGGGACTCAAGTACTAACAAGAGTAAGTCGCTACAAACGCTGTATCTCGAATACGAGAGCCCCTAGTGGTCTACCGGGAAAACATGAGTTAATGGAAAATTTAATGTTATGACGGTACGTTCGCCATGTTAATTCAATGGGTTAGAGCGACTGGACGGGAACTAGGAGACCCGTGGTTCAAATCCCGGCCGTGGCATTGCATTTTTCATGTCGAATCCATCTATCAAAACTCTTTGGCCTATATAATTAATATCATGCCTTAGCCTAAATGATTAATTTCCATAAATTAACTAAAATAATAAGAGTTGAATTGTGAAGCCTGGGACTCAAGTACTTACGATAGTAAGTCCCCACAAACCATATATGTCGGATGCGAGAGCCCCTAGTGGTCTACCAGGGAAATATACGAGTCAGATGGAGAACTTAATGTCAGGACGGCAACTTGGCCATGGGTTAGAGTGACTGAACGGAAACCAGGAGATCCGTGGTTCAAATCCCGGCCGTGGCATTGAATTTTTCATGTCCACTCTGTCTATCAAAAATCTTAGCCTATATACGGATAGTGTGAAGAAATTATTAATTTCCATCAATTAACTAAAATAATAGAAGTTAAATTAGGAGCCTGGGACTCAAGTACTTACAAAAGTAAGTCGCCACAAACGGTGTATCTCGGATGCCATAGTCCCTAGTGGTTTACCGGGGAAATATACGAGTCAAATGGAGAATTTAATGTCAGGACGGCACGTTGGCCATGGAAACTCAATGGGTTAGAGTGACTGGACGGAAACCAGCAGATCTGTGGTTCAAATCCCGGCCGTGGCATTGAACTATTAAAAACCCTAGCCTATACATATACAGCTAGTGTGAAGAAATGATTAATTTCCATCAATTAACTAAAATAATAAGAGTTAAATTATGAAGCCTGGGACTCAAGTACTTACAATAGTAAGTCGCCACAAACGGTGTATCTCGGATGCGAGAGCCCCTAGTGGTTTACCGGGGAAATATAGGAGTAAATTGGAAACGGAAGTTGGCCATGGTAGCTCAATGGGTTACAGCGACTGGACGGGAAATAGGAGATCCGTGTTTCAAATCCCGGCCATGGCATTGAATTTTTCATGTTGACTCTATCTAACAATTACATTATTCGTCAGGTTTTATTTTATAATATCGTCGTACTAAGGCTTATTTTTTCTTCTAATTTCTCACACTAATGTCAAATATATGTTAGAAGTCATCTTAGTACAAAAGAGCACAAGCTCTGAAAAATAAATAATATTCAAAGGAATTTACAGTCACATCCTTCCTCGAACGCTGATATTCTGAAATATTTCCCTTTGGGAAGCGCCAGCGAACCTTGAGATAGCACTCCTACACATTTGGTAAAGGTGAAATATACACATGAAACATCGTCGTTGATTAGTGAAATAGTGCTGGGTTTGATTCCGTCTGTAAAATAACTTCATTTCTTATTTTTGTTTCATTTGAAAGTTTTTTTTTTTTGTTGTTGCAATTTTACGTCCTCCAAAGTTAAGCCATATCGGGCGGTGAATGAAATGGGTGAAATGATGCTCAAATAAGTCCGGCGTGCAGGGAGCTTAGAGTTACCCGACATTCGTCTTGAAGGATAAGGGAAAACCCCGGAAAACACCTTATCCAGGTAGCTCACCCTGACCGAGATTCGAACTCAGGACCTCTTGAATGTGAGGCAGTCACGCTACCCTCTACGCTACCGAGGCGGGAAAAAAGGGATGTACATGCGAAGGGCAATGATAATTATAATGTCTGAATTAATCAAACAAAGTATGATAAAATCCTCTCTACGGATGGTTTTATCAAGCATTGTTAAAAAGTACTGCTCAGAAATTGGTGGCTTTGTTTTGCATTCTTGTTTGCACAATGCAGTTGCAATGCTAGACCTCCCTTACTCTCTGAAGGTTAGTGTAGCCACATTCAATGTTATTTAATTAAGTGTAGAGTTTATTTAATGATAACAAGCTGTACAGAAGAAGCAGCAATAAATATTTCGTTACATGGATATAAGAAGTAATTAGGGAATTATATAAGTCGTGCTTTTAAACAATGCAACAACAATAACAAAATGTTGGGCTCCGTGAAGCATTCTAATGCCTATCGTTGCAAGGATTCATTCATTTGATGTGTTTGATTACATCGATTTCAGCGGTAATAACAAACTGAATAGTGCGGCATTCCATATCCTTCACTATTAACAATTTTAAGGATGAAAGAAAAAAAAAAAAAGAAAGAAAAAAATTGAACTTGAAATGTATCGCTTCCGGTTTCAAAAGTCCTTACGTTAGCAATGAATATGCGAATCGCACACGTATGTACACTGTCTCTCAGAAATAATCAGACAGACTTGACGTTTCACAATGGAGTTTTCTGTTAAGCAGGATATATTATGTGTATCAATCTCTAGGTACTCAATGTTTTAAGCAAAAATCATTTGCTATGAATATCCATTTTAGAGATTGAAAGTGTGGCTAAACTAAGAGCTTCCCCATTCAACCTTGTTTACATCATGAGTTTATGACACCAAAAAGAATCGGACAACACAAATGAAATGCAATACAAATGAGTAGGTGAAGTCTGTCAGTAGACAAAACAACATCGTAGGAGAAGTACGTCAACTGTGCACCAAGAAGAAGGTGAAATCATAGTATGGGGCCCAGAGGTAAGCAGAATACCTTTGAACAGAGACAGTGATCTATCACTACGAAACGAACAAAACATACGGGGAAATACCAGAAATTTTGAATCTTAGCAAAGGTACAATTAGTGACATAATTCACCGCTATAAGTATTGTTGCATACGAGGGTTGTAAGGGGGAGGAGAGATTTACAAACCTAATCTACAACTGGGGGTGTAGCTATTGAGATGGCAGAATAAAGGAAACATATATGTCAAACTAAACTGAATAGCTCTATTTTAAGGACGTCTAGCATTTATACAGGGCACTCTCTGAGTCTGGAAGAGATCAGGAGTGCTTTGGTAATATTTAATGACATAATAACTTGATATAACTTTACCTTTGGCGATGTGTTCTTTGTATGGCTGGGCAGTCGAAAGATGTATGATGTGCTAAGACCGGCTGGCTATCGTACTCGTAGTAACACTGTTTCATAAACTTTCATTGATTCTCACAGAGACCAACATAAAGTCTCCTCTGACATTTCTGCAACGTTTCTTCCCCGATGGCTAACTCAACCAGGCTTGAATAGGGGTCTTACCAAAATGTCAATTCAGCGATTCCCACTAACTGTTAATTTTGCACCACACCGTTTACATCATTGAGAGAATGTTTAAGCCTGTACTAACCTACTTAACAATTATTTCTTTTGGTCAGCAAAACAAGATTATGTCATCTGTGAATTATTTCCTTAAGCCAACAGTCCAAAGTACATGTTTTACCAGTCAGCAGAATTTACGCTTGACATACATTTGTTTCAGAATCAATACATGTTACAGAATAATGATAACCGAAATTTCCAAATCTAGCTCAGACTATACATGCAACACATCCCCATCCCCTAGAGTTTGCTGCCTTCAGCAAATCCCAAGGACTGGTAACATTTATGAGATACAAATTTTTAAATACATAAAATAATAATTTACACTTACAAAAATGTTGCACTGGGCACATAGGCAATAGAGCATACTTTCCAGGTGGAAAAATACAAACATTTACATGTACATATTTTTTGGCGAGTCATAAGTGTAACACCTGAAAAAGAAAATCAGAGGACAGGAAATGGAGATGACTTGATGCGGATTGGTTTCGAAGTATCCCACACTGAATGAAGTCCATAGTTCCATAATAGCACACTGTTCCACCACTATGAGTTTATAGTTTTGGGAAACACATCACAGCACTTGGTCTCTGAAGGGTTAAAATTACTACTTTAAGTTTGTCTAACAAGGCACTAGCTGTCACAAGTAATGTAAACTTCAAAGAGAAAAACGTTTAATGTGCTCCCTGCTCCAGTTTGATAGTCTGTACTTAGTCTTTTAAAACAGGGAGACTGATGAAAAACCTCGATTGTGGCTTGCAGTTTATATGATTTCGTGTTCAAGCGTACGGTGCTCTTTGGTATTGCTTGGAAAAGTCCGTACTGAAGAGTCGATGGAAAGTTCGAAATTGGAGTTTATGGTTTTTAGAATAATCCGCCTAGCTTACACTCGCCTACCTCAGCTGGGTCAGAGTTCTTGCAGGTGAGTCAATGGGAACACGAAAGAGTGACTTATAAGTTATTGTACTTGAGCCACTGTAAAAGTTTGCTGGGTAGAGTTGCTTTGGCTTTTACCCAGGGATTCGCAGCGAAAGCCACGAGTCCATGAAGTTGTGGAGGTCCTCTGGAAAGATTTAAGTGCCTTTCCACACGCGAGTAGTGCCACTCCTAATGTGATACTTGGTTACCTGGGGTGCTTTGGTTCTCCCAGGAAAGGGTAACTGCTAGGGTCCCTGGTGTCTCCTCTGCTTTCTCCTTATGGTGGTGGTGTTTCCTGATGCTTCGACGTGTTTTGTTCATTCATGTCGCAACAGAAAAACAAATGATCCAGAGTTAGGATTGATGCATAAGAACATTTCTATGGGCTGAGGATGGGTTAAAGTTCACGGGAATATAATTAAATGAAAGGGCTTTTCAGGTATCACATTACCAAATGAGTATTTCTTATATCTAGCTACAAATTATGGTTATATATAATTAATATAAATGGATCATGCATGGAACTATGTGTAAAAATTAATTAGTTTTATTGGAAGAAGGAGAAAAAATTGGTTAAAATTTATAGAGTAAACAAAAATGAAATTTTATGTTTGCCTTATGGCTGAATAACATAAGCAAATAACCTATGGAAACTTCATAGATGTTCCACTTAAATTTAGTTGTTTACATATTAGTGATAAACTTGGAATAAATTACAAGTATTCTTCATAAAACCATCATACAGTTGAGTTATACATAATTAGTAGTAATATTGATAACAATTTAGCTAAAGAAAAATGGAGTTCATTTAATGAGTATTACTTGCTATAAATTATCGGATATTATTTACAAAGATCATGTCTAATGACTTGCCATAATAGCACCTATATACTGGATTAGACCTAGGCCTAACAAATGTCTACTGTTGTCATAAAATAAGTCAAATATCTGAGTTAGCCATGTCTTTCTATTTTGTTACCATGAGTCTTAATGATACTGGAGTACTTGTTTCTAGAGTTACATAACATACCTTCATAATACATGGTAATTGAGGTCACATTGATATAATCATCTTACAATCTATAAGGATATCCTATGACTTTATCTTTTTACAAAAATATAGCAAAAATAACTCTGAGATTTGCTGGTTTAGCACTGATTGTTTAAACAGGAGGTATAATGCTTCTTTTCTTCTTTTCGCAAAAAAGTGTGATCAAAGATATCGATAAGCAATATCGATCTTATTATCCAGAGATATGACGTACTCTACTGTCACTGGATGTTAAAAACAAGTATTAAATTACAGTGCATTTGGTTGTCTTATAAATGAAATGTTAATTGAAAATAATTAAGTCTTCTCTTTCTTATTAATCCCTAACAAATTTAGGCATGCTTTTATACCATGGTAATTATGGGTAATAGCAAAAGAAAGGGAGGGGATTTGTAGGTTATAGATCTCATCGTGCTGTGACCTGTAAACAGAACTTGATATAACGATTAGTTTAATCTTAGTCATCGGTCATGTCTCAGATCCATAATGAACATTGTCAAAGGATGTATTTGAGTTATGTGTTGCCCGCTAAAAGAGTTCCATAAATGATGGAGAAACTGACTGGTGTAAGAGGAAGTACCCTTAGAATAGCATACTACGATAATTACATGAAGTTCATCAGTCTGCTTTGACAGATAATAAATATAAGTCATGGGTTTCTTTATCAATACTTAAAGGTGAATTGGGGAAACATAGCTGAATTCTATGACTTAGAACCTTAGGTAACACCTTAGTTAAAAAAATTCTCTGCTTTTCTTATCACATGATTTGAGTCAATTATTGAGTTTGCTCTTCAATCATCATAGCTAATACAGTTTCTTATATGGTCTTAGGATTTGTGGTTATCTCTATTCAGTTGCACTATTCAAAATCATACTTTATTATAAGCTAATGAAGGGGGACGCCTTCCCTCCATAGCACAAAACTTCACATACATACTGCGCAGTCGTCACTCATACATAAACATTAATGCTATTTTGTCTTCACAACTTATTTATTTAAACTGATCAGTAATTATATAGCTTTAACTTGGCAATGTTTATAGGGAAAATCACTTGCGCGAAAAGAATCCCTTTTTATATTATAACAGCTTTATCTATATCACATCAACATGAGAGGCATACACAACCTAAGAGTCTCGCGAGCACCAAGGGATGTAATCTCTGTCGTTCATACAAAAAAAATCTTATAGTTTGAAATCTTGAAACTTGAAGATACCTTAGTATATGCATACATATTCACTAAAACTGTCTCCGAAAATCTTGCAATGGATTCGGAACAGAACACATTACTAATAGAATCTATAAACAATAATAGCCTCTAAGAACGACTCGCGGTTGTTCTTAAGGCCAAAGGGTACTACAAACATACATTATCTTAACAAATCCTAAGCATTTGGTTAGAACGATCATAACTTATAACTTAATCACAGAGAATGTTAGGTCAAATTGAACTGATTTATAATGAAAAACAAGGAGTACCACTGGTATATTTTTAAAAGCATGGAGGGGAATAAAATGCGTTAAAAGAGGTGTTTTTACTATGGTGATAGCAAAAGATAGGCGTATTAAAGCTTGAAGTTGGAGTTTGAATTTTTATTAAGACTATAATAAGAAGGGTTACAATTGTATAACATTCTTAGCAGCGAAGAAATTCGTACCGTGTACAAAGTATATTTTAATTGTCAAAGTGTGATTTTGCTGTTGCATATGTAATCTGACTTGCTATGTCAGCAGTTCCCAAACAAGCGTTGAGATAACTTCCGGCGTAGACATGTTAGGAAAAGAAATAGCTTGGAAAACTAAGAAGTTTACAGAAAGTACCGTTTGAATATCTTTCCAACTCAAAGTAAAGAAAACAACAACAGATTCTTCTTGAAAAGAAAAAGAATCGTTACGAACGGGAAAACCTTTCATGTTATAAGCGGTATAAAGCGGGAATGCGTTTCAAAAGAAATTAGGAACAGACTGTCGGGAATTAAGCCTGTGTAAAAATGTCATTTGAGGGGGTTATTTTCGTGAAATAATGAATGGACGTAATCGGTAATACACCACTGCGCCAAATAACCTAGCTTATGCAGGCTTCCTCTTTAAGCAGAGATGATGTATTTATAACGTTAATACATAAAAATTGCCTAACAATAATTAGTTATCGATATCAGGTAGATTCACGGACAGTAAATAGGAATATACTAAGTCCATTGTCTAAGCTTGGTCATGTTATGTTGGTAAGAAGTATACACGCGTTGCACCGGACGTGCTAAGTAAGCTGGTGTCTGCAGAAGATGGTGTGGGAATAAACAAATCAGCACTATCACACCGATAGACGCTGATACACAGAACTAATGCCATTAGGTTTTGCACTGTCTTTCTGGGATGTAGTAAATAAATAATCTTTTATGCTTCGCGTAATTAGTTAAAATTATATACGGAAAAGTCGTTAAATAGGTAACGGCAAAGAGGAAATATGTGTTATTTGGAAGGAAAAGCGTGTTATTGGGTGGAAATTATAGTTGTTTGGATATGGTGAATATGATCTAAAGCAAAAGCTAGACGTGTATATTCGGAATAAAAAGGTGCGAGTTTACTAATGGATTAGGTCTTAGCCGTGGGAAAGGTGAGTAAAACATATTGAAACAAATTTATGATTTGCACTGAAGTTTCAACTTGAAATAGAATCGTCACTAATTAATTAAGTGCAGTTTAGAGAAGTTTAAATATTATTTTGTATTTGGAGAGATTATATTAACAAAAACAAGCGAGATAATATGCCAAATATGGAGTATTATTTTATTTGAAGCGAAATTAAGATTTTGAAGCCCGGTGTGTCATGATCGCTGACTTTATGAGCTTAGCATATTCATAAACAATGTTTAATATTATGTAATTAGCTGTAAATACGAAGACGTAAGAAGAGAGTCATTGTTTACTTAACATTGGAATGAAAGGAAATTATGTTAACTTAACATGTAATTGTGTTTTGAAAATTTTATCATGAAGGCTTAAAGTTGGTGTTATTAAAATAATACATTTACGTTGAGGATTTTAAGAGCTGGAAAGGAACTTGAAAATATTCTAGTGTTGTTTCTAGGAGTTATAATTAATAATAGTATTTTCTGTTCGGAACACAGTCATAATTGTTTCTTTTGTCCCTTTTTTGTTTGTTGAATTATTATAACATTTTAGAAGGGAATTTGTTTAAAAGATTACGGGAGACTGACAAGAATAAATGCGTTAAATAACTATAAGTAATGTGTGTATGTGTCTTTTCCAGGATATATTTTAAGCACACAAGGTTATGTGGATTGCTAGGAATTTAAGGAATTCAGATTAATAATAAAATCATTTTATTGAATGAGAATTCATATAAAATATTGCAAAAGTAGTGGAAAACCATATTGGATTTGTTGTGGTGAACTATCTACGAGAAAGAGAATAGACAAAAAAAAACATTTGAACACATGCGAGGGAAGAAAGATAGAGATAGACAGACCTGAAAACATTTGTTTGTTTCTTTTTTTTCTTCCCTGGTTGGCTTTCATTCTAATCATATAGGCTGTAATACTGCGTGCTCAATCTTAAAGTAATTGTAATGAAATTGTGACAGGTACTCTATAAATAAATATATCAATAAATTATTAAGGTGCATAATAGGGATGTAGTCTTGATACGTGTATGATACTATCATATTTTTTCGACCAGTAACATTTTTAATGCAATAGTTCAGGGGACTTGATTGTTCCACAATGCGAAATGGCCCATGATAACGATGTAGCAGTTTGGTCGTTTTGTTTTTCATCCTAGCTGGGGTGAATACTTTTACTAATTGTCAGGGTTGAAATTTAATGGTGCGTCTTTTTCTGTCAAATATTTTTTGTAATTAATTTCTTTTTGCCTGATCCTATCCTTAGCTAGCTGACGAGCTATCTGAATGTGTTTCTGTGTAGTTTGGACAAAGGGTTTGTCCGTGGTGTATTTTAGTTGAACTTCGTTAGAAAGGGTGGGATTGCGTCGATACAAGAGGAAGAAGGGCGATTTTCCTGTATTTTCTTGTTTACTCGTATTATAGGCAAAGATGACATGTGGGAGTGCTGTGTCCCAATCCTTTTGGTCAGTTGAAACGTAATGTGACAGCATATTGATTACAGTCTGTTTAGCACGTTCTTTAAGTCCGTTGCAAGCTGGGTGATAGGCCGTGGTAAATGACGGGTGCACGCCCAGGGTCTTTAAAAGGTGTTTCATTACATCACTTAGAAACACAGTACCTCTATCAATTAAGAGCTCGGCAGGGGAACCGTGCCGACAGATAATTTGCTCTAACACAAATTTAGCTACGTGCTCTACAGAACCTTTAGGAATAGCACGAGCTTCTACCCATTTTGTAAAGTATTCTGTTGCTAAAACAATCATAGTGTTACCCTGCTTGGAACGATGGATCGGACCGATGAGGTCAATGCCAAAGCGTTCTGAGACATTATTAACGGGAGTTGGCTGTAAAAGACAGCTGGTTTAACATTTGTCAACCCTTTTCGCCCCTGGCAAAATTGGCATTTGCGGACGTATTTTTCAATGTCTTTCTTCATCCCAAGCCAGTAATATCTGGAGTGGATTTTTGTAAAAGTTTTCTGGAATCCCATGTGTCCTGACAGAGGATCTGAGTGACACGAAATTAGGATTTCGTGTTTCAGCTGATCAGGGATGACCAATAAGTGCAAAAGCCCTGAACGTCCTGCATTTTTGCGGTACAGGACTCCTGATTTTAAAGTATAGGTTTTTGCCCGTCGTTGTGACTTAGGTGAGCCGGTTTGGGGATTTTCCAACGTAGTTATTAGGGGTAGCAGCTTAGATCAGCTCTTTGTTCAATTGCTACTTGAACTGGTGTTAATAGACAAGTTGGCAAGTCGTCCAATTGTTCCACTAAATAAGGGTTGGGTTTATCCACTGGAAAACGGGAAAGAGCGTCTGCGTTCGTGTGTTTTGCACCTAATTTATAAATGATGGAATAATCATATTCCTGTAGTTTTAATGCCCAACGTGCTAGTCTTCCTGTAATGTCTTTTAAATTACGAAGATAGCAAAGGGAATGATGATCACTTACAACATTGACGGGGAAGCCATAAATATATGGTCTAAAATGTTTTAGGCCGTATACTATAGCTAGCAATTGTAGTTCAGAGATACTGTAATTTTTTCATGCTTGTTTAGAGAACGTGAACAGTAAGCAATTGAATGCAATTCGCCATCTATGCGTTGCAATAGAGCGCAACCAATTCCTGACGTAGATGCATCAGTATGAATTTCTGAATAGGCTCCAGGTTGGTAGTGAGCTAGCACTGGGGCAGTTGTAAGTAACTGTTTTAATTTATCGAATGAGTCTTGTTGCGTTGCTGTCCACTCAAAAGCCTTGTTTTTCCGAGTTATTTCATGAAGGGGTGAAGAATAGAAGCAAAATTCGGGACAAAACGTCTATAGAAGCTAAATAAACCAAGTACTTTTCTAACGTCACGAATAGTCTTAGGAACTGGCAAATTTTGAATAGCTCGTAATTTATCATTGTCTGGTTCTATACCCTTAGCGGATACTTCAAAGCCTAATAATTTTATTTTTACATACCAAAAAAACTTTTTTCTGGTTTTAGTTTGAAGTTATGTTTACATAGTTGACGAAAGACTTCTTCTAAATTTGTTAATAATTCATGAAATGTTGGAGCGAAAACAACAATGTCATCTAAATAGACTAAAGCTTTTTTATCACAAAGATCACCCAATAATTTACCAGAAATTTCTGAGAAAAACCTAGGGGCATTAGCAAGTCCAAAGCTTAGTCTGTTAAACTCATATTGGGAAGAACTTGTAACGAAGCTTGTACACTTCTTGCTTTTCTCATCAACAGAAACTTGAAATATGCGCTTAACAAATCCAAACTGCAATACCATTTTGAGTTGCCTAAGTAACTAAGCAAATCATCTATGAGGGGTTGGGGGGTAGGAAGTTGTATTTGTAACTACATTAAGCTTCCGATAATCTATACAAAATCTCATTTCACCACTTTTATTTTTAACTAAGACCACGGGTGAACTCTAGGTACTATGGGATCCTCGAATAATCCTGGCATCCAGCATTTCTTAAATTTGGGAATCTATGATTTCCCTTTGAGCATGAGATACACGATATGGTTTTTGTTTTATGGGTGTTTCATCTGTGCCTTCTATTTTAAATTCTCCTATATCAGTTTAACCTAATTCTTGCAACTTTGTAGCAAAGCCATAACGGTATTTCTGTAATAAACTAGTCATTTGAGATTTCTGTTCGAAAGTGAGTTGTGAATTAACGTTAAATTTAGCGTTTTAAGCTCGATGTGTTGGGAATCTGTAGAAGACCAATTAGAAGCCTGTATAAGGGCTACTTCATAAGCATTGGCAAGGGTTGTTCTAGCAAAAATAACTTTTGGTTCAGCAGTATTGTTATGTACTGGTAGTGAACATTGTCCTGCATTATCAAATAAGATAGGTGAAATTTGTAAACATTCCTTTTGCATAATAGAGTCTCTGGGTTCTAACAAAATTGTTCCTGGTTTATCAAGATTAATTTTACTGGTACGTTCATGGAAGTGAAAGGAGGTATACGAGTGTCCTGTGTACAATATGCCTTAGGTACAGTGTCAGTGTCCTGTTCTGGTTCAATTGTAATCTGAGACAAGTGACAGTTTTGTTTCTCGCCATAGTGTATATTTACTGTGCTATCGTCAGATGTCTTAAGCGTTATATCGTAAGAAGCTAAATTAATAAGAGCTTGATATTTGTTTAAAAAGCGCATTCCTAACAGAAGGTTGTGAGCGAACTCTCGTGCCACTAGTAATTCTTCTGTAAATTGTACTCCTGCAAGTTGACACTGAAACTGGGTCGAATGACCAACGTCTAGTAATTTGTTGTCTGCTGTGCGAAGGAGCAAACTATTAGATATTGGAAGTACGAATGACGTTACGAAACGTTCATTCACTATGCTAACGGCACTGCCGGTGTCAAACAATATGCTAACCGGTTGGTTTTTAGATGTAATATCCTGAGTCGTAAGTACATTCATAGGCCGAATATGTGCAACTGTAAAATCTGGAATATTAGTTTTTATTGGCGCCACCGACTTTACTGCCGTGGCGTCCCTTGCCCGTTTGGGGGACTTTGCCTAAGTGTGCAATTTATCGCTGTATGACCTTGTCGGTGGCATGCAAAACAAACAGGTTGTCCATCAGCTTTTCTACTGTTTATTTGCCAACTGATATTTTGTTTAGCATTAGGGGGTCTCCCAGAAAAATTAGTTCCGCGTTTTTGTAAGAGCCACGTGCAAAGTGATTACCAAAGTTAGTACCGCGAACGTGTCCAGGGGTCATTGATCCTGACACACGAGGTGATGTACTATGTCTGTCATTGTGTGAAAATTGAAGTGTTTGTATTTTTTTTGTAATGTTTGTACGGCTTCAGTCAACGTTTCAATGGGATCTGATGCATTGGCATCGTTAATGGCTGAAACAGGTCTCGATGTTGGTCTCTGCATTAAGTCACCACGTTGTCCTGCCAGATATCTAGCTGTTTCTATCCTACGGACAAATGTGATTAGGTCATTTACAGTCTGTGGGTTTGCAGGGAGCACTTGCTCCAGTAAGGATGGTTTAAGCCCGCGGGTAACATAACGTAAGCGTTCTCTCTCTGTCATATTGGGGTTCACTTAATCACATAGGGCTAGAACATCATAGTTATACTGTTCTACAGGCTCGGCCAAATCTTGCATTCTTAGCCTAAGCTGACATTCTACCACGTCTTCGTATGCTGCTGCCACAAAAGCTTGTTGTAAGGCGGACCTTAAGTCTGTCCAGGTATATTGTGTATGTCGGGGAGCAAATGCTTTAAACCAATTGGCTGGGGCGCCACGTAAGTAACATGGTAAATATTGTGTTTTTGCGTGTACATTCCACCCATTCGCTGTGGCAATTGTGTAGAAATTGTAGAGTTAAGAAAAAATGTCTTGTCCTAGTCTGCCTTCAAACACGCCAGGGTCAATAAACGGGCGTGCATACGGCATCATTGATAATCTGGAAGGCTTAGTGTTTAAGTCTTCTCGAGTTGAGGGGTCGACCGGAGGTACTGAAGTGGTCATGATGGCGTCGTCTAACGACGAAGTAGAGGATGAATTTGAAAGGGTGTGGGAGGTCTGTAATTTAGAGGAAGTTTCAGTCAAGTCTCATACGCTTAAACTTCTTGGTCTCTCAATAAAGTATTGGATGGGTTTTAACTTTCGGAGTCGACGACTACTTCTTTGGTTAATTTTATGCATAGATTTCCAAAGATCTATGACATCCGAGCAAACTACCATAATGTCGTGGACAGCTAGGGCATACGCTTGAACTGAGTTGTCTAATGATAATTGATGTTCCCTAATGAGTTTATGAATTTCCAGACTCACGGGGCGATTACTTGGGAACTTGGAGGACAGATCCATATAAGGATGGTGAAATAAGAAATAGAGGCACCCACAGGAATTATTGAAACCAAAAGTAATGTAAATTGTAGTAACACAACAACTAACATGTGTGGCAATGCAAAATAACATGAAAGTATTAAACCATACAAATAAAAATACAACAATAATGCACCTGAAAGAAAACTATATGTCAGTATTCTATACACATTCTGGGAAGAAACAAGAATAAAATGCACTCTGCTGAAAGTAAGATATGATTATGTCACCAACAAATTCAAATATCTGAATTTAAAGTTTGCATAACAAAAATTCTGATACTAGGAATTACAATAGTAAATGTGTTAACACTATCTGTCACCTTTAACATTGTAGAAGTATAGGCATCTTATAATAAAGTAATAATAACTAACTGTAGAAAAATGTAATGTTCAAGAACAATTTGATAGCTAAAAAAATCACAAGTTACGGAACTGGGTATACTGGGGGGTGGGGGTGGGGAAGACATAATTATCAAAAGGAAAAAACAAAATGTTATGGAGCTTGGTACCGTAGTCGGATGCTAAATTAAAATACACAAGGTACCGGGACCGTTATCTAAATTTGCAAATGCAAACCCTGGCACTCCGCCATAAGTTGTATAAAGGTAGGGGGTTTGGAGGTACAGGGATCGAAACCATATTTCTGACCTTAAGGGTGGTAGAAACCGGACGCCACCGCCACATGTTGCATACGAGGGTTGTAAGGGGGAGGAGAGACTTACAAACCTAATCTACAACTGGGCATGTAGCTATTGAGGTGGTAGAATAAAGGAAACATATAGGTCAAACTAAACTGAATAACTCTATTTCAAGGACGTCTAGCATTTATACAGGGCACTCTCTGAGTCTGGAAAAGATCAGGGGTGCTTTCGTAATATTTAATGACATAATAACTTGATATAACTTTACCTTTGGAGATGTGTTGTTTGTATGGCTGGGCAATCTAAATATGTATGATGTGCTGAGACCGGCTGGCTATCGTACTCGTAGTAACACTTTTAAATTAACTTTTGTTGATTCTCACAGAGACCAACATAAAGTCTGCTCTGACATTCCTGCGACGTTTCTCCCCCGAGGGCTAACTCAACCAGGCTTAAATAGGGGTCCTACCAAAAAGTCAATTCAGTGATCCCCACTGTTAGTTTTGCACCATACCGTTTACATCATTGAGAGAATGTTTAAGCCTGTACTGACCTACTTAACAATTATTTCTTTTGGTCAGCAAAACAAGTTTAGGTCACCTGTGAATTATTTCACTAAGCCAACAGTCCAAAGTACATGTTTTGCCAGTCAGCAGATATTTACGCTTGACATACCTACATTTGTGTCAGAATCAATACATGTTACAGAATAATGATAACCGAAATTTCCAAATCTAGCTCAGCCTATACATGCAACGGTATGAAGACAGAATTGAATCCCGAGCAAAGCCTGGGCGACCAAAGCTTCTAACCGATAGACAGGAGCCTTATATTATGCGGAAAGTAAAACGGATTCCGCGTATACGTGCTCTGTTGATTTGCGCTGAGATTCAGGAAGAACTGGGACTGACAGCCCTGAAACGGTCAGCAAGGCCATGCGAAAACAAGAGTTTAATGGCCGCGTAGCCAGAAAAAAGCCATACATTTCCAGCAAGAATAAAAGGAAGCGATTACAATTTGCCAAACACTGGTAACAGGACAGCCAATTGGTGGAACCAAGTTATTTTTTGTGACGAAAGCAAATACAACCTTGCTGGTTCCGATGTCAGGGTGGTTATGTGGAGGAAACCAAACCAGGAGCTAGAGGAGCGCATTCAAACACGGCGGAGGGAGTGTAATGGTATGGTGCTGTATTTCCTCTACGGGGGTGGAAAAACTGGTGTTCATAGACACAACCATGAACAAGGAAGTCTATCTTAGACTATTACAACAAAATTTAAAACAAAGTGATGAAATAATGGGTATTTTGGACACCTACTTATTTTATCAGGATAATGATCCGAAGCATGCGTCCCACATTGTGCAGCTATGGCTACTTTACAACTGTCCTCATGTACTGCATCCACACCATCAGTCCACGGATCTTAATCACATAGGAGCAGTACGGGACAAACTGGAGAAAGCCGTGCGGAAGACCCCATCACCTATAAGCAGCATTTGAGGGAAAGGTTTCAAGAGGAATGGAGCAAACTTTCTACAGCCTACCTGAAAAACCTGGTTCACAGTATGCCAAATAGGTTGCGAGAAGTAGTGAAAAGAAGAGGGAGAGTCACAAAGTACTAAGCCATATTTTGTATCACACTCAAGTTGTTTTGTCCGATTACTTTTGAGGACCAAAGAATGTCATATTTCTGTTTAATTCTTAAAAAAGCATGCATTATATAATTTTCATGTGAAATAAAACTTATTTTGTTACAAGAACGAACGATGTAACTGATGATTATCATTAATTTCAATAAAATAGCACATCAAATGTTGATTTTCACTTTCAAAACTTAGTATTATGCTTTGTCCGATTATTTATGGGAGTCTCTGTACATGTTCTGGCAGTGCAGCAAATAAATGCTTATATATAGGTTGCTTCAAAACTTCAGCGAACGATTATAGTGTTTAGTTTATAACTTAGCTAGTCCGAAATTAGTTGTCGGGTGTTTCTTGCCTTGCATGTCACCGTTACTTTGAAAAGATGCCTTTTGTTTATTTGACACATACGACCAATACAAGAAGTTAGAGGATTACGGTTTCTTTTAAAAATTGCCTTCAACCTTCCTTTACATTTTTCTGTTGCTTTGTCCTCCGATGTAAACCCAATAACAAAAACGTTTCTCGCTGCCTACATTTTCTAGTGCATATACATAAAGATTCCCCAAATTACTTAATGTAAAAGATTATAACCAGGGGCGGCTGCTGTTTATCAGCACAAAAGCACGTAAACCCCCAGTATTTGTCATGTAGAAGCCCTTTTCCTATTTTCGTTCACTATTTGTATTTGTGTTTATGTGTAGCAAGTAGACGGCGATAGCACAATATGTGGCAACGTTGCAGGTAACACACTTCCCTTGTGCTAGCATATCATGTAATGTTTAAAGCTCTGCGCATGCGTAGACGACAAATGCTACAGACAGGCATTGGTTGGGTGTGCCCAGATCAGAGCACAGTTTCGATGTGGACGTTAATTCACATTGGCAACGCCAGAGTTCTTGGTCATCTCTGGGAAGTGCTGCTATCTACAGAATTTAACTGCAACTATCTCCAAATGCAAAGAATGTTTACAACTCCTAGCGCTCTCAGCCTTTGCTTTGTTGCTTTATGTTACTTTGAATACGGGGGGTTCTTACGGTCCAGTTTCTAAACAGATGTTTTGTTTTAAACACTGTGATAAACTTGGAATTTTTAGATAATCAGCAGATGAGACAATTGTGAGTTTCCTAGTACATCAAGTACAATTAGTGCTTTAGCACAAAACAATTACTCTTTGCTGTGTGCAGCGACCGATCGCGAGGTTTTTGAATCTTTGTGACAGTTGGACTTCTCTCAAGATGTAGCTGCGAACTTGCAAAGAAAGAATGTAATAAACTGACTAGGACGTCCGCAGCCCAATTTGACAGTTAAGCGTGTTACAAAAATCAGAAGCGGGACTACAGGCGCAAATTTAATAATGTATACACAAACTGTAAATGGCTACGCGGCTGCAGTATTAGAAATGTGCTTTTTGCTTTCCGTGCCTTCTTTTTAGCTCTGAAGTAAGTTAAATTAACCACTACCGCCAAGGCCTACCGACCCGACTGCCGGCCTCACGCCCACTTCCACATGACAGAGGTGGACGATCATTCAACCGATACGTGGTCAGACGGAATGTTGGTTTTTGTGACCAGGGCTGAGTGAGCACCGGCCCTATACCCGGGAACTAAAATCCCCACCAAATGGGTGGAATCGCACCCGGGCCCCTTTCCGTGGCCAGAGACCACGACATGCTAACTGAGCCCGCTACGCCACGGCGCAGGACTAGCTCTGAAGTAAGTAATTGGACAAAAGTAGTATGTGCGACTTGGTACATCTTACTGAAAAGAAAAAGAAGCACGGAAATTCACACTGACGTAAAAATACATGTATTTAGTTCGTCATATTTGGTCGTATGAATATTAATGCTCAGCTTACAGACTGTCAGTAAAGGACACAATAAGCAACGTGATAGGAACATATAAATTATTTCTAAGCTAATAGATTGTATAAAATTTTGTTGGAACACTCATTAGTAGTACTGGTGCAGTAGCGGTTAGTGCTAGTGTGCATTTTAAGTATAGATCTTGTGAACACCCATTTTTTATACCACGAGCCGCCACTGATTATAACACTCGTCTGACTAAAGATGGAGAATTCAAACTTGGCAGGTAGGAGCACTGTAATATTCTCTACCTAAGAAATTGTTGTAATATTATGGCAGTAACCTTTGTAGTTGCCGCATGATGAATATACAAATAGAAAATATCCGAATTTTACCGAAAAACAAGCGTTGTGAAAACTTTGGGGCCATAGAAAGTCAAAACTACTGTAAAAATGACATAATCTGATAGAGAAAATATTCTGCATAATACAGTGTTTTTAAAGCTGAAAATTATTACAATTAATTATTTATATCACGCTATTAGCAAGTGGCAATAGCGCGAGGGTAAAAAAGGACGAAGCTAATGAGAATTCCCGTGTGTTAGCTGTTGATAATATTAAATTTTATATAAAATGGAGATTTCCCAATAATTGTTAGGAAAGTGATACTATTAACACAATATGTCTAACACCTTGCATTCCCTGTAACACAGATCTACCTGCGTGGGGAGCAGTAGTTGTAATGAAACAAGAGCTACGCGTTGCGAACCGGACAATCCCAGCGTGTTTTCCTCGGGACTGACGTCAGTAGCTATATATTACAGCGAATCTGTTTTAAACATTAGACATGGGTTTCACTTGTATCTACAATGATTATATTATAAATCTAATTCTGTTGACATTTATCTCCATTAATATAAAGTAGAAAGAGGTAACAAAAGGAATCTTTTATCTGTCAGAATAAGAAAAGACACATTATGTAATACTTTTATTACTGAAATGTAGGACTTTTACAGTTAGGAATGAACAACCTTTGCAAAAGGTCGAATTATCTCTACCAATGTCAAAAACGCGGGACCAGCAGAATAATAAAGTTAAAATTTTCGGGACAAAAGCACATTATTCTTCAAATACGTTTATTCTAATATAGCAATAAAGACATAATCTCTCTGGCTATTAATTATTTTGTAGATGGCCTAGTCGATTTTCAATTTTCCTTTAGTTATCTGAACAACAAGAAATAAACATACATCTACATTGTACATTGAAGGTTGGACAGCTGGTTATTGATTTCGAGCCACCACACCAACCGAGAGTTTACCATTCGCTCAAAGGTCTTACAAACGACACTCGTCAGGCAAATGGGGCGGTAGCTAGATGGAAGTGTGCGGTCCTTTCCAGGTCGAGGGATGGGGATGACAATACCCTCTTGCCAGGAAGATGGAAAGACCCGCTCATGCCAGATACGGTTATACATGCCTAAAAGAAACGACATCGCATCGGGTGGAAGATGTAGCAGCATCTGTCAGTGGATGTCATCGGGACCGGGAGAAGAGTCCTTAGCTAGGGCTAAAGAATGTGCAAGCTCGGCAGCGGTAAAAGGTTGGTTGTATGGCTCATTACATTCGCTATTAAAATTTAGTTTTATTCTCTCCGCAGCTTCCTTAATAGGAATCGAGAGGGCGTCATAATTAGCCGTTTGGCTAGTAGCAGCGAATGAGGTGGCAAGGGCTTCGGCTATATCTTGCTCGGTAGTGCAGATGGAACCGTAGAGAGCAAGTCCGGGAATGACCGTTCGGCGATACTTGCCATACATCCGCCGAACAGCTGACTATACCTGTAGGCTTCCCAGGATCTTCGTTTCGCATGGCGAAGCTCAAAACGTGCCCTAGCTCGAGAACGTTTAAAAGCAACGAAGTTCTTTTCTGTCGGGTGTAACTGAAACAGCCGCAAAGCACGTTTGCGTGCTTTTATAGCCACACGGCATTCCTCAGACCACCAGGGTACAGGGGAATGACGTGGGGTAGAAGAACCTCGAGGAATGCTGAATTCAGTGGCGAGCAGGATGGAACATGTAAAATATTCCACCATTTCATCGACGGTGTCAAAACCATCGTCGGTGAGGTGTATATGGTAATGAAACTTTTCTCAGTCAGCCTTGGAAATAATCCAGCGAGGATGTCGCGAAGGCGCATGGTGGCGGCCGGATAAATGGATGTTAATTGGGTAATGATTGCTCCCAAAGAGGTCGGAAAGCACAGACCAATCAAGGAGTGGAGCTAATACCGGGCTGCAGAATGAGACGTCTAGCACCGAGTGCGTACCATAAGCGGATGACAAGAATGTCGGGTCACCAGTGTTCAGCAAAATCAGGTCATACGAATCGAACGCGTCTACTATGAGGCAGCCACGAACATCATCAATGTCGGAGCCCCAGAGCTTGTGTTTGGCATTCAGATCTCCCAAGATGAGTAACGGTGAGGGGAGCTGAGCCAAAAGAGCCTGAAGATCCTGCTTTTGAATTACACAGAGCGGAGGCAGATAAATGTTGCAGATGGTAAAAGAGATGCTCTCCCGCTGTATACGAAGAGCGACAGCTTGCAACAGCGTGGTTAATGGTATATTCGTGGCAGAGATATTAGTTGCCACTAAAGTAGCAACGCCACCGCTTGCTCGTGTGCCTGCAACGGAGTCTCCCCTAAACGCCGAGAAAGTGCTTAGGTGTAATGAGTGATAGTGATGCAAATGGGTTTCTTGGAGACAAATAACTAATGGTAACCGTTGAGAAACTAAAAACTGTAGGTCTTAAACGCGAGCTCGGAAACCATTGATGTTCCACTGGATTATTTCCATAAAGAGTTTTTAACGGGCCGTTTTAACTTTTTTCTTCACTTTGGCTGACTTGGGCCCTACGATTCGAAAATCGTTAGCCTCCTGTGACTCGGCTGATGTTCAGGAGCCAGAACTCCTACGGCTCGTAGAACGAGACCGGGATCTCATAAAAGGCGAGCAACTTCGCGATCTATGTTATGGCCGGGATCGGTTTTTCATATTTACTACGGGATGGTTGTTACCCGGTTGTCGACGGGCCCTAAAACACCACACACTCACTCACTCTTTATTGTACAGAATTAAATTTCGTTATTTTCGTTTCATTTATTTAGATAACGGATAACATTTCGTATTGGTCTAGAGAAGTTTGATGTTTATCATGCCCTTGAAATTTAAGCCCTCGGAGCTGACGCTTAGGGCATTAAATTTTTTCACTCGCTGATAAACATCAACTTACCTCATAAGTCCTATAAATACGTAACTATAACAGAAATAGGCTGTGGTATGAAAATGAAGGACTATATAAAATAAAGTACTGTTATGTGACAGCAACACACATTTCGAATATATATATATATATATATATATATATATATATATATATATATAACAGTAACGTTTGCCTGGAAATACTTAGGTCATAGAACAATTAGTGGCAACGTTTCAATTAACAACAAACAGAACGTTTTTGTAGCGGTCACATTATTGCAGTGCTTAGAAGTAATCTCCTTCAACATGAGGAAAAAGCCTCCACACAGAGCTTCTTGTTGTCCTAATATTCGAACAGACTGCTTTACTGCTCTGGTTCTGAAGCGAACTACTATAAGTGATAATTTCATTTTCACAAAAAGGTCGAAATAACATGGGCTCATATCTGGGGAGTATGGAGGATGCTCCAGAATTACGCAGTTCCATCTGCAAATTAAATTAACAACAAGGCCAAACGCGTGAGAGCGAGCACCATCATGTCACACAATGGGATGATAATTCAAGAGCTTTGGACGTTTACGACGCACAGTTGGTCGTAAATCGTGTTCTACAAAGAGGCTGTAATGTACACCATTCACACTATTTCCTTGGGAAACTGTATGAGTGATAAAAGCACCGTCAAAATTATAAGAAACAATGAACATGACTTTAAGTGGATCCTGTTCTTGTCCTACGTTTTTGGTCATGGTGAATCAATGTGCCGAAAATCATTTGAGTATCTCTTCCAATAACTCTGTATGGCATTGTCGAGCATTCATACCTCTTGCAACTTGAATTTTAATGAAGAACATTTGTTCGTATTTACTAAGCTTACAGCTTTTAAACATTGTACTGCATCCGTCTTAGGAAACACACTTTTTGTATTACTCAAAGCCCACGTGCACAAGCGTGACAGACGACAGTGACACTTTGGCCCATGTGTTATGCCATATACATTCAAAGAAGCTGAATGCACAGAGTAGCTTACCAGTAGGTTTTGTTCTCGGAAATTGCTCAGAGGAAGGTGTGCTTATTATAGCGGCAGGAGTATAGATGCTCTTGTCTTTCATTGTTATCAGCTTATAAGATTCACCGCTGATAGCGCCAAATTTAGGCAATGTTGCTACTGATTTTTTAATGACCCATGTAGTATGGTAACATTTAATGCCATATATTGACATGTATATGTTTTGAGATATTCCTTAAAATCTTTAGATTTATCATTGTTCCCCTGACGTATATTTGTCCTAGTGGCGAATTAAGGTATCATCAAATCCCTTCAGCAAGCGGCCCAGAAATCTTTTCCTTTATTGTCGGTAGTTTAATATTTGGCATATACCCAGTTTTATTGTGGACACACGCAGTATTTGATACTGCTATTTTCGACGTTATATCACTCACAATTTTGTCTATAATATATGTTGAGTAACAAGCCAATTTTATTTATAACAGTCAGTTATCATAACAGGTGGCTTACCTCTATTAAGGGGAGAAGGTACCTTCAATATCCGCCATGATATATTTGACATTTTCAATGTACCTTTTCTGAGGAACTATAAATAATACAGCAATGATTTTTCATCACATATACTTACATTATTTGGCAATAAAACGAAATTTTTGTGAGTACATAGAATTAAAAATGTATCTGCAATAGCTTTTTTATTAATAATACTTTTTCATTGCTTGAACATAAAAACATTATCAGTTTCCTAGATAATAAGATCTAAGGGGTGAAAAAATGTCGGTTGTCAGGGAAACAGTCTGTGAAAATTTCATTGAATTAGGAAAGTAGTTTCAAAGGAAAGGTACATAAGGCTTACGAAAACAAAATTGGCGGAAAAATAAGTTTAAGTTTTACAGTACTGAAATTTTGTTAAAACATTCCTGTCCCATAATCAGTGTTGTCATGATCGTCTCTACTCCTCTTGTAGTTCCTTCTCTTCTGTCTAGCACTTTTACAGATGTCCTCTGCCCCCATTTCAGACTTGGTAACACGATATTGGTTCATTTATTTAAAAAAAAATTAGAGCTAGAAGTAATTTTTCTTGGAATTACACAATCCTGTGGAATTGAATCCCTTAATCTAACACTTTGATATCCAAAGATGTTGTTTAGTTTCCAAGTCGTTAGTTATTTTCACAGTTTTCATTATTTATATTCACCTTTTTCTTTCTACCAGGCCCTCCAGACTTTTTTCTGAACACTTTAATAGAAGAGCTAGCCATTTCCTCATTCAGTAACAAAACATACGTTTAAAACGTGTTTAGAAACATGGGATGTCAGAAAAAAAACATGTGAAAGATCTAGAGCAAGCAGGTTTTCCAATAGCTGAAAGTGTAAAATGCAGAGTAAAATATCCCTAAACATAAAATATAAGAAAAGGTTCTAAGAGTAGCCAGAGAGTGGAAAGGGTGCCTGACGTACTCTGAGGTTCGCCACTTTTTCAAATGTAATATTTTCACAAATTCTTGAAAATTTATGGAATGTCCGCAGTTGTCACTTTTTGTTAACGATTTATAACAGACAGTTCGCTATTAAAACTGGTTACGTATGAAGCGGGCGCTTTATATACTGCATTCGGGATAGTTTTCTTGAAACACATTTAGAAAATCTAAGTAACTCTTTCCAACAAGTCTAGTGCAGGTGAGAATTTTTAGAATTCCCTTCATATAAACAACATGCACTATGCCACATATTTCTGAACAAAGTTTATTTTCGCTAAATCTAGTTTAATGAGATAACCTTATTAGTGCTGAGCACAGAGAAATCCAACTGTAACCTCTCCCTCCCTCCCTCCCTCTCTCTCTCTCCACTTGTAAGTTTAAGGGTTCAAATTCAAAAATTTCTTGTAACTTCATTTAATATGATATTTTATTGATAAATGTTATTTTAAGTTATTGTTTTAACGATGCATTGAATCTCCTGAAACTATTATATGTTTTTGATGTAACATTTCCATTCGTCCTTTGTATTTAACGAACTAATTCAATGTTTGTTAACTTTCTTCCATGATTTCCCTGTGCTTTGACCTATTCCTTGATTAAAATTTCGTTATTTAAGCAGAAATATTTTGTACATATATTCTCTTATAGTTTGATGTTGGATTTTAGCGCGATAAAATCTCTAGCAGATACATTGCACCATGCCACACAGATTGTGGCTCCTCAAACCACCTGACAGTTCGGAATGACGCCATTTCATTTGGAATTTCGGAATGATAGTGAATGGCCTCCATACCCCAACAAATGCACTCATTCTCTCAGGAGACTACCCAAGCATGCACCTGCATTTCTAGAAGTCCTGAATTCTTTTCCTGTTGGGATCTAGAAACGCTTCTCTAATAGAAACATTCTTTGATATCTCAGAATCTCATGAGTGTGCTAAAGCCAACAGAATAGATAGACCTTAGTTCTTTATTCTGTACTCGTTTTATCCATAGCTGACAACTGTTTGCAGGCATGCTCCGTATTTCACAGTCAGCACAAGAAAGCAGGTCGGAGGAATCTGTGGTGTAATCACTTTTGCTGAGTTTATGCTCGTCTTCCGTGTGATAGGTTCATGTAAAATACAAAGAGTTGTCATATAGCTCATCCATGCATAATACTTATCACTGCAAATACAGAAACGAGCATTAATTCTGACAGCATCGGTATCTCATATACAATCTCATACACTCATTTCGTAGTAAACCGATCCACTACCTGAGCAGATAAACAGCTCTTCTGTCCTTCATTCCTCTTTTGACTTCCTGTAGTGGGCGGACAGTGCACAATGAGGAGGTCCATGGGTGCCGAAAGGGGTGTAACTTCAGGCTAGCGGTCATTGAACCACACCCCAGTACCATTGTACAGTAACACTACTGTACCATTGAGTTTAAACTGTGCCTCATCAGATCACACAAACATCTCCGAAAACACTTCATCGTTGCCTACCATGTTATTGAACTACTCCCAGTACTCGATAATACCAACTGGGTCGTACGCATTTATTGCATATAGTAATCTTGGGATGTAGTACTTCGACTGTGTAGTGTTCAAAATGCGTCCCATACTTGAGCGATTCAACCTAGTTTCACGGATGCACTGTCTCACAGGCTTCTGTGGTCAGTGAGTGAATTGTTGTAACATTTGACGGGAGTTCGCTGGACTTGCTGTTACAGGTCGTCCAGATTGTTTTTTCTGTACATCTGTAACACAGCCGTCGACCTCAAACTTTGCTCGAATGCGCGCAGTTGTTAAACGTGACGGTGGCTATGTTATATACTTATTACGCCACTGGCGTTGAATCTCACTAATGTTTTCATACCTAATGTACCACTGACTTCCTTTCATCGAATGTAAGCTTTGCGCCACCAATATTTACTTAAGTAACCAAGAACAAAATAATGTTTATCATATTTGTCGACTGTCATCAGTAGATTTCGGATATTAGGCAAAAACCTTTTCAATCCTTAAACGTTAACTACATAAAAACCTGCAAACACACGTTTCATAAGAAGCCATACCTAAAATTACAGTTTTAATAGCACCATGTTTAATCTCTGTTAGGTTAAAACATCCATTCTTTTACCGAAAATCTCTCCATTATTTCTCCAAAACTATATGTTTTGAATTCCAAAGCGTATTTTGCAGTGTGTATTCATTTTAACTAGACTACACATGTAACTTTCATTGTCAATCTGAGGGTTACTATTATATGACCTTGGGAGCGGTGGCTGCAGTGTACAATAACTGAGTGCTCTTCACCCCGTTCCCGGAAAAAGAGAAGGCGCACCTACTTGGTGCATCTTCAGTCAGCCATATCTTCCTTCCCCTTGCACAATTTGCGTTCTGTCTTAAGCATTTGAAGTGACGGTTTGGTGAGAAACCAATGCGAAAAATTAAAACATCAAAGGCTTTATTGATACGTCAGTGGCTTCTAGAGCTTCCAAACTTCACCACACATGGCCAGGCAATATTCTGTCAAGCGTGTAGTAAACAGGTGAGCAATTTAATGTATATATTATATGATTTTTCTTCTAAATTTATAGTAAGTGACCGCTTGCTACATAAATTGCCATAGTGTTATTTTCTGGCGTAATTTATTGGAAAAACGTTATTCCTTTAAATCTCAGTTTCATATGCTTTGGTACCGGCGTGCTGAATATACTGTTTCTGAAAACTAAATCTTGAATTTCCATAACTAAAATCCTGCTTGAAATTCAAAATCTCCTGTAAAACAACAAAATTAAAATTAGTAAATGCACTTATTTACGTATCACATTTCTTTGTTTTTGTAATTTACGTCCTCTTACGTTAAGTCATATCAGACGATGAATAGAATGGATGAAATTATGCTCAAATGAACCCAGGGTCCATTGAGCTTAGAGTTACCCCTCATTCGTCTTTTAGGAAAAGGGAAAACCATGGGTCAAACATTATCCAGATAACTCACCGTGACCGAGATGCGAACTCGGGTCCTCTAGAATGTGAGGCAGACACTCTACCATCTACGCTACCGAAGAGGGCGATTTGTTTTTTCTGTGTGTGTAGGTAACCAGCGGCAAAAAGTCGCCCTTTACACATGGTGACCAAGGATGTACACCTACGTGTACATCAGATTAACACTGAACGGGGAAAAGCTTCTTAGAAAAATACTGTCACAGAAACATTCCCTCAGAATCTACCATAAAGAAAAATTATGTTCACGGTACATATGTAGAAGCTTTGAGCAGAATTCGCTCGGAAATGGGCGAATCACATATCTGGCTGTCAGTAGATGAAACTACGGACAGTATGGGGTGTTACACAGCACATGTAATTTTTGGGAATTTGAATTCTTATACTCCAACAGTAGCATATTTGATCTGTTAGAGACAACTGGCCAGAATCAACTCTCAGACGATAGTGAAATACGTTAATGATGGTCTCTAGGTATTGCACCTAAACAGTGTTAATGAGAATAAAATGCTACTCATATGCACTGACGCAGCAGCATACATGATTGCTAAAGTTCAGTTGTTTTCCTTTTTTTATCCTTGCGCCACGCACATTACTTGCCTTGCACATGATGTTAACCATGCCATATATCAGAAAACAGTACCCAAATGTCAACAAGTTGATTTCTGCAGTGAAACAAAGGTTTTCATTAATGCACCAAAAGGGTTACAGATTTTCCGTGAGAAGCTGTTCAATATTTTTCTGACCCCCGAAGCTGTACTTACGCGCTGGGAGATATGGCTCAAAGCTACAGAATACTACAACGATCACTTTGGTGAAGTGAAAAACGTTGCTTCAAGTCTAGAAGACCAGTCTGCATGCATTGTGTCTGCAAAGCAAGTGATTCTGGTATTAAGAGTGATCTATCATTTTTAAAGTTGCACTTCACCTTTATTGTGCACCGTATTGCATGACCTGAAATAGCAGGAAAACCTTGTATGAACAAGTGCGAATATTTAAAGCTATGTAAGAAAGGATTAAAACTGCTCCTTGTTCTGTTGAAGATAAAAGTATGGGATAAACTGGAGAACGTTCTGTAGAATAATGTAGGACTGAATGACCTGCGTAGCGCTTCAGATATCTTAGCAGGCAAAAGTACGGATGAACAATTTAACATTTTTTTCCATCTAGTGTCGAAGTTGGAAAAGACACCTGTAACTTCGGTGGATATGGAGCGTTCATTTTCAGCTTACATATTAGTGTTGAGTGACAGACGGCAGTGCTTGTTGGTTCAAAATCTCGACAAAGTATTAGTAATTTATTTGAAGCTAATAAATTCGGACATTAGTGAACAAAGATTTGTAGAACTTGTTACTATTATTTGACTTGTTTGCATAATTAATTTTTATGTTCAAAACTTATTTTTCACCTTTCATTGCTGAAATTGATGTGTTAACTCCCTACGGTTAGATATTTGCTCTTTTTGTAATTGTAATAGTAGTGGATGTGTCGGAAAGTAAGAATTTTAAATGATTAAATTCCAAAAGCCGAATTGCCGATTTAAATCAGGTTTTAAAATAATATTATTTTAAAATACATTTTTTGTTTTGTTTTTGTTTTAGAGACTATCTCTTACATTATAAAACCTATTTTAGGCACCTAAAGTAACATTTTAAGGACCTAAAAACCGTAAACCTAGTCATCAGACACCGCCAGTGTGGTCATTCTCAGAACTACGTACAAACAAAAGAATGCTTCCCTGGCGACTGTCATCGGACACCACTTGTGTGGCTATCGCCAAAACTACAAACAATAGAATGTTTATGTGGCGGCGGTCATCACACACCGCTTGAGTGGCAATTCCTAGAACTACAAACAAAAGAATGCTTATCTGGCGACTGTCATCAGACTTCGCTTGGGTGGTGGCGATTGCCGGAACTACAAACTTACTACACTGCCAAACATGAGATGTTTCCGCCAATTACTTCTTAGGTTATGGACTATTTAACTGCGCATACATTTTTTAGACTACTCTGAGACATTTTTGAGACCTTACTGTCGGAATCTGTATAAAATTCAGAAATATGTTACATACAATTTAACATAATTATTGGTCTCGTATCTCGTATTGTTAGCCAATCAAGAGTGTTCCACAAATTTATCTAGATTCTTGATCTTTGTTTCATTCGGTCATAGTTATCTGGTGAATAAAGAAAGTTTGAACACAGTCCTTTATCTCTCTCGGTATACACGGCTACTTTAATCTCCAATAGATTGCACAGTCTCATAAAATTAAATATAAATCCACCGAGTAAGAATGCTCTGCAGTAACGAGTATGTCTCACATTCGAGAGATTCCAAGGTTCGATCTCCGTTGACCACACATTCTCACCTTTGGTTCTTCATGTTTTTCCCGTCTACAGGCGAAATCAGGAAGGTTTGCATCATCCACAATTTCTCCTTCCCTCCCACTCCTCTTCATGTTTCCTGTTTAGTTGTAGACTTCTTTATGTTGGATGGCACTCCTCGTGAATATCTTGAGAACTCCGTACTCGACGGGTCGTTCATCGCTGTCCAAGGCAGCCCCAGAAGTGATACCAACGTGGAAGTGTTAGGGAATTCCGCGCGTCTCTGTGACCTGCCTTTTGCGACATTATTCCCTCATTTCAACCCTTATTCCTACGGGTGGGATGGCATGGTCTCTGCTGCATGAACCTAACCCTAAAGAGGAAACTTTTTCTTTTCCTTCAGAACGATTTAGATGGTTTCAGCGTTCTGGACCACAAACTCTAGTTGTAACCCAATTTTTTACACCGAGCATTTCTGTTCCTTGAGCTTGATAATTCAATTTCCCCATGTATATGTGGCTTGTTATACTGATATATAGACCTTAATTAATGAGTTTTTTTTTTTTTTGTAATTTACGTCCAACGTTAAGTCATATCGGACGATGAATTGAATGGGTGAAATAATACTCAAATGAGTCCAGGATCAACAGAGCTTAGAGCTACCCAACATTTATCTTTCAGAATAAGGGAAAGCCCCCAGAAAAACCTTATCCAGGTAAATCACCCTGACCGAGATTCAAACTCGGGACCTATTGAACGTGAAGCAGACACGCTACCACCACGCCATCCAGGCGGGCTTAATTAGTAAGGCGTAAATAAATAAATACCAAACCAGGCATGTAAAGTTAGTGTCTTCCAAGGACACGACACTGAGATTTGCAAGAAAATCCGCCCACCCAAACTAAAGTTTATGAAAATGTTTTGTAAGAGTACGACTGTATCAAAAATGAATGTAAATATTTTGATTAAGTTTCCAAATTCTAAGATATTTGTATACAATTAAACATATACGTTGAATTTTCTGAGAACAACTTCCTCTTCATTCTGGGTGGCAATTGCGAAACTGATAAAGCAATAGACGAAAAATAGCCGTGTAAAACAGCTTAGATCCCTTTAATGCTCACAATTTATACCTAGTACTGTTTTCCCCTTGTTTGAGATATTCTTTGTTATTCTCTTGAACCTTCAAATGCGTATATCAAATGAAAAGTAGTTATATTGCTTTATGCTTGTCATGGTTAACTAAGCGAACGCGCCCGCTTCGGTAGCGTGGATGGCAGGGTAAGTTACCTGGATAAGGTTTCTTCCGAGGTTTTCCCTTATCATGAAAGACGAATTTTGGGTAACTCTAAGCTCTATGGACCCTGGGCTCATTTGAGCATCATTTCGTCCATTCAACTCATCGTCCGATATGACTTAACTTTGGTTGACGTAAATTAACAAAAAAAAACAACGGAAATTCAAACTTATTTCTTCTTTTCGTACTGTATGTACAAATAAAGGTATAATAAAACTATTGTTGCACTTGTGTGCCTTGACTGACATGAAAAACATGGAAGAGTAAAATTCTAAAAAAAAATACTGTAATGAAGAATAGGTAGAGTGAGAAAGAGCAATGTAAATGTTCTCATATACGATTTTTAAACATTTTAATTCATCCCTTCCTTTGTACGTTCATTGATATCAGTATCTGAGAAAACATGTGACAGATAACCCTGTCTACCTCACATTTAAGGGGTTCCCAGTTCGAATCTGGCGCAGGTTGAATTATCTGGTTAGGTATATTTTCGGGATGTTACCTTATCCTCAAATATGAAGCTGGCGCTTTGGATCATTGGCTCATTTGAATATCATTTCACTCATTTCATTCAACGTCCGACATCACTTATGTTGGAAGATGTTGAATCCTTAAAAAAGAGAATAAATGCATCCGAATATTATGAAATACATTTGAACCTCAATAGTGGTAGTGTTTAATATATTTCATTCACGGTTAAGGTGCAAGTGGGACTATTTTCTTGGAACACGGTTGAACAATTGAAGAAAACTTTTATGAATCTGAAACTCTGGCGCTTATTCTAGCTACTTAAAAAGTTGCTTGAATGCCCTTGTGGAACTGCGCAGTTCCCTTAAAATGCGCAGCAAGAAATTTAAAACTCCATGGCTAGAGAAAGAGAGAAACATACATTTAAAATATTTTAGGAGACCATGGACGCGGGAGGAGGCGACTCTGCTGTTCGTGACAGAGACGGACGGCAACAAGGCACCCAACAAACATCCACAAGAAGTCCTCGTCAACTGATTTGCATTCAGTTAAGGAAAGCCTTCCAAACACAGTTCTTTAGCCGGCCTCTGCTTATCTCTTCGTTTGACAAAAGAAGGTACGCAGATGGCAGCGGTCGATTAAAGAGATTGTGTCAGTGAAGTAAGAACACTTATGAGATAAGAGACTTCTGAAAAATTCGTCTATACCTCCAAAACTCCTTCAAAAATTTTAAAATTACGAAGCTGATAATGACATCTTGGGAAATCAATGGCGAAAGAAACTGATATAAGACTACAGAATGCCATAGCAAAACCACTGTTACTGTATAAAAATCACACGCGGGAAATAGGAGAATAAGTACTCTTTGAATGTTTCTCATATTAATGTTGACATCGCTACCGGATAAATTGAGAAGCGCAAATATGCGGAAGAAATTAAGGATACAGTTAGCAATAGTGGAAAGTATTATAGAGTAACAAAAAAACTGATACGACCAAGATGGAAGGACGAATCTTGATAGACTACAAAGCATGCTTTTCTGTATCAACTAATAGGAGGCTGGGATACATCAAGGTCCTACACAAGATGGAAGGACCAACTCTTTTGATAGTCTTTGATGTATAACGGGACAAATTGCGCTTTATGAGAGTGTAAGAAGAGAAGATAATGATTAAATATGTGGGCGTTAAAGTAATAATAATGCGTTATATAAAATTCGGATGTGTTGCATTCACGCATCGTTGTTTACTTTGCATAAACTATACGTACAGAAACATCGAGATAAACATTTGTGGAAATTGTCTTATTGCACATTTACTTGTAAGCACAAAGGTTATACGGAAGGCTAATGCAACAGAAAATCTTTTAAGAGCTGGAAGAAATGTAGTGGCTGGCTTTCAAATTTATTTCTCTTTAAATCGTCAAGTGATACAAAAATCAAATTCTTAATTGAGAAGCTTAAAATGAATAGCCTGAAACACCTTTGAAGTGCTTAACTGCACTTATTTTACAAAACTTGTGTACTTGAAGGACTCTGCTAGTTTATGCATTATCATTTGGTCTATATACTACGGTTTACCTTTCATTCAAAGCATATTTAGAGTGATGAGGACTTAAGATGCTATTCTCAGAAAATGCGGGATATGCATTTCATATGTCGATAAAACAAGCGGCATTTTAATAATAGCCCGTTTTTGAACTAGTCAAAATTTTAGGAAATGTTTCCATATAAAAAATGGTTTGGGGTGGGGCATTTTCTTGGAAATATTCGCGTTCCATCTTTGAAAATAGCTGAATTAATACCAACTTTGTTGTTCAATCCCATTATTGTGTTGGAGCTACCTATTTTCTTCACAATGTAGCACACACGTACACATACCCGCGCGCCGTTTTCCAAAAGTGCATTTTGGCCTCAGGTAGTCTCAAAACACATTTTCCTTTGAAATCCTGATATCGAATTTTTTGGTGGAATGCAATACTTCATCCGCTTAATGTAAGTTTGTGCAACATAAAGTAATTAGGTCTCTCGAGTTATGATAAAGAATCATTTTAAAATTATAAAATAGAAGTATTTATAAACAGTGGAGCTTTATCTATAAAATCATTTTAAACCACTTGTCAAACTATAAAAACACTTTAGTTCCAATTACATTTAAAATTAATGTTATTAAATAAATTTAAAAGCATTTTCCGTCATTCTCATATACAACTAATTCCACACAGTAAACACAGCATGAGAAATACACTAAATCACCCGCTCAAAAACACAAGTCCGGCCAACAATTTTCAGGAATTTATAGTGTAAAATGTGAGGTTTCCCATGAAATATATATCGGGAAAACAAAAAGAAGCTTGGAAACAAGTATGAAAGAACACATGAGATGCATAAAATACAAACAGACAGATAAATCAGCCATAGCCTATCATTTTTGGTCAAAAAATCATAATATTTCTAAAGAAATCAAATTTTGGTACCACCAAAAAGGTATTGGGAATTAACTGATTGGGAAAGTATACACATTTTTAAGAATAGAAAGAGAGCCATGAATTTCGAAATACCAATAGTGGATGACGTCATTCCACTCATTCAACAGCGCCAGGAGAGGTCACCTGAAGAACTAGTCAAACATCAGCTGATGATGGGGACGTGTGGTCCTTGAAACATGTTCTAATTTTAAATGTAAGTGGAGACAAAGTGGTTTTATAGTTCAACAAGTGGTTTAAATACATTTTAAAGAATTGTATTCCCAATCAGATGAATAATATCAGGAAGTACAATCAGTTTTGTCTCATTCATAGCATTTTGAGCTATCTTATAAGAAAACAATTACTAGATATATCACATAAATTAATTATATACAGGAAAGTGCCTACTGAAATAACTTTTGTAACAGGTCCATTATTTCTGGGAACAATATCAGTGATTGCTAGCCTCTACTTAGAACCCAGGATGCGCTTGCTACACACATGCAGACGTGTGCAAATTATTAGACTGAATGGTGAAAATTTTAACATATACAGTTTATTTTGTATCTATTTAGCAGAAATAATGTTACTACATATTTTTTCAACTTTTAGTATTTTGCGTGCATTCCTTTAGCCTTTATTGCCATTTTGATCCCTTTAGGCATGCTCTCTGCGATTGTAGAACACTTTTCCTTTATTTCTTCATCTCTGTACCAAATGCTTGTCAGCTGAACTTTTGTTGTTATTTTAAATTTTTTCAGTCTCTGTTTTCCAATACCCCATAGATTCTCTATTGGATTAATATAAGGGCTATTCCCTGGCCATATTAGTATTTTACATTGTTTTCTTTGAGGAAACGGGTTACAGATTTTGCTCTATGGCAGGGAGCACTGTCATGCATGAGCACAAACTCAGCATTTGAAAACCATTTTTTACTTTGCGGAAATAGTCTTCTTTCAAATACACTTTTATACTGTTTTTGCTCCATAGATCCCACAATTATGTATAATATTCCAGGTTCATGGACAGACATACAGCTCAAACCATTTTTTATTTTAAGTGTTTTACTCTTTGATCGACACACTGTGGGGAAAATGTTTATCTGTCCTCACATATCGGCTGATCTCTTCACATACTTCAAACATGAATTCATCTGAGAAAATTACCTGAAACAATAAAAACCTCTACTAACGTTAAACAGTTTTAAAATTGCTCAAAGATAGTATATCAAAATCAGCAGTGAGACAAACAAGGCTTAAGTTCTTTATTTCATTTGCACAAAATTTACTGTACCTGCATATTATTATTTTATGCTATATACAATTTTCATACTATTTACCTTTCTCTAAAATTCCAATGGATGTTTCTGTATGTCTTTGTCCAATTCTAAACGATTTTTTTCCATTGCAGGTGTCAGTTTAGCATTTTACGAAGCCTACATGTTGCTGAACTGCTTCACATAATCTTCTGCGAACTACTGAGGCTGATATTTCTGTACCGCACTGCTTTGGTTCATTACCTAGGTCAATGCTGGTTGCTTTTCTGTTTTGTTTTTCCAGCTCTCTTTTGTTGAATTTTTTATTTCAATTGCTCAGCACAGTTAGTGCTATACAAATTGTGGAGCCATATACATAATACACATAATAAAATTAAACTATACAGGGATAGAGGATACCCATATTAGAGTCCTCAAGCAACCTGGCCTGATTAGTGTGAGTATAAATTAAATTATTTCTTCATTACAGAATAAATAAACATTATAGAAATAAAATGTCCTGTGGCAAGCGTGTCTTCAGTCTTGGTGCAGCATCAAGGCGACGTCCCAGTTGGAATAATAAAGCATCCGATACATAAGGAAGGTGAGCAAAAAATCTGCTCGCCGTTATAGAGATGTACTTATTAATGCTGCCTATGTCCAGTTCTCTGTGCAGCTGTGCATTCCGGATGTACCACGGGGCGTTCACAGAAAATCCTAATATTCTGTTTTAAAGCACTTGGAGTTGTTGAATATGAGTAGGTGAAGCACATCATCATACAGGACTGGCGTATCGAAGAAGTCGTAGAACACTCTTGTATAGTAGCAGCGTACATTCGACTCGTAAAGAGGATTTGCGGTTGAGGATGGGATACAACTTGTGAAGACGAGCATAGGCTTGATTTAGTTTGCTTTTGATATGTGTACTCCATGTCAGTCGACGATCGAGATGGACACCAAGATATTTGACTGCAAAACCAGAAGGTAAACAGGGGACTTCAGTGTTAGAGAGTCGTATATTTGCCGGAGCAGCAGGCCTGCGCAAGGTGAAAAGCTTAAGAAAACATTTGCTTGCATTATGTGCGATATACCAGTGAGATACCCAGTGCAGGAAAATGTCCAGGGAAGGTTGTAGGGTTGCAGCGGCAGTTTCAATAGGGAAGTGCGACGTAAAGATGGCTGTATCTTTAGCAAACAGTGCGGTATCTGTTGTAGGAAGTTCAGGCATGTCAGCAGTATACGACTATAAAGAAGAGGCGCAATGACGCTACCCTGGGGCACGCCGGCTAAAATAGTATGGGATGAGGAACACGTTGAACCAGGATGCGCAGAAGATTGGCGCTCTTGAAGATAGCTAGTAATCAAGCAATATAAGTAGATCGGGAGACCTATGTCATGTAGTTTATAAAGGAAGTCGTCGTGCCACACTCTATCGAATGCCTGAATGAAATCTAGGAATACTGCCACAGTATGCTCTTTGGCATAAGACGAAATAAGACGAAGATAAACTGAAGATACAGATTACCAGACCTGAAGACCTAATTTAAGACGCCAATTATGGACATCAGAAATATGACAGAAAGACAGAAAGACCACAGATAGAAAGAGAATAACAGGAGAGAGAAGAGATATATGGAGAGTATCACAGCGGACAGATGCAACTGATTATGCAGAAGCGGAGAGATGACTACCCGGATGTCAGGAACTGACGAACCAGCTCCATCTACTGATGGCAGTTCCTTTAGGAGATGGATACCAGTATGAGGAAGCTTTGTATACCAGTTGCAGAAGAGCAAATTTTAAAACAGTTGGAAACAGTCTTTCGTAGTTTGTTATAAGAATAAAAGTTGTAGTAGAAATGTAGGTTTGATTTATATTGCTGAAGTAGAAGTGAAGTAGAAAAAAACTGTTTTAGATATATTATATTTGTAAGGTTACTGGAATCCAGTAATCTTTAGGTTTAGTTAGTTCGTTAAGGTGGAATGTAGATTATATCTGCAAAATTTGTAAATATTTTTGTGAAATCTGATTAAGAAGTTAATAAAGTTAAAAATGAAGTTTGCATAATAAGGCCTGGTATAGATTCCAGAAACCATGCTATAAGATATGCAGATTTTTTTATTTTTTATTTTTTAGACCATACAGAGTGCTCTCTAAGTTCTTGATACTACTGATGCACGTACCAAGACCTAGAAAGCGTTCTTGTTCACATTTAACAGATTCTGTTAGCCAAAACATGGAGAAAGGCATTCTTAATTTTATTGTGCCAAAATAACAAATACTTTACAATTGGCGCCCTGGAAATTCTTCATATGTTTTATTTTTATACACAAGTACATGGATCATTCAAAATTACTGGCAACACTGCCTGCATTTGAGGCTATCAGTGGTACACCATGTAAGCTGATAAAAATGTAAATAAGAGCATGTTCTGTTCGTTAGCTGCGAGTTTTAAGACAATTTTTTTAATAAGATCTTTTAGTAAGTTTAATTGTAGGCTGTTATCTCCAGTGTTCTAAATATTGTCACCGCGAGGGTTACGTAGAATCAAAAGTCTGGTTTGCAGAAATCTAGAACACTCTTTATTGCAGTAAAACGAAATGACATTGACAATCAGGTCCCTTCAAGGTCGACTCAGTGCTCCGCTGCTCTGAAACAAATGAAAGAAATCACTGTGGTACACTTCTAACGTGCACTCTCGCAATAACCATCAAACAACTGCCGCTCCAACACCTTGCGGGGTATTTATACCACCAGCATCGAGCGGGAGGGCTCAGGTGGTTGTGTCTGTGGCCCGCATTCGGGATGCCTGGGTTCGATTCTCGTGGCCGACCTACCTGACTCATGTTCTTTCTCGGGGAATTTCCCGGGTTATTAAGCGAATTTTGGGTAGGTTAATTACATTCTCCGAATTTCCTGTGCCTCCATTTTGTTTCCATGGTCATTTCATATCATCTCTCATCTGGTGGTCTCTTACAGGGTAGCAGTGTCGGCGGGTGTCTCGGTGGTACATTGCAGGCTGATATACTCTGAGGAAAACTACTTCCTCCTCCGGTAGGTTGGTTGCCGTTCTCCACTCCTCTGCTGGGACAATTTCATGACCGCCAGATAAGGACCTTTGGGGCTCGGATCGCCAGCCAGGGACCTTTGGGACTCGGCTGCTGGGCTCGTTGCCATCCTGCTGCAAGGGAGCGAGTCGTTGTCCCGGCCTGTCAGGGGAAGTCTATCCAAGTATACTGTAGCAACCCTGCCTTCTGTATTGTCGTGTGCCTTTGGGTTGGCCGCCCTCTGTCTCCTTCGCCTCATCCCTCCTCCCGGGGGTGCCTCCTCTTCGGGGCATAGGAACAATGGACCCAGCATGGTGGCCTAGGTACCAAATCCCTATCCTAATCCTATACCCCCAGCCATTGTTTCTAGAATTCCATAGACCTTCCGAGAAATTTCTCGGCAACAACAATAGAACGAGTGCTTCGGAACCTCTCTGTGTCAGTTTCTCTGCTGCCCACGTGCCCCGCTCCGGCTTATCGCGTAAGCACAACAACGCCATCGGTGACTATATGTTAAGTAAATACGAATAAAGACGCTTAATTAAAATTCAGGTTGCAGGAGGCCTCAATGCTCGACAATCCCATATAGAATTTTTGGAAGCTTGTGGTAGACAGACTTTACCATATTGTACCGTGGCAAGATGAACGAATGCATTTTGTAGAGGAAGGGAAGACGTCATAAAAAACGTGGAAATAGCAGACCACAATCAGCAAGTGATGGTGTGCATGTGAATGCTGTAAGAGCATTGCTGGAAGAACATCGTTGTCGGACTTGCATTGAACTAGAATGGGAATTTGTAGTTGCTCCTGGTACGATTCTCCACATGCTTAACAAGAAGTTAAAGATGGGTTGCACACAGTCTTACGGAGAAAACAATGTGGCAGAGGAAGCATCCTCCATACTTACTTATGTACTACATACTCTTATCCAAGAAGCACACTCTCATAAATGGTTGCAAGAACATTTTTTCCCCAAAAATAGTGAATCTGGAAGACAAAACATGCTGGGTTGATTCGATTTTTTTCTTTTACAATATAAGTTATCCTGAGATATCCCATCATGGAAAGATACTTCATTCAGTGAGGCATCTGCTGTAATTTTTCTCAGCTGGAGTCAGTTATATTTGTAGCTTTCACCTACAGTTTACATAGCTTTATTGACACAATTTGCTATGTTTGTGCAGTGGAGTTATAACTCAGGTTTTATAATATTCTACTTTGGATCATTTCTTAATAGTCTCTCCTATGAATGTTCCTAGACCGTATTTTGTCGATTCATCAGCTATTTCATTTCCGACTCTGCCACTATGACCCGGCACCCATGTGAGATGTGAGCTTCAGTCTGTTCTCTCACGTCAGTAAGCAACTTAGACTATCCAAAACCAGTCCTGAGGTTGCTTTATGATTTCTTGGAACTTTCGATATCAGCCCAGATAACAGAGAATATAAGGATTTATATACAGTTAAAGCTCGCCTTATGTTTCATCTACTTCTTAGTATTCCAGAATGACATCTGTAAAATAGGATTTGTTTACATGTTTCCTTGCAGGTACAATAGAAATTGAGAAACACAGTAGGCTCAGGAGATAGTGAAATCTTTTAAGAGCTTGTCTGTATGTCATAGCTTTGAAATTAGACTCATTTTATATTACAAGGAGAAGAAGGAGAGAAAGAGAGAGGACGACTATGATAATAACATCCTCCTATTTGAAAAATGAAGAATAGGTATTGGAAAATTCATACTAATGACGAATGAAACCTCGGAAATGCTCCACAAGTACAAGAAGAAAATATACGAAAGAAAGAATGAACTCATTTGACATAAACAGTACACTGCAAAGATATATATAGTGAGATTTGTGGTGGAAAACACCGCGTTGGGACAGATTTTTCTCCGGGATATCCGGTTTCTTCCGCCTTCTCATTCCACCGATACTCAATATTCATCCCACATATTATCAATGTCACCGCCTGTGGTGCCGTATGCAGTGAAAGCGGGTGTTAAACATTATACGCACTGTCTCTCTCTTATAGTTTGGCACTTATGCAGAAACATTCAAAATTACGACTTCAGAAGTTACTTCCAGAAAATTTAAGATACACACTTCATTTGTTATAAAAATATCTCGAGCGCTTAATCAATATTTTGAAGCCATTTTTCGGAAATCAAATTTTCTATATAAAGGGTAGGATGCTCGCCTCGGTAGCGTAGATGGTAGCGTGACTGCCTCACGTTTAAGAAGTCCCGAGTTCGAATCTCGGTCAGGGTGAGTTACCTGGATAAGGCTTTTTCCGGGGTTTTCCCCTATCCTTCAAGACGAATGTTGGTTAACTCTAAGCTCCTTGGACCCCGGACTCAATTGAGCATCACTTCACCCATTTCATTCATCGTCTGATATAACTGAACGTTGGAGGACGTAAATTACAAAAAAGTAATAATAAAATAAAAATAAATAAAGGATAGGTTGGGAGGTTTTTTTGAAAATATTCCATGTCAAATTTTTAGAAATCCGGAACTTCGTTACCAATTGCTATAATTACAGCTCAATATCAAAATGACATTTTGCTTTGTTTTTATCTGTGTGCGTTATAAGGTTAATCGGTTTAAATGAACATGCAAATTTGTCACATAGCGTGAAGCTCTTAAAGCATTTGGTTATCACTTAAAGTTTACTGTATTCTTCTTTCCCTATTGTAACTACACAGAAGAAAATGTGTAATAAAATCATCTTTATAAACATTTATCAAGATTAATCTGTAGTAGATAGACGAAGCATTCGCGTCATCTTTCCGGCACGGCCAAACGAAACGACTCAAACTTAGAAACAAGCCCGTAACTTGGAAGGGAAATGATAACAAGGAAGTCAGGGATGATAAGAAACAAACCCAGGGTTCACTTCGTAATCAGGGAGAACCATGAAAAACAAGGTCCGAACTGAAGGGTGAACGGGAATTAAACACGGGATCTCGCTAGTAATAGTTGTAGAGAATAAATATGGAAATTTGGAAAGAAAAAAAGATAAGAGAATGAAAAAAAAACTATTCTTCATTATCTACAGAAGCATAACATAATTTTCTGTAGTTCTACATCATTAATTCATATTTTCTCCTATTTTAAGTCGCAGCTTCTTGTTATTTCTCGATAAGTCCTCGCTTCTTATAACTTTTTTTTCCTATCCTGACGTTTCCTCTGAGACTCGTTTTGCTTTTCCTCCCTTCCGAGCTACAACTTTTTAAATTCCTTCCTACGCTTGTTTCTGTACTCTGCTTTTGCATTCTTTAAAATTAATGGGTGGATTTTAAAACAAGAATACGGCTTTAAATACAAAACTATAAATAAAATACTACAGAAAAGAATTAATAAAACGCTGTGTATTTTTTATAATATGCTGGAGAGGAAAATGTTATCTGGACGTAAGAAATTTAATGTGAAATATGCGGACACAATGTAATTAATTGGAGATGATATTTTCATTTAGTTAATAACATATTGTGACTTTGTGGGTTCATAGAATTAAAAGTCCAATTTTCCGAAATACTAAATGTTCTTTATTTCCGTAGGAATACATTGTTCAATTCTCACGTAACAACATTACAGCACATATCACAATCTACAGCACCAAGGTCGATGACAACAAGCATTAGCTCTCGTTACAACACTTCACAGCTGACTCTACTTACTCACTCTCTTGTTTTACAACTACCTGCTAGCGTGTCACAAGGGCTTATATATCTCATTCATTATTCGAGAGAATTCTCGAGCAAACAAGATAAACAACTATTCTCTGTCAATCGAGATATCTCTCGAATCCCCCAAACGTAAAACCCTCTCTGTGCCGGCAGGTCCTTTATCGCAGCTATCTTCATTTGTCGGCGTCTTTGTGTGCACTTGCCGCGCTATTGTTAACTGCGTATGCAAGCTCGTGAAACACTATCCGCCGTCTATTATCTATTTGCCACTCGTGTGGTGGCCGGGTGTAAAGAATAGCTCCAAGGTAGACCATGGTCACCCAGTTCTCGGGGGTATAACTGGGCCACCCAGCCCCAGGGGACATAAATGTAGGACCTGGCACTCCAGGATGGGGGTTGGGCGTAGGGTTAACTCCCCTACCTCGTAACAAGAACTTTGTTACGGATACTCTAATCCATCCTCGATCTAACTCGGATACTCTGGAGACAACCCGGCGAAGAAAACGGCTAATGAGACGGAATTATCAATTTGCGCCGAAACTTTTATGCCAGTTACCGCGACAATATACAAGTTGCTCAGCTCAATTTATATATAAAATTTCATGTACTGTGCAATAGACATCTTACAATAATAAGCGGAGCTCGCATTTTGATGGTTGGGAGTTCAACGCCCATCAACTACCTGCGCTAAGCTTGGCCTTTCCTGCTTTCTCTTCCAATAGGATACTGCTGCAGTGATTTCTTTTGCACTCCTATTTCCTTTCACCCATTTCTCATAGATTCCCCTTCCATTTCATTTTTAAGATTGAAGTAGAATTTTTATAAGGATTATAATGAGATGACCTCCAAGTGGATTATCTTGGTGCCCTAGTTTGGGAAGCCATCTAGAAGCAATGTTTTACACACATGCGATGTTTGAAGATGCTATGGTGATGTATTTCTCACCTTTGGTGACGATCTTGAAGAAATCCAGAAATTTCTCCTGCAGCTCTGGATAAGTAGGCCCATCTGTAATTCTTGAGCAACGAGTTCTTTTTATTTCCCAGGTTCGCGGTAACGGGCCTGAGAAAGTTAGCACTACAACTGTTGAATTATGGAAAAATAGTACTTTACTTATTAAAAGATGGAAACTTAATTCCTCATAAACATCTTTAAACTCTTTGATACACTTAAGAAGCATTGTCAAAGTGTTAAAAGTGAGGTATGTTTCATATATCAACCATACTCAAATTTCATAACTCAACAATCAAGATGAGTCTATAAAATTTACCATGGAAATAGAAGAAAATGAATTCTTACCATTTTTGGATCTGAAGATTTTCAAATACCATACTAAATTGAAGTTCGACATTTACAGAAAAAATACACATGTAGAAAACTATATCAAGCAAACAACTACAATCCAATTTCACACCAATTAACGGTGTTTCATTGTTTAACTCACAGTGCTATAAATGTTCCAATGCTCGAGTCTGATCATCAACTAGAATACCAACATTTTACATGTTGCTGAAAACAATGGCTTCAAGAAATCAACCATACTTTAAATTATTAATGAGCATATATAAAAAATTACATAAAATCAAGTAATACTTTAAAGAAACCAGAAACTACGGTTATATATAAGAAGTTTACTTATCATCCTTGGGCTTTTAATAATTTTAAAAGAATCTTTCAAAATTATGATGTAAAATTAGCTCCAAAAGGTAATTTGTCTCAATAATTTACTTAAGAAAGCTATAAGCAACACCGTCGACAAATTTAAGTTATCTGAAGTATACAAAATACCTTGTAATAACTGTGAATCATACTATATTGGAAGAACTAAGAGAAGTATTAAAACTCGTCATATGGAACACTAGAGAGATGTAAAACTTAAACAAATAGATAAATGAGCAGTTGCCAATCACTTCTGGCAATGTAACCCTGAAATTGGTCAAAGTATACAACTATTAAGACATGTACAATCTGTTAGTGAACTGTATAATTGGGAAAAAAGTTATATTCTAAATAGTGAAAAAGATAATATCTTGAATTTTGATACACCAGTATTTATTAGTGTTCTACAATTTATTAAACAAGTCAATAAGTTCAACACCGATATAGCGCAATCCACTACAATGAAAACATATTGTAACTTTGTGGGTTCGTGAAATTAAAAGTCCAATTGCACAAACTCCAAATGTTCTTTATTTCCACCAAATTACAGTTGGAACACTTGCCGATTACATAGAATTACGTAGCGCACACAATTACAATTCACCAGTTCGTCTGTCACAGGTCCACTCTGCACTCGCAATTACGTACAACTCCTCCGATGCACGTACACAGTCTTGCAGTCCGTTCCCTCACTCGGCGCTTCTCACGGCTGCTCGCCAAGAACTGAGCTGAGCTCACTCGCCAACTTTAGCTTCACTGTTTCCTGAAGTCTCGCGGTTCAGTGCACCATACTGAAGGTTCCAGAGATCAGGGAGGGGAAGGAGATGACCAGTGAAGTTTTTACAACCATCCCCTCGTTAACGCTACAAGATAAATGGGTAGGCGTCGTTGAATGCTTCCCGTCTGCTCCCTACCTGCCAGCTGGTCTTATCGGGAATTTCGATATTCGGGTGACAATATACTGTTGATCAGGTTAAATTAATATCAGATTTCAACCAACTGGTAAACAGGGTATCGTTCCAGAAACGGAGGTAGAAGAGGAAGTACATTTGCCTCAACAAACATCCTACAGTTTAACTTCTTCACATCTTAGATACGATGCAACTCCAACCTGTTAATATCACAGGTGACAACCAATCATCTATGCCCAGTACCAATGTTGCAGTTCCAAAAGTTCGCATAAGAAATCAGAAGACCTCCAATGGGTGGAGTCTTAACCTTCTTGGAGAGGCAAACGAACGTCCTCAGCCAGAAGTCGGAGCAGAATTCACTGAAGATGATCCGAATTCAGGATTGAAAGGTACTTTTGCAGGAAAGGTGAACATCCACCAGTCTGAGTGAATAATCTTATAAATTAAGCATGCCAGCTACTCATATTTATATCTTTGATACAATTCGAAATATTGTTAGTGTAGTCTGTTTACAAACAGCGGTTGATGCAGCGATGAAGTATTTACTTTCTTGTGTACACGCTACCTATGCATCTTTGATACACACAGAAAATTGTTTCTGCACACACTCGGAGAGACAAATAAAGGTCTTAGACAGTTCTAAGACTTTCTCATAAGCAGAACAAAATCTTTTAAAACATTTAACAACTTCTTATATTACTTTGTCATCGTTACAGCATTACGTACCTTACATTTTATCCATTTCTCTATTGTATTTTAAATTTCAAGCTCTTTGACTATTCTTCTTAACAAAACATGTAGTGTCTGCTACAAGATATGATTTTGCTGGGTGAGGCGGTACTGAGCAAATTTCACGGTTACTTTCTCCAAGGACACCAAAAGTCCGCTTCTTTGGCGGGTCGTTAATCGTCCCTTCAGGACAGCTCTAGTACTGGGGATAGTGTTCAAACCTCCAAATTTTAGGGATATTTGCATGCGTCCGTAGCTTCTCTACTTGTGGCGTGTAGCCTCCAGTGGTTCCTTCATTTCATCCCGTCCTCCTTGGGGTAGTGGCCGTAATACATCTCCAGTAAATTACAATCAGCGAGATGTTACTCCTTCCTTACATATCTTATACGCAATGTGCAATTCTTATGTAGTAACTCTCTGACAATTTACAAAATCTACAAAATCTACAAAATCTATCCAAAACGGAGGTGACTGCACAAGCAAATCCCAAAATTTCAAGATATAAATTACATTTAGTTTAATCAGAACTATAAAAACCATTTCTAAGGAAAATAACTACCACAATATAACCGTTAATTGGAAATTTCGTAGCTTTCATTAAAACATTTGTGTTGCATTCCTAGAAAATGTGCGGATTTTAAGTCCCAAGTATAGGACCGGTGCCCACCTCAGCATCGTGAGGAAAGTGAAGAGCTTACGATAGGTAAGCGGACCTATTATGTGTTTCAAATGGGAAGGCTTCTGGAGTCTAGCTAATCAGATGCCGTATCACTCTCAGCGTTGCCAGTTTTTTGGGGGGAACGGGAATAAACGTATAGGAAAAAACCAACAGCATGGTATATTGGGTATCTGCGCAGAAAGAAGGATGGGGCATGGGAGGGATGTTGTTCTGGGGTGATTCTATTTATTGGGACCTGTGGTACATATTTAGTTAGGACTTTTGAGGTGAAGCTGATGGCTGGTACCGCCAAAGCAACCCGGCTGTTCGTGGGTAGAAAGTAGGGCTTTGCGGAAAATCCGCTTCTGGTGGTCAGGTAGCAGCCATGATCCAGGGGACCCTGAGTGTGACCTGTGAACTGTGGTGACTACTGAACTTTAATTTTGGCAAAATGCGCATCCGCCAGCGATGTAGTCTTCGATGGTGTGGCCGATGCCTTCAAGGGCTCGGTTTCGTGGAGGGTTGCGGCGAGGCTGGTCCTGTGGCGACGGCGTCCAATGGACGCGGGAGTCTGTGCGAGGCTGGGCGTGTGGCGACGGTGCTCCGTTGTCTTGAGCCAGGGTTCTCCTGAGGTCATCAATGCTCTGCGTGATGTAGACGTGGTGTTTGCGGAGGGCTTCCTCAAGCTTCCTGCTCGACGCTCGGGTGTCGTTGATATAGCCGACGATCTTCTCGAGCCTGGCCTTGCAGTAGCCTAAGGCCTCAGAGGTGGCGCTAGCCTCTTCCTGAGAAGCGCTTTGCGGGGCTTGGGCGGCTTCCCTGACATCATCCAACGTCTGACTCAGGGCTTCCTCCCATGTAGCTGCACGCGCCGTCAGCTTCTCGATGGATGGCTGCAGGTCTCTGAGTGTGGCGGTGACTGTGTGCAGAAGTTCTCGGTGCTCGGCGCTGGTGTGCGTCTCCTGGTGCTGCATGGTGATTTGTGCGTATGTGCGGGATGTGGCGTGAAGTATGAGGGTGAGGCTGGTGTTGACGAGGAAGTGGAGTATGAGGGTGAGGCTGGTGTTGGAAATTAGGGTTTCGGCGTTGTTGGGACTTAGGGGGCACGAAGCTTGTCCATTGAAGTGGCCTGCGGTGTTGCAGGTGGCACAGTAGAGGGGAAGGCGCGACAGGTCGTGTCCCGTGCAGATTGCTGTGAGGCACGCTGCTCCACAGTAGTGGCAACGAGCGTCACTGCAGGTGACGCTGGTGTGTCCGGATCGGCAGGAGCGGCGGCATGGAGTGGTATGGCCCCCCAAACTGGCTTCAATTGGGAGCACCTGCCCGAAGGCAGGGAGCCCGTCTCTCAGCGCAGCATGGTTGTCCGCTTCGTCCAAGAATTCGAGTCTCACAAGGGGAGAACGTCCCTTGTGAGTGGTGATACGGGATGCCTTCACCAGGGAAGGCCAGCGCAGTCGGGCAGTGCTAAGAATGAGTGCCAGCAGACCAGCAGAGCAGCAGAAGAGTCGAGTCGTCCAGGTTTACCTGGACGGAGTGTTTGCTGCCCAGCACCTAGCCGCGTATTGCGTATTTATCTGGGCAGCATAAAAAGTCATCTTATGTCTCAGGCGGTTGTTTTCGGCAGTGGACATATCTAGCCTTGTGCGCGCTGTTGCCCCGTGGGGGGAATGCGCCCAGTGCTGGCTACGCTCTTCCGCCTGCCTGGGAGACATCTGAGCACAGTCCGCTTAACAGGCTAGAGGGAAAGGGACTGTGTTTAGGTATTGAATTTACCAAGCCCATTTCTGGGCTTGGGGGGCTGCAGTCAGGGAAATGTAGCCCTGTTCAGTTCTAGTTACCCAAATCATCTTTGGGCGACCGGTAGCTCGTTCGGCGGCGTGGAGCCCTGTGGTCGTAACGGCCAAGGGTGTTCACCAGTATGTTTGGGTGGGAGTCCAGCTTATCGTAGATAGTGCGGGATCTTTCCCGCACCACGTCCACAATGTACAGGATCCCTGAGTAGCTATGAAGGATGTGGGACGGGAATGTACGCCCGGTATCGTAGATCATGCGCAGTGCCCTGCTCTGGACGCGCTGTAGTCTGCGAATATTGGTGGGAGCCGCTGATCCCCAGAATTCGCAGCCGTACAGAATCAGGGGCGGTATAATCCTTCTATACAGGCGTAATTTGAGGTGGGTTGGCATGATGGATTTGAGAATTGCGTATAACTGCGTTAGCGCTGCATGCCCTTGTCCGGCTTTGACCTGGACGTGAGGTGCGTATTTGAGACCGCGATCAAGGTGGACGCCGAGGTATTTGGCAGTGGAAACCCAAGGGTTTTGCCTCTGCCTCAACCTCAGCGACCAATCTGGTCGCCCAGCTCGGACCTTAGCCAGGAGAAGATTGAGTGCAGAGGATCTACTCCCATTAGTCCTGGACTCATAGGAACAAGGACCCGGGCCTCCTTCAACCAGTGATTATCCGAGCTGTCCCAAAGGGTGCTCGGCGTCCTCCGTGGGGCTTTCCATAGGGCAAGACCTGTTTCCTAACAAGCCCCCCATCTGGCCCTATGGACTCAAGACGGGATGGAAGTGGATACGCCACTTACGCAAGCCAACAATAAAGGTGAAAACTACCGAAAAACCTCGGTGGGGCCACCTGGTGATCTAGCACACCTTTTACTAGCTTTGCAGGCTAGTACCCTGGAGAATTAATGGCTTCCCTCAACCACGTCCGAAGACGTACCCGATTCCCACGGGTATCGGGAACACTCTGCTCCCTCGAAGCCATCCCAATCCGAACAACTCCCGAAGTAGGGGCTCAGATGTTCGGCCCGAAGTTCCTCTAGTAACGTCAGAGGTACCACGAGTGCTAAGGTTCAGCAGCGCCCGCACTTTGGCAGCTGAAGGGAATGGAGCCCCTCCCCCACGGGAAGCCAGGAGAAGAGAAGAGCTCTTCTCGGAGCTAATGGCCATCCTCCACTTCTCACTCCAAAGGCCAATGGCTCGGAGCTGGTGCTCCAGCGGAGGATGCCAATATCTTAGGTTTTTGTTACGTGCCACTATGAGGAAGTCCTCAGCATATTGGCACGTAACAGTCTGTGGTTCTAAGGGGAAGTTAGACATGTAGGCCGCTAAGAGTAACGGGGACAGTACACTGCCCTCCGGGACACCCGCGGCTATTGGTCTGATAGATGACATTCATCCTTCCACTCTCACCCTGAACGTGCGGTCTCTGAGGAAACTACTAATCAGGGCGAGATAGGGAGGAGGTACGTTGGCCTCCCTGAGTTTGTACAGTAGGCCTTGGTGCCAGTTTGTGGCAAAGGCTTTCTCTACGTCTAGTAGCACCGCGACTGTCTTGAGGTTTTTCCTAGAATCCCAGGGCTGTCCTCTCGGCCAGATGCAGTAGCTGTAGGGTCGTGGAGTGTCCATGACGAAAACCAAACTGGTGATCGGGTAGGAGCTGCCTTTCCTCGAAATGAGGGGTCAGACGGGATAGGAGCAACCGCTCAAATAATTTTGAGACAGTTGGGAGAAGACTTATGGATCGGTAGCTAGACGGAAAAACCGGATCCTTGCCGGACTTCAGGATGCACACCACTCTCGCCTCTTTCCAGCAAGCCGGAAAGTGGCGGAGGTAGGGGCACGCATTAAAGATCCGCGTGAGGTGGATAACGACACTTTTGGGAAGGTGCTGGACTTGGAGTGACTATTGGGATGTGGATCGCCTCATGGCGCCGCTGTGGCTCCTCATAGAGGTCTTCCACAGCAGCCTCCACGAGGTCAGTGAACTCTTCGCCCTGGGGGTCCTTCTTCGGCTGGAATTGGCTTTCCAAATAATCCGCGAAAGCTGTGGCCTTATCTTGGGGCTCGTAAGCGAGTCTCCCTAGAGTGCCATGAAGCGGATGCTGGTAAAGAGTTTTGTACCTCCTGAAGGACTTAATGATCTTCCAGGGGTGCTTTTCCTGGAGGTCGACGTTTCGGAAACTGTTCTCCCAGGCCACCTTACGGTGGGCACGCAGCAGCCGCCTTGCCAGGGATTTGAACCGCTGGTAAACTGCTCCTATCCTGGGATGACGGAAGCGCTGCCATGGCTTCCGAACAGCTGCCTTGGCTTTTAGCAGCTGCCGGATCTCGATAGGGATGGACAGAGGGTTAAGTGTGTTGGTTGGGATACGGTGAGTGTGTGCACTCACCGCTTGACGGACTAGTTGGAAGAAACTCATCGCCGCAGCCTTCAGCGCTTCGACATGGTCGATGCATGGAAGAGGGTCGATGGTTTGGTTGAGTTTGAGGATGGCTGCATCCCAGTCGAAGAATGAGTGCCCTTGTTACCCCATTCCTTTTATACTTCCCCCTCTCTCTCGCTCACACATACAACGTGTAGGTCTGCTTGGCGCAGACGTAAGGGTAAGCAAATTATATTTCGCAAACTTTTATAATGATGCAGTTGCCAAAATAAAAATTGGAAAAAGCATTTTCGCAAATTGCGTATATTTTAAAATACTATAACTATAATTATAGTATGTCACTTCAGTTAAAAGACAATTCGTCATTGTCACTGTCTTCATCGTCCGAGTCTTGTAAATTTATGATTATAGGTTCCAAAATCTCGTCATGTATTATTTCTTTCTTAAAATCGTCTTCTTGAAGGTTTTCTGCATGTCACGCAGTTTTCCCAGTCCTGCTGTGTTACCTTGTCAATTTCTTCGTGAACAAGTCGTTTAACGTCCGCCAGTTTAAAAGTATTATTTCTGTTTGCAATTCCCCTTTTTATTTGAACCCACACCAACTCAATTGGATTATATTGGCAGTGGTGAGGTGAGAGGCGTGAAACCTCGTGTCCCGTTTCAATTGCAAGTTGATCCAGCTGATATACTTTTTCCGTGCTTTTAAACGGAAGTACTCTTTGCAGTTATTCATTTGTAGTTTCTGTTTCCGAAAAAAAATTTGAAGAATGTGTACACCTTAAAAATAATACTTATAGCCTGACTTCACAATACCTGCCTTTTTCACTCGCCACTAAATTCACCGCAAGAAGCCACTAAACTATTTAACTCTCAATCTACAGTTGTGTAAAGAACAACTGAATGATATTGATCTGATCTCTCCAAAGTAAATAAACACTTCTTACCCAGCATTCGGTCATAAACATAAGCATACAGCATTCCACAGGCTAAAAGGAAATGAAATATTTGTTATTTCTCAAATTTAACACCTTGACTTGTTCACAGTAATTCTTTCATCCGTCATGTCAGTAGTTTAAAATTCAGTTCTGAGTAATGGAAGGTATATGTAGATACATACACACCAACCACTTTGTTCTCTCTAGAGTAAATAGAGATTACGAACCATTCATAAACAAAGATATAATGTGACCACACACGTTCTGCCAAGGCAGCAGGATGTTTATTGTTTCCTCTCGCTCTAATTGGCTTATTCAAAGTAATTCTTTTATCACGTCATGCCAAACATTTACGTTTTAATTCTGAGTAATTACAAATATACGTACACGCATACATGCCAAACAATAATGAAATTCATACAGTACTTACTTCGCGATTTATTGTTATAATTCAGGTAATAGTGGTTTATTTATTTGTATTACAAAAGCTATTTCAGCTAAAAATATGGGTTTTCATAGTTATGTTAGATACATTACTCTCTACCTTCCACATGGATCAGTTTTAGGGAAATCAGAATATTTGTCTTAGCGTGAATAGTATTTCATACAGATTGTTTATGTTAGTGCTGCTCACACACCACTTAGGGTGAATGCAATACGACAAAACCGCAGGATTCCGATTGGTTGCTCACCTAGTTCGATCAAGGACAAACACCTTACAATTTGAAACAGATAATAGTCACGAAAGCCAACGTTCCAGCTGGGGGATGCCGAGAAGTTGACCACATCTTCTCCCCGTATGGATTGGATGATCGCCCACCTCTACCTTACGTAATTGGGCGTGAGGCCGACAGTCAGGTTGTTAGGCCTTGGCCCTCTTATGACAATCGCGTCAGGGTTAAAAATCCCTAGAAAATGCTGAAACATAACAAAAGTTTTTTATTTGAAAAACTTTTCGTTGTTTAATTTCTCTACCGTTTGCATATAGTAATTAAAGGAAGTATTGCATTTCTACCAAAATTTTATTCCGTGATTTCTCTGTAAATACACGTTTTGAGAATCCTTAGATTCAAGAGTACAAATACAAGTTCCCTGTGCTCCAAAGATTCCCTCGAAGATTTTCAAAATGCATGCTTCTCCTTCGAACAACCTCTTACAGGAAAACATTTATTAGTTTTTGCTTTGGTTAAAATGTCTTTTAAGATTTTAATGAAAATGCAATATATTTTTAAAACATTTGCAGGGCCAAAGAAGAGCATGCAGTTTATGGGAATTAGCTGTGAAGTTGTGTTTGTGCTGAATAATACTTATAAACCTTAAATGGTAGAAAATAAAAAATAATTTATATACAAATCATGTGGATCTTGTTAAATTGCAACATTTATGTGAAATAAGATTTATTTTTGGTGTTGAACATTTCGAGGCAAGATTATATATTATTTTTATCAGTCAAGCCTATCGTATTCTGCTGTTCCCACTGTAATTGACTTGCAACTGAAGCTATTTAATAAAATATTTATGAATGTTTATCTCGAGTATTGGATGTAATTTTAAAAATAAGCATCTACAATAGTAGATGGTTGAAAATTGGGTAGGCATATCAGTACAACACATTCATTTAGTTGTACTGTTTAAAAAAAGCCTACAGATATAGAATTGTTTAAATATGCTACATTTGGGTTCAAGAACACTCAAAAACCAGTATTTCTAGTGAAATTTCGGTGAGGAAGTTTAGGGTACCGCAGTATTTCATCTACGTAACATAGGCAGAAGTAATAAGGTCGTGAAGGAAACGTTTCCCTTTTGTCGATTCAGCCAAAAATAGGGATTTGATATTCCGCCCACATCAGCATACGTCAACACTAGCTTTACTCTTTGTACCGTTCGACTTTGTTGGAGTGCATGTCTAATTATACTACCGATCGAGGGGAAAGTTTTCCTGAAAGTGATAGCAACTTCAGTTACATTATTCATACTTGCCCAACATTCAATGGCAGTAAAACACTGCTTGGTGCATTTTACTGCAACAATAGATCTTCCTACAGGCTTTTGCTGGCCCACTCGGAATTTTGGTTCATTTATATGAAGTATTGCCACATTTTGAGGAAAGCAAAATGTGTGTGCTTAAGACCACAGGACACATGTGAAACCTTAAAAACTATTCAACATAAATTATTTTTAAACATATTAAAAAAAATAATGTTGACACTCATTCTTGCGCAAAGAGGCCAGTTTCGAGCTAAACATTTCATGCCTTACGCTAAGTGTGCTCGCAAATGAAACTACGAGGGCTGTTCAAAAAAGAATGATCACAATTTTATTGACAACGTACCTTTATTCATTCTCATAATTTAGATGTACCTTCTCAAAATTGTTTCCGCTGAATTCGAAGCACTTGTCGTAGTATTTCTGCCGGTCTTCAAAGACATGCTGGAAACCATTTTTTGAGAGATCCTTCAAAATCACCTCCGTAACCTAAACCACTGCTTCTGATGATGAATAATGCCTCCCACGAAGGCGTTTCTTCAAGTTAGTGAATAGAAAAAAGTCACAATAAGAAGTTGCCACAAATGGTGTATCTCGGATGCGAGAGCCTATAGTGGTATAGCGGGAAGACATATGTGTCAATTGGAGAATTTAACGTCACGACGACACGTTGGCCATGGAAGCTCAATGTGTAAGAGCGACTGGACGGAAACCAGGAGATCCTTAGTTCCAATCCCGGCCATAACATACAATTTTTCATGTCGCCTCTATCCAAAACATTATCCCGTATACGGACAGTGTGAAGAAATGAATAATTTCGGCCAATTAACTTAAATAATTGAGGTATTTCCTATAGTTCCACTCAGAAACCTCCCAACGCCAGCCAAGAACGCCTGCAAACCCCGGGCTTGTGGAGTTGAGGGATTCTCCTTGAAAATTGGAGGCCTTCGACAGAACAAACAAATGCCAGGGAGAAACCTTCCCAAGACGCACATTCACCGCTCTACCGCGAAATACTGAACGCAATCGCACAACCTTGTGGCAGATCAAAGGCTAACATGGGGTCAGGTAATGAAGGATAAAGAGATATCTCGCTCCTTGTAACACCACGAGGTGTAGTAGGGCCTCTTTCCTTAGGCTAAAATTGCAGCCCAAGAAGTCCCCCTCTTCCGATTCCTGGAGGACGAAAGTGAATACATCACGTTACAAAATCTTGTTATGGCCGATAAAGAACTTGTACACCTGGTACATCCTGTGGACATGACACCCCCGTCACGGCATCATTACCCCAAGGTCTTCCAGGGGTTTCCGGAAACACTGCCCCATCAAGTCCAACCCAATCCAAACAAATCCCTTACGTGATGGGCTCAACATTTATATCCGTGTCCTCAGAATGACAGTAAAGAGGAAATTCGCCTAATAGTACGGTCATCGAGATGGAAAATTTGAGTCAGAGTCGACACTCCGAGAAAGGACACCGGGGACTTCGCGAATCCGGGTCTCACCTGTCACCACATAATCATCTAAATCGATAACACTGTCGTAATTAATACAACATTAATTCACCAAAACGGCACACATTTTTAGCTATTATAATTACATTTCTAAATGGAAACTTCTCTAGAAGCCTTTAGAACTTTTTGTGGGTAGTGAATTAAACTGAGCCGTCACGCTGGAATATATGACGCTCATTCGGTTGATGTTTGCAAGATATTCAGAAACATCATTGCCAATATGCGGCCGCGCAAGATCTTGGTGCAGCATCCAGCCTGCTTCATGGAAATGTGGTCTTTTGCCACTGATATGGACTTGCAATGTTTTCAGGACATCCCTGTAGTATTGTCCAGTTACTGATGTGTGTGCAGGTACGACATGCTTATAAACCATTCCATGAATATCAAAGAATCTCTTTTCCAGCAGAAGCAACCACTTTTGCTTATTTTGTGGGTTGGTGATGAAGGAGATTTCCACACTGAGCTTTGCTGCTTGCTCTCAGGATCAAAATGATGTAGCCAAGTCTCATCAGAAGTGATTACGTTTGTAAGAAACTCCGGTTCTGCCTGTAACATCAACTTTAACTGCATGTTACCTCCATTGCAGCGGTAGGTGATACTGAACGTGTCTGAACTTGCGTGGTTCTGACAGGCGGGAACCAGGAGTACCAACAATGAAACTACTAACGGCGTGTTTGCTTCACATTAAGCTAACAAAATAAATAATATTTAATTTTAGTACAAAAAATTATTACCGTAAAAATTATGACCATTCTTTATTGAACAGCGCTCGTGCTCTGAAACAACTGACTGACGATGGACTTGCGACCATACGAAGAGGGTTATACGTAAAGGATGTATAAAGGAATTAAAATCAAATTACATAATGTGCTGTTTTACATGTATTTTATTTTTATATTTAAATACTTACTATTTCACAATCATGTTGCATATTTTGTTTCTTGCTGATACACATATTTCATTACATTTCTATTTTTAATAATAATACAAGTTCATACATATCTTGAAACATAATCATATGATATTCTTTTGCTTATTTGAATATTTTTGAATATTCGGAATTGTTTGGTTACAAATACATTTCACACATGTTATTACATATTCGTACATATACTCATTACACGTTCGTACATATTTTCGTTCATATTTAATTACATTTCATATTCATTTCAAATATTTTGTCTCAATAGATACTGATATTAATACATTTTCAATTCAAATGTTTTCGTTTGATGCTTTTGCCAATGTCTTTCCTTTAAAATTTCATTTTCCGAACGAAATAATATATATTTAAATCTCTTCTTCTATAAAAAAATCTAATTTATATATCAAATGTTTTCCTTCCATCGGCCTTTCAGTTTGTGGAAAAACATAACCTATAAGCTGTAGACGAAAAGAAACAGAGTCTTTTTATTACGTGATAATTTTATTTTATGCGTGTTGTTACAAGTAATTTATTGATGTTTTACGTTTTACTACTAACAATAAAGGTAAATTGTCAATTGAAGTAAACATTTCTTAAATGAAGCATCTCTTTTACGAATTCCTAACATTTTTATTTGCAATTTGCACACTCGTTTTATTTTTCGTTATTATGTATTTACTTATTCAAATACTGAACTTCGGTGATATTGTCTGTTCGTTTTGACTATTATTATGGTTTAAAGTGGGATTTGACATGCTGTCGACTTGTTAAGTGACAGCAGGTGATCAGACCGGATCTGTTACCGGCATATGACAGACGTTTGTAAGAACGGCCTTAAGACAATTAATTTTATAATGAAACTCCTGTAGGGCTTCTGTATTTTTCATAGCATTTGAAATATGTTAAAACATACCTGGATGCTTGTTGTTGATACGCTGTTGAGTGCGACAGAAAATTTACGGTGTATAGCGGTAACGACAACGTAAGACTGAAAAAATTAAGAATGAGTGTGGGTGGGGGGGTTAGCTCGGATTGAGCCGACTCGGGGCCACTTCACCCGAATGAGCGTCACATATTCCAGCGTGACGGCTCAGTTTAATTCATTACTCACCAAAAGTGCTAAACGCGCCTAAAGAAGTTTCCACATAAAAACGTAATTATAATAGTTAAAAATGTGTGCCTTTGATGAATTTATGTCGTATTAATTACGACAGTGTGACCGATTAGATGATTCTGTGGTAACGTGTGAGACCCGGATTCGCGATATCCCCAGTGTCCGTGCTCGGAGTGTCGACTCTGACTCAATTTTTCCATCTCGATGACCGTACTGTGACTTTGTGGGTTCGTGAAATGAAAAGTCCAATTTCACCACTCAAAAATGTTCTTTATTTCCACCGACTTACAGTTAAATACTTGCCAATTATGCAGAATTGCGTACTGCACACAATTACGATTCACCAGTTCGTCCGTTACCGTTCCGATGCACGTACACTATTACACAAATTCTTCCGTTGCATGGCGCTACTTCACTAGCACGTCAAGCACTAACACTGCCTTCTTACACCAAGAACTGTCCTCACTCACACTAAACTTCCGACTAGCTGCAGCCCTTTTTATAGGCATCTCGCCGTCTTCTCGGCTTTTCTTGTTCCCAGGCGAAGATTCCAGTAGAAGAAAGATCCCGTAATTTCCAGAACAGGTGGAAGAGAAACAGACCGCACAATCATGTTTTTTTCCCCCAGACATCCCTGTCACCACTATAAGACGGACGAGGGGGAGGCGCGGCTAACACGGACCTCCCCTGTCTTCCGCTCTCAGCTGCTTCCATAGGGTGTTCAAAAGCCCGGTTGACACTGCTCCCTCCTCAAAGCTGTTCGCCCCGAACAGCACCATCGTAGCGTGCCAGGCGGTCCAGGTGTACCACCAGCATCTGCCCGGAGTCTGAGCCAGAAGTAGCGCTGCCGTAGTTTGTGAATCATACGGTTCGCTCCCAGGTGTCCTCTTGAAGTACCGGTGTGCACTTCCTCCAAAACTTCCGGGACCTTACTCCGGGGGAGTACCAACTGTTCTCTTTGCGCCTTCCCATCGGGTGACTCCCATACCCGGAACAGCACGCCCTGTCTGGTCTTCAACGAGTCCCATTGGGCCCAGTACGACTTGTAGGTGGCGCTCCTCGGTGCGATGTCCTCCCAGGTTGGTCTCATCCCTGCCTCCACTTCCCTCAAGAGTGGCCCCAAGTCTGCGTCCGCCAGCTTCTCCCTCCTCAGGCCTGCGCTATCCCAGCCTTCAGCAGGCACTGCCACAACTACTCGGACTGCTGCGGCACGCTCCTTCTCTTCCACTCTTGTACACTGGCCGCACTCTACTGGACAGGGTCTTCGGGACATGGCGTCTGCGTTAACGTAGCTCTTCCCTCTACGATGTTCCGAGGTGAAGTCGTACTCCTGCAGCCTCTGGACCCAACGTGCTGTCTGGCCTTCCAGGTTCTTAAAGGTCAATAGCCAGGTTAGGGCGGAATGGTCAGTCCTCAGGTGGAATGGTTGACCGTACAGGTACTTGTGGAAGTGCTTCAATGTCTTTACTACCGCCAGTAACTCCCGTCGGGTGACGCAGTAGTTCTTCTCTGCCTTGGATAGCGTCTTGCTGTAGTAGGCTATCACCCGTTCACGGCCGTCCTGGATCTGCGATAGGACACCTCCAATGCAATGGTCGCTAGCGTCGGTGTCCACAATGAAGGCGCCACCCGGTTGTGGGAAACCCAAAATTGGAGCACTGCACAGGGTCCCCTTTGGGTGCTGGAAAGCGTCTTCGGCGTCCTCCGTCCACACATAAGGCCGGTTTTCCTCCGTCAGGCGGGTGAGGGGTTTTGCGATGTTGTCGGCCTTTTCCTCTATATCATTAAGGCTGTCGTCTACTTGACCCATCCGCTTGCCCAGATTCGTGACGTCATCCCTCACGCCGGCCAACCGTTCCTCAAACTTTGCGGCGAGAGCCTCGTTCGCCGCCTTCACTTCCGTGGTCAGTTCGGCCATCTTTGTGGTCATTGTCGTGGCCAAGTTGTTGTTTGCCGTTTCCGTCTTCGCTGTTAATTCGGCCTTCATTTCTTCCATCTTCCCGATGATGTTGTCGTTGGCCGTCTTCATTTGTTTCAGTTCCGCTAAAATCTTTTCTAATGCTGCCTCCATTGTGTTATATCCCACTCCTGACACCAATTGTGACTTTGTGGGTTCGTGAAATGAAAAGTCCAATTTCACCACTCAAAAATGTTATTTATTTCCACCAACTTACAGTTAATTACTTGCCAATTACGCAGAATTGCGTACTGCACACAATTACGATTCACCAGTTCGTCCGTTACCGTTCCGATGCACGTACACAATTACACAAATTCTTCCGTTGCGCGGCGCTACTTCACTAGCACGTCAAGCACTAACACTGCCTTCTTACACCAAGAACTGTCCTCACTCACACTAAACTTCCGACTAGCTGCAGCCCTTTTTATAGGCATCTCGCCGTCTTCTCGGCTTTTCTTGTTCCCAGGCGAAGATTCCAGTAGAAGAAAGATCCCGTAATTTCCAGAACAGGTGGAAGTGAAACAGACCGCACAATCATGTTTTTTTCCCCCAGACATCCCTGTCACCACTATAAGACGGACGAGGGGGAGGCGTGCTTAACACGGACCTCCCCTGTCTTCCGCTCTCAGCTGCTTCCATAGGGTGTTCCAAAGCCCGGGTGACAGTACTATTAGGCGAATTTCCCTTTCACTATCATTCTGAGGACACGGATATAAATTTTTGAACCCATCATATAAAGGAGTTGTTTGGATTGGGTTGGACTCGATGAGGCTGTTTTTCCGGAAACCCTGGGAGACCTTAGGACAATGATGCCGTGACGGGGGTGTCATGTCCACATGATGTACCATGTGTACTTGCTAATCGGCTCTAACGAGATTTTGAAACGTGATGTATTCACTTTCGTACTTCAGCAATCGGAAAAGGGGGACTTCTTGGACTGCAGTTTACTACACCTCGTGGTGTTACATTGAGCGACATTTCTCTTTATCCTTCATTCCCTGACCCCATTATAGCCTTTGATCTGCCATAAGGTTGTTGGACGGAGCAATTGCGTTCAGTATGTCGCGGCAGAGCGCTGAATGTGCGTCTTAGGAAGGTTTCTCCCTGTTCTGTCGAAGTCCTCCAATTTTCAGGGAGAATTCCTTAACTCCAGAAGCCCGAGGTTTGCAGGCGTTCGTGGCTGGCGTTGGGCGGTTTCTGAGTGGAACCATAGGAAATATCTCAATTATTTAA